>CAMZMU010000060.1:29327033-29824668 GCA_947311845.1 Poa pratensis | reverse complement strand
TTTCATCATGTACTGCATAGGTCGCTCTTTAACCCGGATTGAAATGATCCGAAAACCAAAGTTGCTTGTCTCGACGAGGCGCTCAACTTTCGTTCAAATTATTTTTTTCATTTGAGATCATCTTGGTGACAATCTCTTTATAAACCGAAATTAGTCGTCAACACATGCCCCTGTTTTTTGGCAGAGCTTGCGTGCCATAAAATAACTTGCACCATTATGCTGTAAGGACGATGCCAACACTCCATCGGCCATGTGTCCCAGGGCAATAATACTTATCGTATGCTCGGTTGTACTCACCTGAACTTCTGACTCAGATCCTGCTGATATGAAAAACATATTTCTTGTAACCATCCATCCGGCTTGCACTAGATCCTTTGTTATGTGGCGACTCAATAAACATGTCGTCTTATAGGTGTTGGCAAAACTGAGCACCGGCTTTCAGGAATCAAATAAACCATGAGAATGCCTAGCCAGATGCCGGCTACGCAACACAATGCATTCTTAGGGCGATATGCAAATCGGCCGTGAGTCTTATCTAAAAGGACCTGGAGAACCGTCCACCAAAGTGTGAATAGCCGAAATTAAATCAGATATTTCGGCTGGGGATAAATCCAAGGTGCGGCTTTGATTGTACGGTTGAAGACAAGAATGAACACCGTATGAGGCCGCTCTATAGCGAGATGGAAGATCGTCGGTTCGCCTGTCGACTCTTTCTTGTCCTCTTTCCTTCTTGCCGTCTTTGCAACAATGGGTAGTGCATCCTTCTTGATTTGAGGGCTTCCTTTAGGAACCCACGCCATGTTCTCTTCTCCAACTCGTCGGCCTCTAAGCCGCTTGAGCTGCACTTCTTGCCAATGTGATAAGCCGAGTGGGCATCCGGCTGCGATTTTATTTTTTGCACTGGCGTCCTTTCTGGCTTTGGGCACTTCTCGCTTGGCCCATCCAGATTCGACGACTGGGTCTTTGAAAGTTACTCGCTTCACTTCCTTACCCTTTGCAGCCAACATTGACTCAGCTGGCTTTTGGTTACTTGGAGTCGGGTCTGAAACAGCATCCTTGCGGCCATCTCTTTTTACTTGATAGACCGCTTATCACCTCCTTCCTCCTCCACACGCTCCTGGCCGACTCTTGATTAAGTCGGTTCTTGACATATGGTTGCGCGGCTTGATTCCCTTGGAGCTACATAAACTTGCGAGGTGATTTAGCTAAGATGAATGTGTGCCCGGTGAATCATACATGTCTCGTGATTGATATGAATAGAAGCCGGTATGGGAAGGCATAGACAACTTCGGCATTGGCGGCCCAAAAGGAGGATGCTGACTCGACATGTGTGGTTTCTCCTTTCGCCATCCGGTCTTCAGATTTACACCTTGGGGGTGACTTCGATGCCTTTGCTTCAGTTGTACCGATAAGCACCTTTTGCTTCGCTCACTTCTGATACTTCTCCAATAATTGAGCGAAGGTGACTTTAGATTTCCTCCTTCTATGCTTATCGCTGCCTTTGTCCCTTCTAGCATCGCAGGCATCGGTCTTTGAATTTTCTTGTTGCCCCCCAGTGTTAGGCGTCCTTGCTGGAGCTTTGATGGAGGTTCATCTTCAGGATTGCTTGTCTTGGGAAATTTCTTTGCTTGAAGAATCGTCCCATGACATTTAGCATGTACCCGTCGTCTTGGGATGAGCCGGCTTGAGGCTGCCGAGTCAACACTTGATCGCCGTCAAGATTAAAGTTTGCCGGCTGGCTATCAACTTGTCTTTCAATAAATTCAATCGTCTTTCGAGGCCGATTGTGCATCATGAAACACATTGCTTCTTTGATGTTCTGGTCGAACGATTAGGCATTCGCTCTTGTCTTGACGGATCGACATGTATCATCTTTCATGATAATTGGATTAGTCGGCGATGCACGACAATCGGATTCCTCATGCCGGACTGATGGTACTTTGTTCGTCCCTTAGCCGATATTGAAATACCGGCTTTGGAATTATGAAACAGATTGGTGCCGGCTTAAAGTCATCCAAACTCAGCTATGCATCGTCTTTCGCCTTCTTTTTCCGATTTTTCTGAATCGGCTATCTTGAAGGACTTCAAACCTGGCTTTGTGTTTCTGCAACCAAAATAGCTAGACAATATATCTCATTTGAAGACCAAATGTTAGCCAGCATGAAACAAGCAAAGTTGCCCATATGAATATAAAACTTAGCCAGCATGAGGGAACAACTTTGATTGTGAGAATTGTCACTATTAACCTCTAAACTGGTACAATATGTTGACTAGCATAATTAGTGACAAGACTATTCCTAGCAAACAAGTTACTCATCCCGATTGGTCTTTCAACATTAATTTAAAATCGTGTTGGAAAATGCATCAACAATATGATAATGACCAAATCTAAAGATAAGTAAATTGCCAGCTAGCGTACCTCTCCGAAGATGCTGGAAGAATGTGATGATGGCACAACAGGAACAATGCTTTGCTCACCTCTGTATAACTCTCCAACGCCTTGTTTTTCCTCTTCTGGATCTCGTGCCCGCGTCTCCTGGACGCTCCTTGCTGATGACTCCACAAGTGCAGGAGATCAATTGTAGTACCTTTCGATTAGAAAAGGTTGTCGAACCACGAGGAGCTGAAGGTATTGGTTAGCAAGAATGATAAATAAAAACAATGAAAGATGCAAGAGTTTTTGGGGATTTTTGGATGTATAGTGCAAGAAAGTAAAATGCTGAAATATAAATGATAGCAAGTAAAAAGCTCTCAAAGAGATGAAAGCCCAATCCTCTATGTGGCAAGAGGACAAGCTCAAGTGATGTGTACTTATATATGTGGAAAACGTTCCCGAGGGCGGCATGGATACTGCTAGGCATAAAGATTTATTAAAACACGTTGAATATCTTGTCAAGTTTTAATCTTCTTTGGACGGAGCCATTGTTAGGTAAAGCTAATAAATAAACTAAACCCCTTATGATGGATCATGTGGCCAAGTAAATGACTGCACAAGAATTATTAAGACATAAAGTCCCACCATACATTACACTCTAAGGTCCCCGATACTAATACCCTCATAATGCAACTTCATGACTCGGTCTCAGGTTTACATGTCCCCCCAAGTTTCCCTCAATTCATTACAATACGGTGTTCTCCTATGAGCCCATATAGGTGAAGTGTTGTGCAGTCGACGTTCGCACAACACCATCATAGAATCACAAAAAAGATAAACATAGACAAAATTTACCAACACATGTCATATATAAATCATGCCAATTCATCATATGCCCTCGAACATACGAGAACTACTCACAAAACGTGCAAAAATAATGATATTCAGTGGCATAAGTGGTACAACACCAATCTGAAAATATAACTTCACCTCCAATAATGACAAGTACTCAATCACAAACATGAATAGTAGACAAGACAATACTAGGTTATAGGCAACTCTCAAACTACGAGGGAAACGGAGTGGATCACGGAGATGATGATGGAGATGGTGCTGGTCTTGGTGATGTGATGATGTAGAGGCCTCCTCCCACGCCAAGGAGGAGAGGGTGATGACGATGACGATGATTTCCCCCTTCTCCGGAGCTCTGGAGCAGCAGGATTGACCCCCTCGGAGGGAATCAGGAGTTTCGCCGCCGCCGCGGTCTCGGATAAACTTGGGAAAATTAGGGCGTCACTTTTCGGGCGAGACGAAGGCGTGCTAAAAAGCCCCGAGCGAGAAGCCCGAGGCTCAGGATGGTGGGCCCCACGCGCCAAGAATCTGGCCGCGTGGGTGGTGGCACCCCGATCCAAGTGATCGAGCCACCCCATATACCAGTCCCAGAAACACTGGATATATGACACTTGGTAAACAAAGACAAAACCAAATATATTCATAAGGCTTCGAGTTCGAACAGATACAATTACAATACAGGGTGAGGCTCCAGCTCTGGCGCAACAAGCGCACACAACAGCATGTACATTATTTTTCTAACATCGAGCCTCTAGCGGAAGTCATAGCGGAAGCGAAGATAGTAGCGTGGCGACAGCGGCCTTATTCCACAGGGTCCTGCCTGGGACACGGGTTCCTAGTTCTCATAGAGCGGGTACTCGGGACTGGTTCAGCAGGGTCTGGCCACATGAAAAGCCAGGTAAGTACTTGAAGTACTCGCAAAACATCAGACCAAAAACAAACAAAGTCTATCTATATGGCATGGCATGGTTCAGAAAGTATCATGGCAGGAGTTCGGGTGCGAGGGTGAGTCCAAGCTTAACGGTTGGACAAAACTTACCTACTTACCTTAGTTGGGACATTTTCATGTCACCAAGTGAGATCACGTTTCTCACTCAACAACTCGTAACCACAACTAGGCTACCAAGCCTCTAGCCAACTCTGGCTTAGTTCACAACTTCCCAAGCCCTTAGCCAACTCTGGCTGGACTTCCAATAATTCCTGAGTTCGTTGGGTCTCAACTTAATTATTTCTCCAAGTTCGACTGGACTGACTCATAGTGTGACTTGACCCAAACATCGTCCCATAACCTAGGGACAATGCTAGAATCTAGATTTACACTCTCAAGAGGTTGCAACATTTATCCACACGCTAAAGTCTAGGCTTGTACCATCGGTACGAAGTACTAGAACCGATCATGGCGACAGCACAAACCAACACTTTCACAACCGCTTACTCTACCCGGACACTCCCTGTATAGCCACCGACATAACTCTACGTCTTATGACGAAGTGAATCCGGCACGTCCCCAACAGATAAGCGACGCCTAGCTCTGGAACCTTCGCAAGACTAGCCGACCACAAAGGTAACCGACTAGACTTGCCAAATGGGTGGCGTCAAAGGAGGCCTGATAAAATACCCGGTTATGGTCCGCCCATGTGAACGACGCGTGGTTGTGCTGGGTGTTGGTGAGTGGCACTAAGTGACTCAATCTAGTCGAGGGAGGTGGTTATCTTCTTAGTCAAATTTTATTTCCAGTTTCCAACAAGATACATGCAACACAAGGTAAGCACATAACAATAACAGCACAGAATAAAATATCACTTGCGGGTAACATAACATAATAATACCGGTGACTATGGCGGTTCCTCCAGCCGGTGTCACCAGGGGTTAGTGTTCACAGAATAAATAACAAAGTGTTTCAAACGGATAACCGTGGCGCTTCCTCCAGCCGGTGGTCACCGTAAAGAATGAACCGAAAAGCACTCATAAGAATGAGAGAGCATCCATTCCACTCGAGGGTTATTTCGACGTGGTGTCAGCAATCTCGGCAAAAGAACCAAATGGAAAGTCAGCGTCCCAAGCGTCGCAGTCCAGGTGGCTTACGCCAACCACGTTTGACGGAGGATAAGAACAAATAACTCTTTTGGCAAATGCCCCCAACTCCGAGGATCACAGGATGACATTTGTCTGCTCCTCACCTCGGCGAAGAAGAAGAAGCAAACAAAGCCCCGCAAGCGCGAGACGCACAGTTGTAATATTTCCCCCATTCCTTCGACTGAGGCGGTTCTCCAGCCATTGTCTAGGGAAGGGAGTGATGCACAGATAAGCAACTATAAGGTAGTGCAACAATTTAAATGCAATATGGATGTGAGGTGCAACAGATATTAATTCAACAGTCAGAATACTTCCTAAGTTCGACCAAGTTTGAAATTGGGTGGTGGCTTGCCTTCGGGTTCAGAGACAACTCCTTACTCCGTCGGAGAGGTTCGAATCTATCCAAAACGAGACAAACATGCATCAAAATCCTCCTAAATTATTTAAATAAATGCCAAAAAAATAAATTCCAAATAAATATTTTCTGGCTCCATTTGAAAGAGAAAATTCAAACAAAGCCAACAAAATTGGTTTCATATTTTCTGACCATTTTTGGGAGAGAAATTGCAATTCAAAGTTTGGTTCAATTTCTGCCCTTTTTCAACAGAAAAAATAAAACAGAAAAAACGGTTCAGGAAATGATTAAAAATCTGACCAGTGGGTCCCACCTGTCATAGACTCAAATCGAACCGTTACGCGCGCGGGAAAGAAGAAGAACAGGGTGGCATCTCCGGCGAACTCACCGGCGGCGTTTCCAGGAGGCTTAGGGCGACGGGGAGGTGGGGGAGAGGAAGCAGTGCGACTCGTGGAGGCCTGCCGCAGCTAGTTCGAGCACCCAC
The DNA here is from genome assembly GCA_947311845.1 of Poa pratensis. Taxonomy (NCBI): domain Eukaryota; kingdom Viridiplantae; phylum Streptophyta; class Magnoliopsida; order Poales; family Poaceae; genus Poa; species Poa pratensis. The sequence continues at coordinate 29,818,527 of CAMZMU010000060.1, read as the reverse complement.
GCTTGACGGGGAGGTCGGGCTGGAGCGGAGCTTCTCCTCCCGCGGCTCCAGCGATGTGTCGAGGAAGGATACGACGGCTTCAGCCACCGTTCACCCTGGCGAGCACGACATCGTCACGTGGTGCTCTGTGGAGCGTCTGGGTGGAGGAATCGATCAGGGGGAGGCTGGGGTGTGCGAATCGAGCTGGGGTCAGTGCGGCTCGGGTGGTTTGTGATTCCGGCGAGGTGTGGCTCCTCCGGACTCGAGGCTGTGGTGGAGGGTGCTAGAGGGAGTGGGAGAGGTGGTGCGGTGAAGGAATGGTGCGGGGGTGGCCTCTTATAGGGTTCTCGCGCGGCGGCCGTAGTAATGGCGTGGCGAGGTGTCGCCATGGCGTGGAGGTGACGGTGGGCGGTGTGTCACGCGAGCGCTGGCACAGGAGACGACGCGACACAGGGGAAGGAGATGGATAGGATCGGCGCGGTGGAGAGGCTGACAGCGGGGCCCCGGCGGCGCTGTTCTGGACGGCGCGTCGGCTAGCGGGCCCTGGCGTATGTGGCGGCGGCCGTGCCGCGCTCCTCCGGCGATGCGTGGATGCTGGGAGGTGGGGAGGAGGATGGTGAGTGCAGGAGGCACGCTAGGGCACGGAGTGGTGCGGTTCTCCGGCGACCAGAAACGGGTGGCGCTCCGCGCCACGCCCATGCCGATTCTGGCATGGTCCAGACCATGCCAATGTCGGCATCGACATGTATCTCTCAGCTCAAGCTCCAAACGAGACGAGACTGGCGTCACCGTGCGCCAAATCCAAAACCCTACAACTTTCCTGACTATGGTTTTTGCAAAATCAACACTTGCTGCGACTAGAACTTTGGAAATTCAGTATGGACAAAAGTGGGTGTTTAATGTTTGGAGGGGTAGATGGTGTTAGATGGATCCGCCCTTTTGTCCTGAGGTAGGAGTGAGGAAGGGAGCTTATCCATGCCTTGGATTCATCCAGGAGAAATGTTTTTGCTAGAGTTTAAAATGTTTTGAGAAAATGGGCAGAATACAAAAAGAGTTGTGGAGGGAAAATTTCCCAAGGCATGGCCCCATATTTTTTTTATAAAAGTGATCCACATCAACTAGGGAAGGTTCCCTAATTTTTGCAGAATTTTTTGAGACATAAAATAGGGGTTCCTTTGTAAGGTCAATAAAAAGGGGATTTTCAAAAAGGAAAAAAGAATTCCCAATTAAATATTTGCCAGGGATAAAATCACAAATGCAAGTACCAAGTGGGAGAAAAATGGAAAGCACAAGGTCCCACTTGACTTATCATGTTTGCAAAGGTTCAAGACTAAAAAGATTTCCGGAGGTTTAAATCCAATTGCACATGAAATAATGAGACAATGCATTTGGGAAAAAATTTCAAAAAGGCCAAATTCAGGGTGTTACAGTGGGCCCCCCTCTTTTGGGCCTCGTGGCTCTCCTCCCTTCGATCTTCTTCCCACTGCTGTTCTCCCGATGAAAAACCAGCTGTGCAATTTTCCTTTTTCCATTTGGGTCCCTGTAGCTCCTGAAACATTAAAAACAAGAAAAAGGAGGTTTTCTGCCTCCCAGAAATTAAATACCAAAAATAGGGACTTTGTATGAAAGTCCCATAAATCATCTAAAACATGTAAAAACAATGATATAACAATGCCAATAACATTCTAATATGATAATATAAGTTGTATAAATGATGATATAAAATGCACGTATCAACTCCCCCAAGCTTAAACCTTTACTCGTCCTCGAGTAAGTAAGGACATAGATCATTACATGCATCAATGGACTTATGGTTGATAAATAAATACGAGCATTGTATCATCATCATATTCAATTGCAATGAAAGATTAATGAACTAAAACTCATACACATGAGGGCAACATAAGTAGAAGCTCTAGCAATCACCCCTTACTTTTGAAGCAAATAACCATTGTATGTTGGACAATTGAATCATACTCTTTTTCACATGCTTTTGCTCTTATGGCAAGCATTATAATATTTTATACTTTGCTGAAATTTAAAGACAAGATAAACTCTCATTGGATAACAAGTTAAAGAAGACAAATGAAAAGATAGATATAAGATTGTTTACACCTTGCTTCACTAGTAACTAGTGCAAACTTTAGTCATGGATATTTCAATCAAGTTCCTATGCTCTATACAACCTTTATCTTACACTTTCCATGGCTAACTGAATTTTCAGGTGCCTTCCTTTTCATTCACTTTCCAAGAGCATAAGTATTGAAATATCCATGATTCATTAATTTGCTCAAAAGATACTAGATTCTAACAAGAGTGTTTCATATCCTTTTCATTAACCCTTCCTAACTTTTTATCCTACAAGACTATATCTCAACCTTAAACTATTAATTTTCAAGTCATATTGACTCATTCTCTTTACTTATTTTATAATGAGATAATTCTACAATTGTCCAACACACTCAAGTTAATTAAATTCAAGGCAAGATGTGACTGAAACTCTAAATATGCCACGCTCATTTGCATGAGTGTTACCCATAAATCTCCAAACAAGAGAATCATGGATGACACCATACTTTAATATTCATTGATAAACCACAAGATAGGGATACATGATAATGCTCCATGAGCTCACACACGCCTAAAGAGATTGATAACTAAACGATAAAAGCAAAACACACCATGACTAGATAGATATGATAAACTAGTAAAGATAAAGACTAGGTTGAACTCCCCCAAGCTTGACGTTTTGCTAGAGCCTCCTCTGCTGCAGCCTCTTCTTTCTCATATTCCTCCTCCCATTCCGCCATCTTCCATGGGAAAGGCCTTCCATCACGGAAAGATGTAGGTGGATTATTATACCTGAGGGTAGCAGCTTCTGCAATCTTCTTGAAGCGTTCTTCATACTCGCAGTTCTGGTTCTCTACATCCCACATAAAGCATTGGATCTGTCCAACTTCTCGATGACGTCCTTGTATCTTTCTTCCAGATCTTCGAGCCTCTCTTGTACTCTTCAACCTTCTTCTCCAGCTCCAGGTTCATGAAGTGATGAGCATCAAGGCTGCGTTCAACAACAGTGCCATACCTGAAGGTCTTCTCCTCCAGATCATCCAGCCTTTCCTCCACCGTGCCGGTGGTCTTGGGAGCCTTCACCTCCTCCACGAGCATCACACCCTCCTTGAAGGAAATCATCTTCGGCGGTGCCATCACGGAGTTGAGGTAGTGGTTCACAACACCTCCCTTGGGGAGGCTCTCCCCTTCATGGTTGGATTCGGAGCTAGACATGGCTAAAACCTGACAGACAGAAACAGCAAAAGCAAAGATCGCTCGAGAACGCTCGGTGCGAGATTAGATCGGCGGAAGGGGTATATATTGACGGTTTTTAGGTCAAGACGAAGCGTCGGAGACGAAAACGAGACGAACGGGACTCCGAGGGGCAAAAGGAGTGGGCCCACGCGGCCAAAGATCTCCGCGTGGGACCCCCTCTTTCCTCCTCGGGTCTCCGTTCCTTCCATTTTCTTGTCCCACACGTTAATTTCCATAAAAAATGACTTCCGTAAAATTTACGCAATTCCGAGAAACTTTCCAACACAAAAGTTACCTATTATTGATTTTGGGTTTCTGAAACTGCAAAATTCTTCGCAATTACCTCCTCCGGTGTCTTTAAATTCAACTCCTCCACCTTTCCGATGAAGCTCCTTCCTGCAATATAATGTTTAAGGCGTTGTCCATTGACTACATGAGGTTTACCTTTCATATCACCGTGAAGACGGATAGCTCCTGAACGGTACACCTCCTGTATCACTAATGGTCCCTGCCACTTTGAAGCAACTTCCCTGCAGAAAACTTGAAACGAGAGTTGTATAATAAAACTTGATCACCTACTTTGAATTCTTTTCTCTTAATTTTCTTGTCATGCCAAATCTTAACTTTCTCTTTAAACATTCTGGCACTTTCATAAGCTTCATTTCTCCATTCATCTAGTAGGTTTAAATCAAGAATTCTCTTCTCTCCCGCAGTTTTAAAATCAAAGTTCAATTGTTTAATAGCCCATCTAGCTTTATGTTCTAATTCAACAGGTAAATGACAAGCTTTTCCATAAACCATTTTATAAGGAGACATTCCCATAGGATTTTTAAAAGCAGTTCTATAAGCCCACAATGCATCATTAATTTTAAGTGGCCAATCAGACCTAGACTTATTCACTGTCTTTTCCAAAATGAGTTTAATTTCCCTATTACTTAATTCAACTTGTCCACTTGTTTGGGGATGATAAGGAGATGCAATTCTATGGTTAACATATATTTTGCCAATTTTTCTAAGAATACCATGTAAGAAATGAGAACCACCATCAGTAATTAAAAACCTAGGAACACCAAACCTGGGGAAAATGATGTCCTGAGCATCTTCATTGCTGTGGCATGATCTGCACTTTTGGTTGGAATTGCTTCCACCCACTTTGTAACATAATCCACTGCAACCAAAATATGAGTATGCTTTGTCTTTGATCTGGGAAAGGTCCCATAAAGTCAAAACCCCACACATCAAATGGCTCAAGTGGTAAAGAATAATTCATAGGCATTTCATTTCTCCTACCAATATTTCCTACTCTTTGACATTTATCACAAGATTTAACATATTCAGCACAATCCTTAAATAAAGTAGGCCAATAAAAACCAGATTGTAATACCTTTGCACCTGTACGATCTCCTGCATGATGCCCTCCATAGGGACTGTCATGACAATCTCTTATAATAGCCTGTTGTTCATGCTCAGGTACACAACGTCTAATAATACCATCCACACTTTTCTTATAAAGGAAAGGATCATCCCAAAAATAATGTCTAAGATCATAAAAGAATTTCTTTCTTTGTTGAAAGTGAAGTGTGGAGGTAAAACTTTACCAACAATAAAATTTGCATAGTTGGCAAACCATGGAGATGCAACTTTAGCACTAGAAACATTAATATTGCAAGTTGTTCATTAACAAAACTATCATTAATAGGAATAGGATCATCAGGTATATTTTCCATTCTAGAAAGATGATCAGCTACTTGATTATCTTCCCCTTTCCTATCAACAATGTGTAAATCAAATTCTTGCAATAAAAGTACCCATCTTATTAGTCTAGGCTTAGCATCTTTCTTATTCATTAAATATTTAATAGCAGAATGATCAGTATGTATTGTGACTTTGAATCAGTAATATAAGGTCTAAACTTGTCACAAGCAAATAGCACTGCTAAAAATTCTTTTTCAGTTGTAGCATAATTCTTTGAGCAGCATCAAGTGTTCTACTAGCATAATAAATAACATTCAGTTTCTTATCAACACGTTGGCCCAAAACAGCCCCAACTGCATAATCACTAGCATCACACATAATTTCAAAAGGCAATTTCCAATCAGGAGGTTGAATAATAGGAGCACTTATTAAAGCATTCTTCAAAATATTAAAGGACTCAATACAATCATCATTAAAAGAGAAAGGAACATCCTTTTGCAAAAGATTGGTTAGAGGTTTTGATATTTTGGAGAAATCTTTAATAAACCTACGGTAAAAACCTGCATGCCCAAGAAAACTTCTTATACCTTTGATGTCCCTTGGTATGGCAGCTTTTCAATAGCTTCTATCTTTGCTGGGTCAACTTCTATTCCTCTTCCAGAAATCTTATGCCCAAGAACAATACCTTCAGTAACCATGAAGTGACACTTCTCCCAATTAAGAACTAAGTGTTGGTCTTCACAACGCTGCAAAACTTTGTTAAGGTTGAACAAGCAATTATCGAAGGAAGTACCATACACAGAAAAATCATCCATAAAACTTCCATTATCTTTTCAATATAATCAGCAAATATAGCATTCATGCATCTTTGAAAAGTAGCAGGAGCATTGCACAAACCGAATGGCATTCTCCTATAAGCAAATGTACCATATGGGCAAGTAAAAGTGGTCTTTTCTTGATCATCCTTATGGACAGGAATTTGTGAGAAACCTGAATAACCATCTAAATAGCAAAAGTGAGAGTGTTTAGATAACCTTTCTAACATTTGATCAATAAATGGCAATGGGTAATGATCTTTACGAGTTGCTTTATTTAACTTCCTGAAATCAATACACATCCTATAACCAACAACAGTACGTTGAGCCACAAGTTCATCCTCATCATTTGGAACAACAGTCATTCCACCCTTTTTAGGAACACAATGAACAGGACTAACCCACTTACTATCAGCTATGGGATAAATGATACCAGCTTCAATAAGTCTTATTACCTCTTTCTTACCACTTCTTTCATTTTTGGATGGAGACGGCGTTGATAATCAACAACAGGTTTTGCATCCTCCTCCAAATTAATTTTATGCATACATAGAGCTGGGCTTATACCTTTAAGATCATCAAGAGAGTATCCAATGGCTGGTCGGTGAGCTTTAAGCACATCAAGTAATTTTCTTCTTCTTCAGCTGAAAGGTTAGCACTAATAATGACAGGATATATGCTCTTCTCATCCAAATATGCATATTTAAGATTTTAGGCAAAGGTTTTAATTCAAAACTAGGATCCCCTTTAGGTGGTAGCACTCCTAAATTATCAGGTGGGATATGCAATTGTAATTGTGGGGTTGTTGCCATAATATTTGTTCTAAAGCATCTTTTTCTTCATCATTAAATGGTTCATCTTGATTAAGCATATAACGTTCTACCACGTCTGATGAAGCTACAGCTATATGAGCAAGAGTTTCAATTACATCTTCAGAAATTGGCTCTTTCTCTGAATGTTTATCAGCAAATTTAGAAAAGTTGAATTCAAGTTTTTCTCCAGCACATTTAATAAACACTTTCTCTTTAAGCAAATTAATTTCAGCACCAACAGTGTGTAAGAAAGGTCTACCAAAAATGATAGGACAAAATGAATCTTGAGGACAACCAAGCACAATAAAATCAGCAGGATATTTTATTTTGCCAACCAATACTTCAACATCTCTAACAATTCCAAGTGGATTAATATAATCTTTATTAGCAAGTTGAATTGTCATACCTGTCTCTTCCATAATGATAGGATCAATATCAGGCTTGATTTCAAGATAAAGAGAATATGGAATGACACTAATACTTGCTCCAATATCACACAAACCATGATAACTTGAAGTCCCAATAGAGCATGATATAACAGGCTTACCAACCTTGGCCGAATTACCTTTAATGACTTTAGTAGCATCTTCACATAAATAAACATCAACAGGGTCTTCTTCATTTAATTGTTTGATAATGAAATTTGACTGTTGACTTCCACCTGTTCATAAGGCTGAGAACATCTTCTTTTACTCTTGTTAGTAACAGCAATAAGTAAATTCTCCTTAACTTGGTTTGGATATGGAGGTGGTTCAACATACTCCTCAATTGTCACAGATGACACTGGTTCTACCTGTTTAATAACTTTAGGAACAACAATAGATTGTTTAACAGGTTCAACATAAACTTCAAACCACTTTTAGGAACACAATATGATCAGCAAAAGTTTTAGCTATCTCAATTATAACATAAGGATCAAGACCAAAATTATCACTCAGATTTTAAACAAATAGAAGTAGAGAAGTTCTCTACACATGAATATCCATAGTCCAAATAGGGCTCATTACCTTTATCAAGATCCCAATGACAGTTTCTCAGAAATAGTCTCCAATAAATTCCATGCTTCTTCTTCAGTATTATTTGTAAAACTTCCACCAGATGAATTATCCAGAAATTCCTTTTGTTTCATTGGTAGCCTCACATAAAAGTTTATCAATATAATTTTCCTTGTAAGATCATGACAAGGATTCTTGCGAAGGAGTTCCTTTAACCTCCCCCAAGCTTGAGTAATACTCTCTCCCAGATGTGGCCAGAAATTAAATATATAGCAGCGGTTCTCATAAGCTTCTTTAGGAGTAAAATACTTAAGAAAGAAAACCTTCCTCAAAATACTCCATTCAATAATGACTTCTTCATCCAAAGACCTGAACCAATACGAGCATTACCAGATAAAGACAAATATAATAGCTTCCTTTTTACCTGATCCTCAGAAATACCAGGAAGCCTAAATAAGCCACATATGTCTTCAATTGTCTCCACGTGTTCACGTGCAGACTTAGTTCCATCCCTGTAAATGGATTTTTCATAACTCTTTTAACATGACCAATGGGAATTTTAAATCCCACTTTAGGTACCTCAGACACAGTAGTTTCAACCACTTTAGGAGTAGTGGCATAAGCACTTTCATATAAAGCAAGATGCAGCGAGGCACGATTCATAAATGCCATAGTAACAATGAGATAAAACAGTAAATAAAATTCAGCTTTCAAGTTTCCTTACCAAACTTCTTACCAATAGCGCTACGCTCCCCGGCAACGGCGCCAGAAAAGTGTCTTGATGACTCCCAAGTGCAGGAGATCAATTGTAGTACCTTTCGATTAGAAAAGGTTGTCGAACCCACGAGGAGCTGAAGGTATTGGTTAGCAAGAATGATAAATAAAACAATGAAAGATGCAAGTGTTTTTGGGATTTTTGGTTGTATAGTTGCAAGAAAGTAAAAATGCTGAATATAAATGTAGCAAGTAAAAGCTCTCAAAGAGAGAAAGCCCAATCCTCTATGTGGCAAGAGGACAAGCTCAAGTGATGTGTAACTTATATGTGGAAAACGTTCCCGAGGGCGGCATGGATATGCTAGGCATAGAGATTTATTAAACAACACGTTGAATATCTTGTCAAGTTTTAATCTTCTTTGGACGGAGCCATTGTTAGGTAAGCTAAATAAATAAACTAAACCCCTTATGATGGATCATGTGGCCAAGTAAATGACTGCACAAGAATTATTAAGACATAAAGTCCCACCATAGCATTACACTCTAAGGTCCCCGATACTAATACCCTCATAATGCAACTTCATGACTCGGTCTCAGGTTTACATGTCCCCCAAGTCTCCCTCAATTCATTACACTACGGTGTTCTCCTATGAGCCCATATAGGTGAAGTGTTGTGCAGTCGACGTTCGCACAACACCATCATAGAATCACATAAAAAGATAAACACTAGACAAAATACCAACACATGTCATATATAAATCATTGCCAATTCATCCTATGCCCTCAGGAACATACGGGAACTACTCACAACGTGCAAACATAATGATATTCAGTGGCATAAGTGGTACAACACAATCTGAAAATATAACTTCACCTCCAAATAATGACAAGTACTCAATCACAAACATGAATAGTAGCACAAGACAAGTATCTAGGGTATAGCAACTCTCAAACTACGAGGGGAACGGAGTGGATCACGGAGATGATGATGGAGATGGTGCTGGTCTTGGTGATGGTGATGATGTAGAGGCCTCCTCCCACGCCAAGGAGGAGAGGTGATGACGATGACGATGATTTCCCCCTTCTCCGGAGCTCCGGAGCAGCAGGATCTGACCCCCTCGGAGGGAATCAGGAGTTTCGCCGCCGCCGCGCCTCGGATACTTGGGAAAATTAGGGCGTACTTTTCGGGCGAGACGAAGGCGTGTTAAAAAGCCCCGAGCGAGGAAGTGCCCGAGGCTCCAGATGGTGGGCCCCACGGCCAAAGAATCTGGCCGCGTGGGCCCCCTCTTTTGGGCCTCGTGGCTCTCCTCCCTTCGATTCTTCCCACTGCTGTTCTCCCGATGAAAAACCAGCTGTGCAATTTTCCTTTTTCCATTTGGGTCCCTGTAGCTCCTGAAACATTAAAAACAAGAAAAAGGAGGTTTTCTGCCTCCCAGAAATTAAATACCAAAAATAGGGACTTTGTATGAAAGTCCCATAAATCATCTAAAACATGTAAAAACAATGATATAACAATGCCAATAACATTCTAATATGATAATATAAGTTGTATAAATGATGATATAAAATGCACGTATCACTTGCCAACCGAACATTGTTCGGCTTCGCTTTCTGACTCTTGATGTTCATCATTAATCGAACATTGTTCGGCTGTGTCTTCTTGTTCTTGATGCTCATCATCTTCGGCACGGAACCTGCTGGGTAGTATGTAAACTCCCTCGCATCCAGAAAAGTCAAGCACGGCTGTTTTGCTAAGCTCGCCATGCTCTTGTTCAACGAAGCTTGCTTCTTTCAATTTAGTAGATTCGGCACATGTACTACTTGGTTCGGCTTCAACAACCGAAGTAACCATACTTTCCGAATCAATCTTATTTTCTTCATGTATTATATCAGTTTGCAAAGCTTCTTCTTGCCTTGGTTTAACATGTGGCTTGACTTGATTGCAGCACATAAGAGAGGATTTAATTTCTCCTACTAGAGTAATATTTTCTTGAGGGTCCTTATTGAGCTGTGCATGGAACATGTGCAGACCTTCCTCTTTGAGCTTTCTCCTGTATGCTTCATGTTCCTCCTTGAGTTTCTTCTCAAGCGCCTCAAATTCCTCAGCACGCTTTTTCTTGAGTGCTTCATAAGCTTGTCGATACTCGGTCGGTAATTCCTCAAGGGTCGGTGTAGTGAAGTCATCGGTGCTATCCTCTATAGGGCATGATTGCCCCCCAATATTTTTTGTTTCTTTTGGCAGTACATTGCCGAAACTAATTTGTAACGGTGAAAACTCGATCTCGAATTGTTTACGCTCCTCTTCACGCCTCTTCTGATACGCCTCATAAGTTTGTATTGCAGCGGGGTCATGCGGATTTTCTTTTAATGCCAGATAAACATCATCGGCCCTTTTGAGTTTCGCTGCAAATTTTTCCTTCCAACCATTATCTAATCCATATGCGTCGGTAGAAGATGAAGGCACATGTGCCCCTGTTAAATTTTCACTTATTCGGCCGTGAACACCGTGAAAGTGCAAAGCCGAATTGTGTGTCTCACTAGTTGCACATGAAGCTGAAATGTTAGTAACATAAGGTGCCAATTGAGTAATCATATAAGGCGCAATATATGTTGGTTGGGAGTAACCGGCCAAGTCGCTGGTGCCAGCATAGCAGATTCCCTCATCCATCGGCCTGTTTGGGGACGACTCCGCATATTGCGAGTCGGCAGCCGATGGATAAAATCGTGAGACATCCTCTTGCCCGTGAGGTGTCTCATATTGATCTGTCGAATAACCCACGTTACTCATCGGCCTTTGATATGGGGCAACCGATGCATGAGAATTCGAATATATATGTTGCACGTTGCTAATATCATAAGGATTTGAAGCATAGAGATTATTTTGCACCGGCTTTGGCGCATAGTGTAAACTAGGGTTAGCCGATACAACACTCATATCAAAAGATCTAGCAACATCAATGTAAGAGTGATTTGCACCTACGTAAGGATATTGGGGATTCATACCGTTGTAGATTGCAGTCTCTTGATGCGCTCCTCGTAGCAAGAACGGGCTGGAGACCGTTCGCTTCGTCCCCAGCGGAGTCGCCAAAAAGTGTGTTGACACACGAACATGTCACGTGTACCCGCGGCGTCGAGGGAGATGCTCCGCAACTCACTCCGCGGGAGGCTCGCCGGAAGCGCGATACGCAACACAATCCGGCGGGCGCTTTTGTAGACCCGAAACCCCGCTCGCCCGGGAGGGACCCCGTCAGGGCTCGCGGCGGCTATGGGCTGCCCTAGGTCGGCCTGACCGCCCCTAGAGCCTCGTGGATTCGCAGCCTCCAATCTTGAAGAACGACGAAGAACGAGAAGAAAGATACAAGGGAGAGGGATAAAAGTAGATGCACACGAAAAAGTAGTAGATGTGTTTGTTCGATTGGTGTTGGTTTAATCGGCCGTCACCCCTCATGTATATAAGGAGCGGCTGGACTTCCCGTTTAAGGAAACGACTTGGATCCACGTCCAAAACCCTAATTTGGGTCTAATTCAGATAGCTGACCCGGACTTTCCAAAACTGTTCGGTCTAAAAACTGGTTGCACCTTATAGGTCAGTTTTGGGGCAGTTACTGACCTCTGATCGACATACCATAAAAGACAAAGTTGTTCGTCTTGAAAAAACGAAGAACTTTCCTTTTATGTGTTTCTTCATCCGACTCCATCTTGACCACTCATCTAGGCTCGTAGATAGAACTGTTCGGATTGGACCCGAATCATAGAAATTTGATTCGTCCGTAATTGCCAAATTTGGCCTAGTAAAAGACCTTAAATCAAAAACTCGTAAACAGCAAAGTTGTTCGTCTCGAAAAGACGAAGAACTTTCATGTTATGCGTTTTTTTATTTGACTTCATCTGTACCCTTCAAATTCTGTCGGAAGAAAATTCAATGCGTTTTGAACCTTTCTGGGTCACCGAGCCGACTCGCTCGCGCCCGAGGGCAGACAGCGTCTAGGGTCGGGCGACCTGCTCGCGCCCAAGGACAGACAATGTCTAAGGTACGGGGACCCGTAGTATTTTTGCTCCACAAGTTGCATACGACATCGGATGAATATGGCCCAAAGACCAAACTTGTTGGTCTCGACGAGGCGGACAACTCTTGCGACTATGATTTTTCTATCTGAGCCCATCTTGATGACTTTACGGGTCCATCTTCATCTTCGGGTCTGATTCTGGCAGGTATCAGGTCATCCGGCCAGGTTTCATCGTGTCTGCATAGGTCGTTCTTTAACCCGGATTGAAATGATCCGAAAACCAAAGTTGCTTGTCTCGACGAGGCGCTCAACTTTCGTTCACATTATTTTTTCATTTGAGATCATCTGGGTGACATCTCTTTATAAACCGAAATTGGTCGTCAACACATGTACACAAATGTATGTAGACATACTTTAGTTTATATGTTCACTTATTTTGGTTTGCATATGGACAACATGTGTAACACCTAAAACATCTTATATTTAGGAACGGAGGGAGTACTATGTTACTGATAATTCCTTTTTCTTTTTCTGTGAACACAATATACAATTGCTGAGGGTTGTTCGGCATTTGGGACCTGCACCCCCATGTCGAACCTTAACAATCTGTTTTAGGGAGCAGCGAGGGCCACCTTGTCCAGCTTTCACATTTTCAGAGTTCTACGGCAGAGGATTTGACGACTCTTCTTTTTGTCAGTAGAGCAGCAGGTTGTCTTCTGGCCAAGGCAGGAGGAGGAAAAGCAAAGAGGAATTACTCCCTCTGTTCCATATACTGATATACCATGACAAGAATCCATTGGACGGAGGTAATAGAAGACCTCAAGAGTCCTAGGTACCGTAGAAAAAGAAGTCAAGAGTCCTAGATACCGTAGAAAAAGAAGTCAAGAGTCCTAGATACCGTAGAAAAAGAAGTCAAGAGTCCTACATAGATTCAGATTTGAGCTAGTTCAGGACACGCGAGTCTGTATAAAAAGTACCAAACTGGACTGCATGCTGTGTTTGTATCGCTTACGGGAAGCCTCGTGTTGGGCAAATCCTAACGTCAGGTTTGCAATTTGATAGGAAAGACGAAAGTTTTGTAGGCATCACCGATAATTTTTTGCCAACGTGTGTGCTCAACTTCGTCAAGTTTCAGATCAGATCAAGTTTCTCTCGGCTGTGGGCGCGTGGGAATCGATAATCCACCCCCGCGGAAATTGGCGAGTGTTCTCGGCTCAAGGGTTTCGCCGCCAACTTGTGCGGAGCAAGTAGGACGGGCGGCCGCCGCGAGAGCAGGCGACGAGCAGCAGCGGGCAGTTAGAGAGGTGGACACACATACGGCGGAGGATCGGAGACGGGTGCGGGCATCGTCTGCCACACCGGGCGGCGGCCAACCAGAAGGCAGTGAGTATCTTCTGTTGCGCTCGCTTTGATGATTTGCTAGCTTGTGAAGCACTGCCAATTTTGTTGTAGTTTCTGATGCTTGATAACATTTGCTTATAAATTGTTCAGTGGGCAAGCGAGCGGACCACAATTTTGGGCTCTTCTGTCTTCCAGTTCAGAGTAGATTGCGAGCAAAGCAAGGAGCTTCGCATCGGCAAGTGCGTCCACTCCGACATCATCTCCGCCGGGGGACACCTCTGGAGGATTAAGTTTTACCCGCATGGAGACACTCACGAAGACAATGGCGAGTATATTTCTATCTGCGTTAGCCACATGAGCAAATCCAGAAGTGTTAAGGCTATCTTCGACGCGTTCCTGATAGGTAGGTGTAGAAGTCTAGGGTTAGGTTGTGCAATGTGGAATACATTGATCGGTGCACTAGGCACGTATATATGGGTACATGATGCGGGCCTCTACCTCAACTATACAGGAAAACTAGGAGGTGGGCCTACTACACAATATACACGTACAAATATATTCAACACCCCCCGCAGTCGAAGCGTCGCCAGAGACACAAAGACTGGATCGAAACTCCTCGAAGGTGGAAGTAGGCAGTCCCTTAGTCATCACGTTGGCGAACTGTTGCGCAGTCGGAAACATGAAGAACCCGAGTTCGTCCAAGAGCAACCTGTTCGCGTACGAAGTGAATGTCGAGCTCAATGTGCTTCATCCGGCGATGATGAACGGGGTTGGCGGAGAGATATACGGCAGAAACGTTGTCACAGTAGACAACCATGGCCTGGGACACATCATGATGCAACTCCTGGAGAAGCTGTCGAAGCCAATGCACTCGGCAACTGCGTTCGCCACTGCTTGGTACTCGGCCTCTGCGCTAGAGCGCGACACTGTGGGCTGTCGTTTCGATGACCACAAGACGAGAGAGGGACCGAGGTAGACGCAGTAGCCGGAAGTGGAGCGCCGAGTGTCGGGACAGCCAGCCCAATCATCATCCGAATAGGCCACCATATCCATAGAGGGGGACGCCGTGAGGGTGAGTCCGAGATGCATCGTGCCACGGATATAGCGAAGAATCCGTTTCACGAGCGTCCAATGGGAGTCACGGGAGCGTGCATATGGAGACACACCTGCTGAACAGCATACTGCAAATCTGGGCGAGTGAGCGTCAGGTACTGGAGGGCGCCGACAAGAGACCGGTAGAATGGAGCGTCGGACGCTGGTGAACCATCCAGAGCCGAAACCTTGGCCTTCGTGTCAACAGGAGTAGCGACAGGATGACAATTTAGCATACCGGTGCGCTCAAGTAACTCATGCGCATACTTCTGTTGATGAAGAAAGAAGCCGTCGGGGCGCCGAACAACCTCAATGCCAAGGAAGTAATGAAGAGCACCCAAATCCTTGATGGCAAACTCGTCACGCAGCCGGAGAGTAAGCTGCTGAAGAAGAGCCGCGGAGGAGGCCGTGAGGATAATGTCATCGACGTACAGGAGCAAGTAAGCAGTCATGTCGCCATGGTGATAGACAAACAGCGAAGCATCCGAGCGAGTGATACGCTGGTACCAGGCGCGAGGAGCTTGCTTAAGGCCGTAGAGAGACCGTGACAACAAGCACACGTGGCCAGGATGAGAGGCGTCGACGAAACCAGTGGGTTGCTCACAGTAGACCTGCTCAGCAAGATGACCATGAAGGAAGGCGTTAGAAACATCCATCTGATGAACCGGCCAGCCACGAGAGACTGCAAGCTGTAGGACAGTGCGGATCGTGCCCGGTTTAACAACCGGCGCGAAGGTCTCGGTGAAGTCGACTCCAGCCCGCTGACGAAAACCACGGACCACCCAGCGAGCCTTGTAGCACTCAAGAGTGCCATCCGAGTGAGTCTTGTGACGAAAAACCCACTTGCCACTGATGACATTGGCACGAGGCGGCCGGGGAACCAGTGTCCAAGTGCGGTTCCGCTGGAGAGCGTCGAACTCATCCTGCATCGCGGCAAGCCAGTGAGGATCCCGAAGGGCTGCCCGGGCGGATGCTGGAATCGGAGAAGGCTCGGAGGTGGATGCAGCGAGGAGATACTCGGCGCTGGAGTACCGCGGGCTCGGGCGATGCACGCCGGTCCGAGACCGCGTCGTAGGGAGTGGTGGCACCTGTGGGCCACGTCGTGGGGCGATGCAGTAGGGGCCCCGGCCACGCCAGAGGCCGAGGGAGCAGGCGACGCCGCGGTCGGCGCGGATGACTCCGAGTCGTAGTCGGATCGGCCGGGCGACGAGAGGGCGTGACCAGAAGCAGGGGTCGCAGCACGTCCCGCGTCGCGTGGAGCACTGAAGCCGGGGGGCGGTCCAAGAGCTGAACCAGGCCGGCCTGCAGGCTGGGTCCGAGGGCCGTCTGTGGCCGGCGGCGAGGCGATGGCCGGCGGCGAGGCGATGGCGGCAGGTACCTGCTGAAAAGGAAACACCTTCTCATGAAAGTAAACGTGTCGCGACGTAAACACACGATGTGAGACAGGATCATAGCAGCGATATCCTTTGGTGTTGGGTGGGTAACCAAGGAAGACGCAGGCGATTGAGCGAGGTGCAAGCTTATGAGGTGCGGTAGCGGCAATGCTAGGGTAGCAGAGACATCCGAAGATGCGAAGCTCATCATAAGAGAGTGGTGCACCAAAGAGAAGATGGTGAGGGACAAAATTGCCACGAGTGCGGCACGGGCGTATGTTAAGAAGAAGTGATGCAGTAGCAAGCGCGTCAGGCCAAAAGCGCGGAGGCATATGGGCGTGAAAAAGAAGCGTACGAACTCAATCATTAAGAGTGCGGAGGACGCGTTCAGCGCGACCGTTCTGTTGCGAAGTATAGGGGCAGGTGAGACGAAAAGTCGTGCCATGTGTGGTGTGGAGAGTGCGGACAGCCAGGTTGTCGAACTCCTTCCCGTTGTCAGTTTGTAACACAAGAATGGGACGCCCAAACTGCGTGGAAATGTAGGAATAAAACACGGCAAGAGTGGCGAAAGTATCGGACTTGCGGCGCAACGGAAGGTCCACACATAATGCGAAAAATCATCAAGAATGACAAGATAATAAAGATAGCCCGTATTACTTGCAACTGGAGAGGTCCATACATCACTATGAATTAATTCAAACGGATAGGAAGCAACATGAGAAGAAGCCCGAAAAGGAAGCCTAGCATGTTTGCCAAGATGACACGCATGACAAGAGTGATCAGCGATCTTATTACACGTGAAAGAAAAACTCCTAAATATTTGACGAAGAGTGGCGGGGTTGGGATGACCCAAGCGAGCATGCCAAAGATCCACACCGGTGGCGAGGGCGACATGGGCAGCGGTGGAGGGTGTGGAGTGGACCGGGTAGAGATCGCCGGGGCTATCACATCAGTGGAGCACCATCCGGGTACGGGAATCCTTGACAGAGAAACTAAACATGTCAAACTCGACGGTCACAGAATTATCACGTGTAAATTGTTTAATAGAAACGAGATTTTTAATGAGATTAGGTGAGACTAAGACATTAGATAAAGAAAGTGGTGTAGACGTAGAAGGAAAAGATGCATGGCCTATATGAGTGATAGGAAGAGAGGAGCCGTCGCCGATGGTGATGCGAGTAGAGGTGGTGACGGGAGAGGAGGTGTGGAGAGTACCGGGGTGGGCAGCCATATGAGCCGTAGCGCCAGTGTCCATGTGCCAATCGCCTCCGCCAGTGTACGTAGACGGTGTCAGAGCAGAGTGCAGAGCTGCCAGTAAAGCCGGGTCCCAAGGCGCGGGAGGGGGCGCAGGAGCCGGGGCCATCAGGGGCAGCGGTGGCGGCCCTCCTGGCTGCGACGGCTGTCCGAACGAGAGAGGCCCGTAGGGCTGCACGTACTGCTGTGGCGCCGCATAAAACGCCTGGTGGGAGGGAGGCCGCGAGCCAATGATGCCGGGAGCGGGTGCTCGTGGTAACGACGCCGGTCCAGGGGTTCTGTCCGGCGTACCACGGAGCCGGCTGGAGTGGCTGCTGCGAACGGAAGACGCCTCCCTGCTGCTGTTGCGGGCGCCCGCCGCGGCGAACCCCGCGACGGCGATTGTTGTTGTTGGCGGGTTGGGCCGGTGGCGGTGGTGGGGGCACCTGCGGGAAGGCCGGCGGGTGCGGGAAGCCGGGCGGAGGGCGCGGCTGAGGGGCGGTGGCGCCGGGCCACCGCGGGTGCCGGTGGTGAGGGCGGTGTGCGTAGCCCGAGCCCGCACCATCTTCAGCCGGCGCTCCTCGAGCTTGAGGTACGCCACTACCTTAGGGAAGGTGGGCTCCGGGATGAGGGTAAGATTGGAGGCGGCGTGCCCGTAGTCCTCGTGTAGGCCGGCGGTGAGGGTGGTGATGAGCAGCTCATCGCCGATCGTCTCGCCAAGATCACGGAGTTCGTCGGCGATTTTTTTGAGGCGCATGCAAAAATCGTCGATGGAAGAATCAAGCTGATGGAACCCGTAGAACTCGCCGTGAAGGAGAACCTTGCGCTGAAGTTTGTTGTCGGTGAAGAGGCCGTTGAGTTTGGTCCAAACAGCACGGGCGTCGTCTTCGTCGGCCACCACCGTGTGGAAGAGGTCCGTGGAGATGGTGAGGTAGAACCAACGGATGATGGTGGTGTCGAGGATCATCCACTCCTCGTCGTGGACCATGAGCCGAGAGTCCACGGAGCCGTCGATGTGGCTGTGAAGGAGGAACTCGCGGAACACCAGGGAGAAGTACGTCTTCCAGGCGGAGTAGGACGCGGTGGATGAATCAAGGATCACCGGGACACGGTCTGCGATGTTGAGGTCGCGAATGAGAGCCATGTCCGGGCCGGCAAATGGATTGCTGCCGGAGGAGATAGAGGAGACGGGGGAGGCCATGGCAGCGGTGGGGTGGAGAAGGTGCGGCGGCGGCGCAAGAGGAGGCGCGGCGACGGCGGCGGCTTAGGTTAGGAACGTGGAGGAATCTGATACCATGTAGAAGTCTAGGGTTAGGTTGTGCAATGTGGAATACATTGATCGGTGCACTAGGCACGTATATATGGGTACATGATGCGAGCCTCTACCTCAACTATACAGGAAAACTAGGAGGTGGGCCTACTACACAATATACACGTACAAATATATTCAACAGTAGGGATGGCAAACGATCTTCATGCGTCCAGCGCATCTTCGAAACCTTCTAAATCCGGGGGGATAAAGACTTCGGTGACTGCTGGGGATGGCCTCAGTTCCTTGAGAGAACTGTTGTGAGGAAAGTTACTCAACAGAAGGGCACCTCACATTTGTATGCACCATCATGGTCATTGATGACAGTCCTATTCCTGTGCTGCCTTCAGACATTGGGACCCATCTTGACCCCCTGCTAGATCACACTGACGGGACAGATGTGTCATTCATCGTTGACGACGAGATATTCCCGGCTCACCGATTTTCAGAGCAGAGCTGTTCGGTTCCATGGTCGAGGCTACAATGTCATCCATCACGTTGCATGACATCACACCTGCAACATTCAAAGCTATGCTTCGGTTCATATACACGGATGAATTGCCTGCAGAGGACGAGCTTGAAGACTCTTCTACTGAGATGTTTTAGAATCTTCTCGCTGCCGCTGATCGATATGCACTTGACCGACTAAATTTATTTGTGCCCAGAAATTATGGGACGAAGTGTCGGTCGATACCGTTGCAACTATCTTAGCTTGCGCCGAAACCTACTATTAGAGTATACCATGTATGCACCGTATCATGTATAGAATACCTAGGTCTAGCCCAACTGAATATCTGTAGATATGATTCGGTTGTTGATCTTGTTTGATCTTCCTTGCTAGCCAAGGCTTGTAACCTCTATATAATGCTAATACGAGGTCGCCCCAAGTGTGGCGTTTTCCCTAAACCATACACGTTCGCTTGGTATCAGAGCAACGATCCAATCTCAGCCCAACCCTAGCTTCCCTACGATCCAATCCCAGCCATGGCCGGCACCTCCCCTTCGCTCACCAATAGCACCAGCGGCACCCTCGCCGCCTCCACCATGCCAGCCCTCTCCTCCGCCTCGATGCCTGCCTCCTCCTCCTCAGCTGTGAACGTGGCCAGCGTCCGCACGCACGTGCCCGTCACCCTCGATCTGAAGACGTCCAACTTCACCAAGTGGAGGATGCTGATCCGCGTCCTTCTCGGCAAGTACGACCTCCTGCACCACGTCAACTCCATCACCGCCCCGACGCACGCACCGCCGAGTGGACTCACGACGACTACGTCGTCCGCTCTTGGCTCTACGGGTCCATCTCCGATGAGATCCTCGACATCATCATGGCCGAGGACCAGACCGCGCTGGAGGCGTGGGCTCTCATCTCCAACCTGTTCCTCGACAACCAGATGACGCGGGCTGTGTACCTGGAGGCCAAGTTTCGTGGCCTCGTGCAAGGAGACCTCTCCATCACCGCGTACTGCCACCGCCTCAAGGCCCTCTCTGATGCTCTGCGCGACGTCGGCATGCCCGTCTCCGATCAGACGCTCGTCCTCAACTGCCTCCGCGCCTCAGCCCGCGCTTCGCCGACATCACCACCATCGTCACCATGCAGTCCCCACTGCCCAGCTTCGCCCAGACCCGCTCGCTCCTCACCTTGCGCGAGACCCAGCTCGCCAACACCTCCCAGGTCGGGGCCCAGACCGTCCTATACGGCGCTCCCTCCGGCGGCGCTGGCTCGTCCTCCGGCGTCCACCCCAACGGCGCTGGCTCCTCCTTCAGCCACCACGGCCAGGGCAGCTACGGCAGCGGCAACTCCGGCGGGAACGGCGGGAACCGCAACGGAGGCGGCAACTTCCACGGCAAGAAGAAGAAGAATTGGAACCGCAATGGAGGCGGTAACCAAAACGCGTTGCACGGCGCGCCTCCCGTCGGCCCGTGGGTGTACTTCAACCCGCACACGGGCCAGGCCCAACAGATGCAGGCCCCCTCCTGGCGTCCCACAGGCGGCTCACACCATGGGCCGAGCATCCTTGGTGCTGGGCCACGGCCCTCTGCTCTCCCGCCGGCGCAGGCCTTCACCTCCCTCGTGCCGATGCACGGACAGGCGCTCGGCACCAACCCGTCGCCCATCCCCGGCTACGTCAACGCACCGACTCCGAGCTGGGACACCTCCGCCCTGATGGCCGCGCTCAACACCGCCGCCACGCCTTCCACCGCCGGTGGCGAGTGGGTCATGGACTCGGGAGCCACCGCACATATGGCTTCCGACCCCGGTATGCTTCAAAATCTTCATCCCTCTCCTTCTTTTTCTTCTATCACTGTCGGTAATGGTTCCACCATGCCGATCTCCCACACTGGCCATGCCACTATTCCTGCTTCCGCACGCACCCTCTCTCTTAGAAATATTCTGGTAGTTCCTAATCTCGTTAAGAATCTCGTTTGTACTAGACAATTTACCATTGATAATTTTTGTTCCGTCGAATTTGATCCCTTTGGTTTTTTCTGTAAAGGATCTTCTCACTAAAGGCGTGATCATGCAATGCAATAGCCGCGGCGACCTCTACCTCTTCACAACACCAACCGCCACCCCCAACCGCTCCATCTACGGGCTCGTCGCCGCCTCCACCTCCACTGAGCTATGGCATCGTCGATTAGGTCATCCAGGGCGTGACACTTCGTCGCATATTTTTAAGATTTCTAAAATACCATGTAATAATGCAGCCTCGCCAATTTGTCACGCTTGTCAGCTTGGCAAACACGTGCGCTTGCCTTTCACTAGGTCTACTTCGATAAGTGTTGCACCTTTTCAATTGATACATTGTGATCTTTTGACCTCTCCCGTGCTCAGCATATCTGGTTATAAGTATTTTCTCATTATTGTTGATGATTTTTCCCACTTTTTGTGGACTTTTCCACTTCGCTAAAAATCGGATACTGCTGACACCCTTATTAATTTTGTCGCCTATGCTCGGACCCAATTTTCTTGACCCCTAGTTGCTATGCAAGCCGACAACGGGACGGAGTTCCTTAACTCCACCGTCACCTCCTTTCTAACTCGCCACGGCACGCGTCTACGCCTCTCATGCCCGTATACCTCCCCACAAAACGGCAAGGCTGAGCGAGCCATCCGCACCGTCAACGACGTCACGCGGACTCTCCTATTTCAATCCAACATGCCACCTGAATATTGGGCTGAGGCCCTAGACACCGCAACACACCTAGTTAACATACGACCTTCCCAACCCATCGGCTTTGCCACACCCTACCAACGTCTCCACAATTCTTCCCCAGACTATCACGCTTTGCAGGTATTCGGCTGCCTGTGTTATCCCAACCAATCCGCCACGGCACATCACAAACTATCTCCCCGTTCGGTCGCTTGTGTCTTTCTCAGATATCCCTCAAACCACAAAGGCTACCGTTGCCTAGATCTCGCATCTCGTCACGTCATCGTCTCGCGCCACGTCGTGTTCGATGAAACTGTCTTCCCGTGTTCGATGCATGGCGGCCCGCCACCCGCTGTGCATGCTGCCCGGCAACCCGACGCACCCGCACCCTCGCCTGGCCCTCGCTCCCCGCACTCGCCTCCCTCTCCTGGGCCCCCTTTCAGCCCACCAAACTATGGCCCATCGTCTCCTGGCTCTCCGCAAGGGCCGAACTCTGGCACATCATCTTCTTCGCTGCCCTCACCTGTCGCTCCCGATTGCGATGCGCCGTCTCCGCCCGTCGTTGTCCACCGGCCACCGTCTCCTTCCAACACGCACCAAATGACCACTCGTGCTAAGCGCGGCTTATTTCAGCCCCGCGAGCGCCTCAACCTCTCGGTCCTCCACTCCTCTATCACTCCAATTCCGAAGTCATACCGGGGTGCTCTACATGAGCCGAACTGGCAGCGAGCCAAGCATGACGAATATCAGGCTCTGCTTCAAAATCATACGTGGTCTCTTGTGCCTCGACCCGCTCGTGCTAATATTGTTTCCGGCAAATGGATCTTCAAGCACAAATTTCACTCGGACGGTCGCCTTGCGCGCTACAAGGCTCGGTGGGTGGTGCGGGGCTTCTCTCAACAACCCGGCATCGACTTTGACGAGACCTTCAGCCCCGTCGTCAAGCCCGCCATGATCCGCGTCGTTCTGAGCATCGCTGTGTCACGATCTTGGCCGATCCACCAGCTCGACGTCAAGAATGCCTTTCTTCATGGCAATCTCGACGAGGAGGTCTACTGCCAGCAGCCCCCCGGCTTCGTCGACGTTCGCTACCCCGACCATGTGTGTCGACTTCACAAGTCGCTGTACGGCCTCAAGCAGGCTCCCCGGGCATGGTACCAGCGCTTCGCTCACTACACACATCGACTCGGCTTCGTTGCCCCACAGTCGGATGTCTCGCTCTTCATCTACAGCCATGACGCTGAGCTCGCCTACATCTTGCTCTATGTGGACGACATCGTTCTCACCGCCTCCATTGCTGATCTCCTCCAGCGCATTACACGGTCGCTGCACTCAGAGTTCGCTATGACGGATCTTGGTGACCTCTCGTTCTTCCTCGGGATCTCTGTCAAGCGGACCAAGGCCGGCATGGTTCATTCACAACGGCAATATGCTCTTGATCTGTTGCAGCGAGCTGGTATGATCGACTGCAACCCTTGCTCTACTCCCATTGACACCAAGTGCAAACTGTCAGCCTCCGATGGTGCCCTGCTTGCTGATTCTACGGAGTATAGGAGTTATGCCGGGGCACTGCAGTACCTCACGCTCACGCGTCCTGACCTCGCCTATGCAGTCCAGCAGGCATGTCTATACATGCACGCTCCGCGTGAGCCCCATCTGAACTTGGTGAAACGGATTCTTCGCTACATCAAGGGAACTCTAGATCTGATCATGCATCTCTCGAGCTCCTCCTCGACCGCTCTCACTGCTTACTCCGATGCTGATTGGGCCAGCTGCCCCGACACACGGCGTTCGACCTCAGGTTACTGCGTTTTTCTCGGCGACAATTTGATTCCGTGGTCTTCTAAGCGGCAAACCACGGTGTCTCGTTCCAGTGCCGAAGCGGAGTACAGGGCCGTAGCCCATGTTGTTGCTGAATGCTGCTGGATCCGTCAGCTCCTTGGAGAGTTGCATCACCCCCTCTCGACTGCCACCGTCGTCTTCTGTGACAATGTCAGCGCTATATACATGTCTTCGAACCCGGTCCAGCACCGTCGCACCAAGCACATCGAGATCGACATACACTTCGTTCGGAGAAGGTCTCACTTGGTCAGGTTCGAGTTCTTCATGTACCTTCTTCTCGACAGTTCGCGGACATCATGACTAAAGGCTTGCCGGTGCAGTTGTTCACTGATTTTCGGTCCAGTTTGTGCATTCTTCCGTCAGACGCACAAACTGAGGGGGATGTTAGAGTATACCATGTATGCACCGTATCATGTATAGAATACCTAGGTCTAGCCCAACCGAATATCTGTAGATATGATTCGGTTGTTGATCTTGTTTGATCTTCCTTGCTAGCCAAGGCTTGTAACCTCTATATAATGCTAATACGAGGTCGCCCCAAGTGTGGCGTTTTCCCCAAACCATACACGTTCGCTCCTACAGCTGTCATGAGTTGAAGAACAAGTGCATTGACTTCTTTGTGGCGGAGAAAAATTTCAAAGAGGCCATGTTCACAGATGGTTACGCATTGTTAGTTCTTAAATTCCCATCCATTACTGCTGAGCTCAAAAAGATGGTTATAGCATGACGCGTGTAACTTCAGGCCTTCAAGCATAGCTCTAGTATGGTTGAGAAAAAGGGGAGTTTGTTTTCCATATGAACACCGCTATGGTGTGTTAACTTGATTGAACTTTTGATTAACAGAAATCTTGGACTTTGGTCAATAAAGGTATTACGTTTAACGTAATGAAAAAACGTTCGGTTCCCACCTTCGGTGGCCGCTCCGGCGGCGGGAGGCTAGGGAATCGTCGGATCCCGGCGTGTACATAGTGTAGGTAGCAGTAGGATGCTAGCCGGCGGTGCTGGGGAGTTGGTGGCGTGGCCGGAGTGGCTTTTGGAGGCGGCGGTCCTCTCCTCCGTGGATGGTGCTCCGGTGGAGGCCAGCTACGGATCTGCCGTCTGCGCGGCGCTCGCGTCTCCTCGGAGGCGTGTTGCTTCTCGCCCCCGCGCCGGAGTCCATGTGGTGGTGGATCCGGCTTTTCAAGATCTCGAGGGTGCTGTTCGAGTTGACCAAGCCAGCGTCGTCGTCCGGAGCGCAGGGTGGAGGTGCTTCGGCACCGAGGAGCGTCGACTTCCTTGCTGCAAGGGGGCTCCGTCCAGTCCGAGCAAAGCGTGGTGGAGTAGCGGCGGGTTTCGCCGGCGTGTCGTCGTGCGTGACAAAGACGAAGTTGGGGTTCAGGAGGGCCTCGTTGTAATTTTCTTTGTTTCCTGGACTTTTCTGTGAAGCTTGGTCAGCTTTGTGTAGTTCTCTCTTAGCAAAAAAAAAAAAAAAATTAAGTGTAGGTCTTATACTCCCTGATTCCATTCATTATCCTTCATCTTTATTTTTGTGCGCTCATTTGGGTATTTTTCTGAGAAATGTCCCTGGTCTTGGCCATAAAAAATCATAAGAAGAAAGTGACCACACTTATGCTTTCAGATATTTCAAATGGAGTTGCCGCATACAAAAATGTGCTACTGTGTTTTAGAATGCATGAGATAACTGCACGTGTTAGCGTAGTTGCACATGTGTGTGATATGTGCAACTGAGGCGGTACCAAAAGTGCATTCATCAGAAAAGTGGTTCCACAACTATTACTACCCTAGTTGCGCGTGAGCACACATATGTGTGAGTGGCTGTAACTCAGAAAATAGTAAAGTTTTACTCATACAAAATAATACAACTGCGCGTGTGGTGATACGGTAGTTGCACACGTGTGTAAATTGCGCAAATCGAGCCAACGACCAAAGTGTAACTCATGAAAAACAGTAGTTGCACTACCGGTTTCAATTTAACACTCCCTCTATTCTATAGAACAAGATGTTTTCGACATCCCAACACGAACCAAGTACAGAGTAACATGAGTGAAATAGCCATTAAAATATGTCTAAATACCTACGATTCATGAAGAAATTAGAAAGATTTATATTAGTAAGGGAGGGAGTAGTAAAGATTACCCCCTTACCTGTAGCTTAACAATGTCGGGGTCACGTCTCGGGACCCTTGTTCTGCCGTGTCGTTTGTCTCTCAAAACGAGAACCCCACGAGTCAGGAGGAGCGGAAAAAATATCTAGATGCCGAGCCAGTGGTGCTGTGGTGGCTATCATCCGCGCTCGTTTCCAGCCAACCGAGCACCGGCAATGGCGGCCGCCGTAGGCGCAGCGAGACCGTCGCTCCCCCGCGCGTCTCCGCGGCTGCGAAGCACTTCCTCCTCCTGCTGCTCCCATTGGGCGCCCACCGCACGGTTCACACGCTTGCCGTCATCCGTAAGTACGTCTCCTTCCTTGGTTCTATGCACTGTCGGATGCCTCAGTCATCTCTGATGTCCCCGCTAGCCATGGTATCCATCCAGCCCGTACCACACTTGCGTCACTGCCGTTGCTTTAGCTGTCGATTTGGGCAGATACAGAGCTCGATTTCGGCCTGAATTGATCGTGCAGTGTGATCAATTCCGGAGGATTCGACAAATTAATCAAGTTGGAGACAGGTGCACAAATTGATCTTAGCTTAGGATGCTTGGGATTCTCGGTGGTAATATGGCACTTTGATTGCACAAACCGTCGTACTGCAGGCTCATTGTTTGGATGAAGAAGTAATGGTACGAGCTAGCCCAATCTTTTAGGAGTAGAAATCACTGCCACTCACCCAAATCCTCTGCCGTACATGGCTAAATTCTAAGGGTCCGCCCGAGGCTCCATCGACTGAGAACTCAGTCGAGTGACGTCGGTGTTCTTCCTCATCTCCGGCGAGCGCGCCTCCCCCCGCAGCCGCCGCCGGTCGAACCGTCGACCTCCCCGCCTGCGGCCGACGCGCTGTTGCGACGCTTGCCACCCCGCCCTGCCCCAATCTCCTCTTCCGCCGGTCCGCCACCGCCCCGGCCATCCCTCTAACCCCCGCCCTTCTTCTCCGGCGCAGGCACCTCGCACCCTGCACCCCCAAGTTAAGTTTGCTACTCGCCTCCGCCGCGGCTGCGGCGGCTCCGGCTCGGCTTGACCCCGCCGCTGCCGCGAGGAAGAAAAGGACCTCCGGCTAGCACGAATCCTGACGCACTGGATGAAGGGTGGAGCAATCGATTGAGCGCTAAGCTAATTCTTAATCGATTGAGAATTAGCAAAACCGAAGGGTCCACCCGAGGCTCAATCGACTGAGAACTAAACTAGTTCTCAGTCGAGTGACGTCGGCGTTCTTCCTCATCTCCGGCGAGCGCGCCTCCCCTGCAGCCGCCGCCGGTCGAACCGTCGACCTCCCCGCCTGCGGCCGGCGCGCAGCTGCGACGCCATGCCGCCTCGCCCTGCCCCAATCTCGTCCTCCGCCGGTCCGCCGCCGCCCCGGCCATCCCTCTAACCCCCGCCCTTCTTCTCCGGTGCAGGCACCTCGCAACCCGCATCCCCAAGTTAAGTTTGATACTCGCCTCCGCGGCGGCTCCGGCTCGGCTTGACCCCACTGCTGCCGCGAGGAAGAAAAAGGACCTCCGGCTGGCACGAATCCGGACGCACTGGATGAAGGGTGGAGCAATTTCTCAATCGATTGAGAATTAGCAAAATCGAAGGGTCCGCCCGAGGCTCAATCGACTGAGAACTAAACTAGTTCTCAGTCGAGTGACGTCGGCGTTCTTCCTCATCTCCGGCGAGCGCGCCTCCCCCGCAGCCGCCGCCGGTCGAACCGTCGACCTCCCCGCCTGCGGCCGGCGCGCTGCTGCGACGCCTTGCCGCCCCGCCCTGCCCCAATCTCCTCCTCCGCCGGTCCGCCGCCTCCCCGGCCATCCCTCTAACCCCGCCCTTCTTCTCCGGCGCAGGCACCCCGCACCCCCAAGTTAAGTTTGCTCCTCGCCTCCGCCGCGGCTGCGGCGGCTCCAGCTCGGCTTGACCCCGCGACTGCCGCGAGGAAGAAAAAGGACCTCCGGCTAGCATGAATCCTGACGCACTGGATGAAGGGTGGAGCAATCGATTGAGCGCTAAGCTAATTCTCAATCGATTGAGGATTTTTTTTTTCGATAAAGCGATTTTATTACTTAAGAGTTTTAAGCATTACACCCGGCCTCTGCATAACAAGGATGCACACAGCCACAAGTTCACGAGTTCACGAGTACCCAAACTGAAAATAAAACAAAGCGGATTACATATCATGATGAGAAATTGTAAAGCCACCTAAGAAGATGGTTGATCGATCCGGAGACTATGTTGCCATCAATGCCCGGAGAATAACTCCCTGGCCGCTGCCTCCAAACGTAACGCCACCTCCAAAAACAAGTCCGGTGCTCCACACGCTGCAGGGCCGACCAAGCTCGAAGCAATGTTGTACACCGATGGATAACCTGCATAAAAGAAGCATTTTTGTCGTTAAAAACCTTGTCATTTCTACATAGCCACAGCGACCAAATAACGGCAATCGCTCCCACCCTACTGAATAGTTTAAACCTAGGATCAACCCCGTTTAACCAGTTGCCAAAAATGTTTGCAGCAGAAGTCGGGGGATGTAAGGTAGAACCTATCTAGATGGCTGACCATATAGACCTAGCGAACTCGCACTGAAAGAATAAGTATGTAATAGTCTCGTCGTGTTGACAAAAGACGCACTTTTTACTTCCATGCCAATTGCGTTTGGCAAGGTTATCTTTTGTAAGAATTACACCTCGACGGAGATACCACGCAAACACCTTAGTTTTTAGCGGGATCTTCATCTTCTAAATTTTGTTATTGTCCTTAATATCGACTGGTACTTCGGGTAAGATTAATGCTCTGTACATGGAATCAACCGAGAATTTACCATTCTTCGTAAGATTCCATTGAAATTTATCTGGACCTTCCGACAGATGGATGGAATCCAATCGGATGAGCAAAGCATTTCAAGATGCTTGTCTTGTTTCAAGTAAACTTCTCCTGAACGAAACATTTGGTGGGGAGGTACCCAACACCTTAGCAATCGTGTCGCTCTTGTTTCGTACAATCGCATACAAAGCCGGATATTGCTCTCTAAGAGTGGATCGGCCTAGCCATTTATCCTCCCAAAAGCGAATTTCCGATCCATCCCTAATTGAGAAAGATCCTTGTGGGAAAAGAACTTCTTCGTAGCCATCAGGCCTGCCCAGAAGTGCGAATCGCCAGGTTTCCAAAGAACTTGAGATACGGCTTGATTTCCCACATACTTTCTCCTAAGGAGGGTTTGCCAAACTCCATCTTCAGAAAGAAGCTTGAAGAGCCATTTACCCAGCAAAGCTCTGTTCTTAACCTCAAGGTCATGAACTCCGAGCCCCCCTTGGTCTTTAGGGCAGCAAACCACACTCCACTTAGTCAGCCGATATTTTTTCTTCTCACAATCCCCTTGCCAAAAGAATCTAGACCGGAAATAATCCAATCGTTTTAAGACTCCTAGTTTCGAATGAAATCATATACAGTACCATGTTTGTTAGTACCGAATTTATTAGAACCAATCTTCCACCAAGGGATAGGAGTTTGCCTTTCCAGCTATTTAGTCTTAATTGAAGTCTTTCCTCCACCTTTTTCCACTCAGCATTTGTAAGTCTCCGATAATGAATCGGAATACCCAAATAGTTGATAGGAAATTGACCTTGTTCACAGCCGAAAAGTTCAGCATACAAGGCGGTGTTTTCTTGAGCCTCGCCGAAGCAAAACAGTTCACTTTTATGGAAATTAATCTTAAGACCCGAAAGTTGCTCGAATGCTGACAAAATCAGCTTTAAGTTACGAGCTTTTTCGATGTCATGTTCCATAAAAAGAATTGTGTCGTCAGCATATTGAAGAATCGATAAACCACCATCGACTAGATGTGGAATCACACCTTCAATTTGGCCCTCAGCTTTTGCGCGTTCGATTAAGATGACCAACATATCAGCCACTATATTAAATAGTATTGGCGATAACGGGTCACCTTGTCTAATACCTTTTTTCGTTTGGAAGAATTTGCCAGTATCATCATTGACTTTGATGGCTACACTTCCTCCCGAAACAAAGCTATCTATTAACGCTCTCCACTCAGAAGAAAAACCTTTCATTCTGAGGGTTTGCTGAAGAAAAGACCAATTGACTTTATCATAGGCTTTCTCAAAATCGATTTTAAGAATTACCCCATTCAGCTTTTTCCTATGTAGTTCGTGAACTGTTTCATGTAAGATCGCCACCCCATCCAGGATATTACGACCTTGCATAAAAGCCGTCTGAGACGGACGAACCACATGATCCGCCACACTGTTCAATCAAATCGTAGCAACTTTGGATATCGTAGCAACTTTGATAGATATTTTAAAACTAACGTTAAGGAGGCATATAGGTCTGTATTGTTGAATCCTTTCGCCTCATTAACCTTAGGTAATAAAATTATCTCACCAAAATTGAGACGAAACAACTCTAGCTGTCCATCATGAAGACATGCGAACAGTTGTAATAAATCAGACTTGATGACATCCCAAAAATTCTGATAAAACTCAGCCGGGAAGCCGTCAGGTCCAGGTGCTTTATTATGTTTCATTTGGAAAACCGCCTTTCTCACCTCATCCTCTGAGTAGAGTTTAGTAAGTAAGTTATTTTCCTCATCTGAAACTTGGGGTATATCCTCTGTTCGAGACTCATCCAGTGTGAAGTTTCTTTCCTCTGGCTCCGAACAGGCCTTTATAATAATTTGTGATGTACGACTTTAGTTGTTCATGGTCCTCGATCGTTCCCTCCTCCTGGACTAGAGAATGAATACGCTTTTTCCTGTGTCTGCCATTGGCAATACTATGGAAATAGCGGGTATTCGAGTCCCTTCTAGGATAAATTGGGTTTTGGATCTTTGCTACCATTTTAACTCCTCCTCACGCAGAAGTTTCGCTATCTGTGCATTCGATTGACTCTTTAACTCAATCTCTTGCGTAGATAACAATCGAACTTCTGCTAATGCTTCTAAAGCATCTATAATCGAGGATAGTCGTTCCTTTTCTTTTTTAAGTAAACCAGTGGTATGGCGAGCCCAGCCAACGAGGTGTGTGCGTAAAGCACGAATCTTATTGTTCCACTTCTGGATTAGCGTGTCACCAGCCACCGGTCTTTTTCAAATTCTTTTAACCATCTCATGGAACCCCTCACGATGTAACCACCCAAGTTCAAACTTAAAACGTGGTTTACATTGTGGTCTAGGCATGCCAGTGGTCAAGAGAACTAGCAAAACCGAAATTCTAAATAGTAAATGACCCCCGGGCAAAAGTTGTATGCAAATAATCGCAACTGCAACAGCTTCAGAATTGTTGGGGAAACTTCGGACTTCAGAGTGCACGTACTCTAGCCAGCGTTGCGTTCCCAGCGCTCTGACGTAACAATTTCAGTTCCCGTGCAGAGATGGCGCTGCAACGTGGCCCGTCCTCGGAGTCGCTGGCTCCACGAACCGCGCTGCAGCCAGGCCGATGTGGCGAGTAGCACAGTGGACGACGACGAGGCGTGCGAGCTGGTGAGAGGCACGGACGTCGTCATCGGGCAGGGCGACGACGAGAGCATCCGGGCGTACCTCCTCGAGGCCGTCAAGAACAACAACGGCACCTGCGTCCTCCTCCTCTCCGACGTCATGGGCTTCGAGGACTACGCCACCAGGGACTTCGCCTACCGCATCGCATGCCACGGCTACAAGTAACAACCCGACCTTCTCCTGTTCTCCCATCCAAAGCAATTACTCACTTCTTCAGTTGCTCTGCATTTGTCACCCAATCATGCCTGAATGCATGCAGTGTTCTGGTGCCGGACTTGTTCCGGGGGAACCCGTGGAAGAAGAGCCTGCCGATGGACAGCTTCCAGGCGTGGCTCGCCGAGCATGCCCCGGAGAGGGTGGCCGGCGACATCGAGACGTGCAGGAAGTGGCTTGTCGACGACTTCCTGGCGGCCGCGGCGTCCAAGAAGCTGGGCGTCGTCGGGTTCTGCTACGGCGGCGGCCGCCTCGTGGAGACGCTGGCGCGCGACGCCGACGCCTGCTTCTGCTCGGGCGTCTGCTTCTACGGGTCGCGGATGGACGCGTCGCTCGGGGCGCAGATCGCGGCGCCGGTGCTGTTTGTCTGCGGCGACGGCGACTCGCTCTGCCCCGTGGAGACTGTGCGGGAGCTGGAGAGAAGCGCAACGGGCGCCAAGGCCGCCGTGTACGCCGGCAGGGGCCACGGGTTCGCGCACCGGCCGGAGTCGCTCGAGGACGACGGCGACGCCGAGGACGCGTTCGCGTTGATGAAGAGCTGGTTGCATGAGCATCTTCTTGCCTGAGCTGAGCTGATCAACCGTCGTGTATCATTTCTACATGTCTTTGTTGTATTTCTACTCATAGACGTTCCGGCTGCTCAAGGGAGAACTACATAGTTTGGTAGGCCAGTTACTTCCAAGTTCCAATACTTTGGGAACTACTTTTGACGACACTCTATTTTTTACTTTGAACAACAAAGGAGTTCTAATTTGTTTAAGAACGTGCCGGCCGGTTGATAGTTGCTAGCTTGTTGAACTGAATGTTTTTTTCCCACATCAAAGTTTGAATTAATCGAGATTAAAGTTGATCGTGCCCCGAAAAAAGTTGAATATCACATCAAAATTTGAATTGCTCGAGATTTGATCTGAATTTAATGATCGTTCTACTTCCACCTCCGACCATGAAGAACCATCAACATAATCCACTTCACCAACATGTGGCAATTTGGAAGGTAGTGACATGATGAGTGGTGTTAGAATTTGTGGGAATTATATTGATCTTATGTTTATGACTCTTCATCTCACTCCGATAGTAATTGTGCATCTTTTGACTTAAAAACATTTAGCAACAAAATTATTTTATCTTCTTACGTTGATAGTTCTTGCATATCATCGAGAAACATACTGAGTACTAGTTTGGTTGATATGATTGATGTGTCATGTTTGCATAATAACAGTGATTATTTTCCTCTAATTGTTCTATTGATAACAATGCCGAGAAAACCGAACACTTTACAGATAAAAACATGGCCATGAACGAAGCATCAAAGCGAACTTCACATTCATTCTCCAAAGTTCAGTTTGTCCTTAGGACAAGGGATGTCGCTAACTCTCCTTATATCTCACTTGATGTAAACAATGCTGAGGGTAGTGAATGTATTTCCTTGAACCCATGAACACTTTTTAACATCATAAACATTTTTTTGAATATGTAAACCTTTTTTTTTGGATAAACGAATATGTCTAAACCTCGTGAACATTTTTGAAAACTATATGCACAATTTAAAAAAAAGAATATATATAACATTTATCAAATATGTGAGCATATTTTTTCTGAAGCCGTGAACAATTTTCTAAATCTCACGAACAATTTTTTGAATCCTTGGACAATGATTTTAAACCTCATGACTATTTTTTAAAATTGCATGAATACATTTTATTTTAAGGAAACATAAAAACCAAAAATTGAAACAGAAAACAAATATATAGGAAAACAAAAGGAGAAAGGAAAAAAAAATGCATACCAATACATAATCAAGCACCCAACTTGCAAACACGAGATAAAAGACTTACGAAGAAACATCCACACATATGAAAACAAATATTCATAAATACAAAGGTAAATGTTAATGCATATGAAATAAATCTTCGTATGTATAAATATAAGTGTTCATGTACTTTAATAATATTCATGGATTTGAGGAAAAGGAAAACCAAAAAGGTGGAAAAGATTTAAACAGGAAAAGAAAGTGAAAATAAACCAAGAAAATAGGGAAATTGATAAAATGGTGAAGAAAAAGAAATGGGTTACCAAAAAATGAAGAAAAAGAAAAAAAAGTGAACAGGGAAGAACTTAACAT
Organism: Poa pratensis; assembly: GCA_947311845.1. Taxonomy (NCBI): domain Eukaryota; kingdom Viridiplantae; phylum Streptophyta; class Magnoliopsida; order Poales; family Poaceae; genus Poa; species Poa pratensis. The sequence continues at coordinate 29,784,897 of CAMZMU010000060.1, read as the reverse complement.
AAGCAAGAAAGAGAGGAAAATAGAAAACAGAAAAGAAGCCAAAAACATATTTTCCCATCTCCAGACTGAAACTTTCTCAAAGGAACACTTCCGACAGACACTTTCTTGGAAAACTCTGGATCTTGTTTTGTTTTTGACAATAACTCTGTATCGGTTCTTGTATTGCTACTCTGTACTCCTCACTATATTCTCGTTCATGATAGCACCTCGTACTGTTGTACACCTTTTTTTTTCGACCTTTTTTTTTTGAGAATTTTTTTTTCTCCACACTCCACGATGGGCACAAGGGAACAAGCAAATGGGCTAGGCCCATCAGCACTCGTGTTACAATTGTATGGGCCACGCTGAATCAACTAGGTCCATGGAGGGTGATCTTTCTGCTGCTCGGTCGTAAACCCTAGAATAATCAGTTCCCACAGAGCTCCCACCTCGATACCTCATCCAGCACCCCGGGCGCCGACGCCGACCTGCTCGAGTAATTCTGCAGGTCTGGATTTCTGTTACGGCCGGGTTCAGGTTGGAGAGAGCTTCAGATCGAGGATACGAAGATGGGCTCCATGATTCGAAGATTTGTCCATCTAATTGTCCACGACGCCAAGTGTGGGGCTGGTGGTGGTGGCTACACCCTGCATAACATTGATACGAAGCCCCTCTTTGCGGCCATCGGTGGCGGCAGCACGAGTACGGGCGTCGTCAGCCGACGACCACCACGCCCAGCCGCCTTCTTCGAGTCTGCTAACAAGCACAAGAACAACCACACGGAGTTTCTTCTCCTCGGCAGCAAAATCGTCAGTGTCAACATGAACCGGCACACCCTCCTGTACGACACTTTGACCTCGGGTATATCCGGCGGTCCCGAGCTGCGACATTGTAAGTTCTTCCATCCTGCCTGGGCAGCGATAGGAGGCAAGCTCTACGTCACCTGTATGTTCCCAGACAACTACGGTACGCCGTGCCTCGAGGCGCTGCGTTTTGATGAAGAGCTTGAAGATTGGCTGTGGGATGTTCTACCCTCGCCGCCCTTCTTCGACGAGCCGTTTGGGAGTGACAACGCCATACGATGTTACGCAGCTGGGGATGATGACAGGATATGGATATCAACATGGGGCAAAGGTACTTATACGTTTGATGCTACTACCACCACATGGTCCAAAGAAGGTGACTGGACGTTGCCCTTTGATGAGCGAGTGCAATATATACCTGAGCTTGGTCTGTATCTTGGATTCTCCAAGAGATCGAGCAAGCTGTGCTCGGCTAACCTGGTTGTTGGCGCCAAGGCATCGGAGCCCCCGGTGCACCAGCATGTATGGGATGATATTGATCGATACGAGGGCGCCGGTGGATGACATTTGGCCCATTCTTACCTCACCCATCTCGGCGACGGCAAGCTCTGTGTTACCAGGTTCTACGACACTAGGCGTGATTGGGATGCTTGGGGTGGTTGGTGCATTCCTTTTAGCAATGTTGCCGTCATTACGGGTCTGCAAGCAAGACTTGATTCTAGCACAGGGGGCATGCAGATGATTAGAGGGGCTTCCAGGTGTTACAAGTTCTCCTCCGAAACAGAGTACGGCTGGGCGCTGTGAGCACGCTGCCTGGATGTACTTATTCTATAACATGTGAACATGTAATGACCATGTCTGCAGCTTGCACACAGTTGGTTATATTCAATAAAGTCTGACATCTTATTATGCTTTCAAGAAAAAATATGCTCCGATTGTACAGCCTACAGGTAGATACATCTCTTATTTAGTATGTACAACATAGCTCTATTTCACATGAACTTTGAAACAAAGATTAAAATTCGAGTCAGACTTCAGAGTACTTTGAGGAACTGCACCGATACTATGTGACAGAGAAGGTGAGGCATAACTGTGGTCAACAAGTCAAATAAAATTTGTTTCGCTGATAGACACGATAAGAATTTCTGCTTATGCTTAATAGGGTTGGAAGAGTTGTAATCCTCATGCTGAACATGTATTTGAAGCTTTAAGAAAAGCTGGTGTTGTCTCCAATTTTGATACCCATCAACGACCACTTCCTACAGGCCTTGAAATGCGATCACTGGTTTGATGGGTTTCCGTGTCTGCTGAGGTAAGTTGACTAATATTGTCACTCCTACCAGCTATGTCTGCTGAGGTAATTTGACTGATATTGTCACTCCTACCTGCCACTGAGGTATGGCTTAGATGTTAAGGTACGCTGGTACGGTGCTCTTTCAGTTACTGTACAACTGCAAGTTAGCATGTGCAGTACATCATTAGGTGGATGCAGATGCAATTTATGAGTGTAAAGTTTGTGAACATGATGTTCTTGGAGAATCGATATAGAAACTTGTTTCTGGTTGTTAGAGTATACTAGCAAAAGGGCCCATGCGTTGCAACGGGAGAAAAAATGTGGTCATGGACATGGCAAAGTTCTCATCGGCACAGCGCTGCTGCCGGATTAATGACGCTAGACGTGATGAAAAAGTGTGTTGTGATGGTGACATACTATTTTGCCTGGTTTCCTAAAATATTAAATAAGAAAAGATCAATGATACATATCATCGTTAGATCAATTGCATTGTAAGATAGGTAAATGTATATAGTGGAAGAGTATTTTTACCAGGTAGTAGCAAATAAAGTTGTGGCATACTAAATAGACCGGAAAAAATCTCCAAAATGAAATAATGCGGTACACATCCTAATGGGGTGGAATATGATGGATTACATCCTAAAGTTATACTCCATGGAGTAGAACATGATCTATTTTATCAATTCTCATTGCAACTTCGCAAGTTCGTTAGTTGTGTATGCGCTTCTGCTCATAAGACTGATATGTTTCACCTGAACATGCATGAAGCAAATGTACTTACTTGTAATAACTTAATGTGCTAGGCCAGTCCAAGTGAAGCAGCTAATTCGAATTCCTTCATAGGATGAACGTCTTATGCAGCAAAGCTAGCTGGAAGAACAATACATTATACTACATCAGTCCCAATAAGACTGAATTAGCATCATGAAATGTAAGAAAAATCCATGCTGTCTTACCAACGATGAATTAGCATAATGCAGATGGAACTGGACTATATCAGTGTATAAAGACAGAGGTTTACCAACGATTGAGAGTCCGGCAGATTCATACTTTGGTGAAAAGGAAAAAGAGAATACATGAGTTAGTGTCTAGGGCGGCACTGCTTCTCAATCAGGCAAGTTTGGTGTGACGCATCTGCCCGCTGCTCCAAATATTCTCGTGCGCAGATGAATCGCGCTTGAGGTCTTCTCCTCCTGCGATGGTTGCGACGGCCTTCACCGCGCCGTTGGACAGCGAATAGCCGCCTTCCATGAGGCGTCCCTATCATCCTGTCCTGTGATGGTGGCGCTATGTGAGCAGGGAGAGCCGGCGCAGAGGATTGCGCGGTTGCAGCATGGCATGTGAGGCGAAAAAACGTATCACGGCAAGCTTCCTCGCCCTGACGCGTAAGTGCAGAACCAGGAGCCGTCGAACTGGTTCGTTGATGAGGTTCCTCAATGACCTTGACGCCCCAACAATTGATCTCTCTGACGCTTCCTCTGTGTTCCTGTTGAAGTCGAGGGTGCCCGCCTCCGCCACCGCCATGTACGTGCAATGATGACGGGCGGCCTCGCGGTAGCCGGTAGGTCGGCTTCAATGGACAATCGTTCCACACGCCGCACGCGAAGATGACGCTCGAGCCGTCTGAGTCAGATCGGTCCTTCCGGTGAGCCGTCGAGATCGGCATACTACGCCCTCCAGGCCTCCATCGTTGTGGCCCTCAACTTCTTCGCTTGTTCCATCGATCAATGATCGTGGGTTAGGCCTACTGGATAGTTCTCGAGCTCTGTATATATAGCGAACCAGGGGGTGGGAGCTAGGATAGGAAACGGGGAAAGCCAAATACCGGACCGACCTCGAGTTGTATTTTTCATCGAGAGTCTAAAAAAACATGGAGACGTAGAAAATACCAAGGAAAATAGCGACGGACGACAAGAAACCCAAAACGGACGAAAATCTGGGGAAGAAACGTTTCTCCCTTTATTATTAGGTATATATTAGGTATAGATTACGGTTTAGGTATTTTAGGTAGTTTATTAAGATTGTAGTCCAAGTCTATCTCTACTAGGTTTCGTAGTCTCCAAGTTTTGTACCCCTTTATATACAACCCACAGTGACTCATTGTAATCAATCTAGAATCAATACAATACAATCAATCATATTCCGCAATACATCTTCTTACATGGTATCAGAGAGTTTCGCTCCTCGGCTTAGGGTTTAGCCACCAAAGCTTCCACCGCGCCGCCCCCGGCGACATCTCGCCGGGGGCGTGCAAAAAGTAGATTAGATTTTAGTCGTCGAAATTTTCTCGCCGGCCACTTGCCGGCGTTTCTTCTTCTTTCGCCGATCATAGATCGGATTGCGTCGCCCGCCGCCTGTCGTCCTCGTGCGCCTATACTCCAACACGTCGTCGACTCATCTCCGGCAACTCCACGTCGCCACCACGCCGGATCGTCTTCGACAACATCAACCGGGACAAGTTCGTCCCCAAGTACGCGCCTCGCCATCAACACAGGGCTGCACCAACAACAGTCGTGGTCATTATCGCCAACAATTTTCTACATCAAGAACGTCCCCGGCTACTTCTACCCCTACATCGCCGACAACTATCTACACCAACAAACGTCTTCAACAACCACCACGCCGTCTTCATCCACCGCAACCGAGCCGCCAGAGTTGCAGTCTATTTTATTTTACACAATTTTTTTCCCAACCTTTTCGTCTACTCCGGCAACAAACGGCGGAAAATCCGCGCTACGCACCGACCGATCACGGAGATCTTCTTTGCTTCTTCATCCGGCTCTGGCTCGCAAGGTTCATGGTGATCCTTGTCTTCGCATGTCCGGTACTGGTAACACTGGCGTGTGCCTTCGTCCCCGACACGCTCCCAAGCCTGGCAAGCTCGGCAAGGCGTGTCGCCTACCTCGTCTACACCAACTCCAGCAACGTCTACCTCAACTACCCCAACAACGGCAACATCGACCACGACTACAACGCCCACAACTCGGCTACATCGACATCAGCATTAAGGGATATCATCTTGGCACACTCTCCAGTTCACGACTTCGGCTTGTGCTCCAGTCAGACCGTCCGTGACGCTCCAGCTATCCACGTCACTACCGATCCGACTGCGGGGGGGGGGGGGGGGGGGGGGGGTGTTAGAGTATACTACGGTTTAGGTATTTCTAGGTAGTTTAAGATTGTAGTCCAAGTCTATCTCTACTAGGTTTCGTAGTCTCCAAGTCTTTTACCCCTTTATATACAGCCCACCGTGACTCATTGTAATCAATCTAGAATCAATACAATACAATCAATCATATTCCGCAATACATCTTCTTACACTGGTATCATCTACTTTTCCTTCTGACTGCAAGCTACCAACACATTTTACACTACATTTATCTGTTTTTTAATGCCTAAGTGGTTATTATGTCTCCTTTAACTGCAAATCAGAGAGGAATTTGAGGTCTGCATATCATTGCTAGGGAAAGAGCAGCACTTAAAAAATTAAACATACGATGGCAAAAATGGGGTAAGCCTTATGATCACCGCAAAGCTAATGTAACTCATTTATGATGAGCGTATCACTCTTTGATGCGCATTTATACACGCCCTTTATACACTTCTGAGATGTTCAGTACCTTTGTAGTTTCCATGACAAATCATGAGTGAGATTAAACTATTACAAAAGCTGGATAAGGAGACCATCATCAAGTTGAAAGAGATTGTAGTTTCTCGTTCATCTACTCATTTCTGGATATCCTAGTGTAGTAGGGGTGTACTTTTTTTAACGAGAAACAGCAGGTGCTCTGCTTTTTGCATTATAGAAGGAAGAGAGGAAAACAGTTATACAGTATTAGAACACTTGGTGCCTCGCTTACACCCAGCCAGATTCAGCTAGCTACTTTCACACCCATATGCCAATTCTACCAGCTGCACATCATTCCTAATTACAGCACTCAAGGCTTCAAGATTCATGCTCATATTTTGAAAGATACGCCGGCCTCTCTCCTTCCAAATATGCCAGGCGATGTAGACAGACAGAGTTGCTTCCTGCATGAGTTCCTTGTTCTTGCGAGGAGGCAAGATTTTGTTCCACCAAGCTCGGACAGAGGTGGAGGAAGAGGCCACTTACCAATGACGTTTAAATATTTTCAGGTTTTGTGCATGGAGCAGGACGATCAGGTTTGTTGGTGTATGCCATCTTGCCTATAATTTTCATTTACATGGCACGCTTCTGCATAATTGTCCAATTCTTACATGGGCTTGGTTTGGATGCAGCAACAAGATGTTGGGGTCACCGCAGAACATGACATGCGAATTGTGAAGGTTCACAGTGAGGTACCATACCATCTTAGATTGTGTTAGCACTCGCGCAAACGGAGGAAGTGGTGCCTATGATCATCGACCCACCTGCTCGCAAAACTCCATTGCCATATCTGCAACTACAGGACATGGTCTCACAAGGCGTCCCTGTCATGCATGGATAAGTAAGTCTGAGAGCGAGTCGAACTATGAAAAATTTCTTGCAAGTCAGACAACAACAGGTACTTGTCCCAACTCCCAAGTCAAGGACACAATATAGCTTTGTTTTCTGATAAAATGGTCCTAGACAATTAGATGTAATGACTGATCTTCTAAATTCAAGAGTATTTCTTTATGCACTGAGAAATTATGGGTCATAATAGCCTCAAGGTTGATTGTGTTTTTTGCTACTAACTGATCGGGCTGGTTTCAGGGTTGCACGCTAGGTGAAAATTGGTCGATGACTAAAAGTTGTAAATTTCCATTGTGCAAAATGCTTGGTAAGTTAATGTAATGGCTCACTAGCTTGTACTCCATCCGTTCTAAAATAGACGACTTTCATTTGTCCAAAAGTTGATGTATCTAGACATGTTACGTGTATGAATATATCCACTTTGGTACAAATTGAAGTCATCTATTTTAGAACGGAGGGAGTACTATTCAACCGGAATGGGCTATTAGTAAGGCTGTACTTTTGGTTACTATGGTAAATGCGGTTCGGTTTATACGGTTTTGATACTACGGTAAATATGGTTCGGTTTCAGTCTTCGGTCTGGTTTCGGTTATAACCAAACTAACCACTGTTGACATGAATTTTTGAATACCACCTAGGTTTTATAGCCATATATTTCAGTTTTATATTTATATGACCAAACTGGAGGAGTTGCAATGCACGAGAGGGAAACAAAAAATAATGAAATTTCGGTCAAAAGTATAATAGGAATGACTCAAGGAGTCGAACTCAAGACCAACTAGGTTCTATGGCCATATTCAATTTTATATTTTATACGATCAAACTAGAGGTGTTGCGATGCACGAGTGGGAAACAAAAAACAATGAAATTTTGGCCAAAATATAATAGGAACGGTTCAAGGAGTCCAACTCAAGACTTGTCGACAGATAACATTTATACTCATCATTCAGACCACAAGGATACATTAGCCTTTTTTTTGAAAACCACCTAGGTTTTACGGCCATATATTTCAGTTTTATATTTTATACGACCAAATTAGAGGAGTTGCAATGCACGAGTGGGAAAAAAAACAATGATATTTCGGCCAAAAGTATAAAAGGAACGATTCAAGGAGTCGAACTTAAGACCACCTACGTTCTATGGCCATATTCAGTTCTATATTTTATACGACCAAACTGGAGGTGTTGCGATGCACAAGTGGGAAAAGAAAAAGGGGAAATTATCTTCGTCTCATAGTTGTAGATGCACTCATTGTTCAAAAATACCATTTTTCAATGTCAAAAAATTCTAAACAAAAATTTCGGATGTACGCCCACATATTCTATTTTCTCAAAAAAGTTGCATGAAAAAAACATTTTTGTGGTCTGTGTAAAATGACAAATTTCGGTACTCTAAAATATTTTTTCATGAAACATTTATTTGTCTTTTTTAACCAGGCCACAGAAGAGCGCGAGAGTTCCTTGAGATGACATTGGGCTGCAATCACGAGTAAAACTCGTAGAGTTTCTCTACTATATAATACGGCTTGAGAAGGTGTTGGTACGTTTTTTAGATTTCCGATTTTACCCCTGCGTTTTGGGAGATATTACAGGACTGCCACCGCCAAGTGAAAAATATCCCAATCGCTCTTAGAGCTCGTCCGCCGCTATCCATGTCGACCTGGAGCTCATCCGCCGCCGGCCCTGTCCGTCGAGGTCGGACGCGTGTAGGCGAGCGAGCACGGCTCGTCGGCTCGTCGAAGACCTGGCCCAGGGAGCCGGGCGCGAGGTGATTCGTCAGCGGCGGAGGCGGAGGCACTTTCCAAGGAACTGTGGCGGCTCGGCCATGTCGTACCCGTCACCGACCCCGTGTCCAGCCACATGAGGGCCACCAGCAGCTCCGGCGCCAAGGCCAGCCAGCGCCAGCCCGCGACGCCCTCGTCGTCATCGGCTTCACTGGCGAGGCAGCGGAGACCGGTATGTGTGGAGACGATGGGGGATTTGTCCCTATCGCCCGCGGCGACGGCACCCAGGTTGGTCCAGCCCACATGGTCGTCATGTATTGCTGCCTCTCTCTGAACTTGCTGACAACAGCTAGCTTCCCATAGGTGCTAACCCGATTTGGCACACTCAATTTTACCATCCAGGCATCCAAGATGGCATTAACAAGGCTGGATTTACTTAAGTATTTCAGAAGTTCAATCCTATTCATGTTCAAATTCAGTTATTTGTAGACTGTATAGTAAAACTAGATTAATTTTAAAGGTAACAGTGCCACTGTGATTTACTTTGAAAGGCAGCTTAGTGATTAGTATGTTATTCCAGTAGCTGTTCAATAGTTTCTTTAGAGAACTCTATCACCATTTTAATCCAATTTGGTGGTCCTATATTTGCATTTAACTGAAGTAGCCCTCTAATTGGGCTGGTCATTGGTGAGGATATGGTCTCAAGTGGGAAGGATGGTAAAGGGCTGGAAGAACTGTGGTATGGCGGAGCTAGAACTGAGTATCGGCGTTGTTGCAGATAGCAGGCTGCGGCCACGCGCAGCAAGATGATTCACCTGAAGTCCTGAACGGATCAGGACGGAGCTGAGCGAGAAGAGAAAGTGGGATGCATGGTGCATAGTGGAAATCGGCATGCAAGGATTCAGAAGCAGCATACTACTGCTGTGTGGTTTACTAGCCGAGAGCCGAGAGATTGATGCGGCTCCGTGTTTTGCTCTGTTGTTGATTGCGAGCTGTGTGTGTTCGCTGATCCCATAGTTGTCCAGTCACGAGTTTGATCAATAGCACATTTTGTTATTTTGGACTAACAATTGTATAAATTTTTAGAAACATTTGTTGATGATTTCTTATTCAGTATTCTTGCATGTACGTATCCTGGTCAAAGTACGATTATTTGAAGAACTTTGTATCCGGTGCAAACATGGGCATGCAACAAAGAAATAGAAGGAAATGGCCTGGCACTACAAGTTTGTTGTGGTCTGCTTGCTGCATTACCCGCGATCTTGGTTACAGGTTCAGTCCTCGAGGATTAGCTCGATGGATCTGTTCTTATCCATCTGTGGTCCTTTTCATCCGTTGTAAATTAGTCAGAGTATTTTTACATGATAAAATAGTGTGGAGTGGATTATGTTTGGTCAAGACCTTTGAATGCGAATATCTGCATTATGATTTGGGGTCTGAATGCAGGAAGGGCTTGAGTTAGGGATGATGCCTTTTTACCTGCTGTTGATCTTTCATAGTTCTCTTTCCTGAGTTAAAATTGATCATATCCCAATCACGTCTTATCATGTTTTGTTTGGGAAGTTGTAGATCTTTGTGTTTTGCCTATAAGTGTGGTCGTATTTTCCGCCGCTAAAAAGAAATGAAAAGACACAGTACACCGATGAAGTAGAAAGATGTATTTGTTATTGAAAACTTTGATGGCCCGTGGCAACGTACGGGTATTCAACTAGTCAAAGTAGTATAAGTGGTGTTGAGCCCAAAGCTACAGACTATAGCCACAGTTATCCAGAGAGTTAGGGAACCTTTTCCTTCAAGGTTTACCTAAACACAAATGCTTCATGAGGAATATCAAGTAGTGCTCCCGTCCGCCCGCTGCATTCGGTCAAGGCACCAGAAAAGTAACTGTTGGTGAGGTTTTAGGTATTGCCGGTTTGAGGAACAAGTGTAACCGTGAATTGCATGAAGAAATTTTAATAAAGGAAACACAAAAAAGAAAACGAATTAAAATAAATAAATATATAGGATATGCAAAAAAAAATATGAATATGTGATCAGGCACCCAACATGCAAACGCGAGATAAAAAACTTACGAAAAAAATCCATGGATATGAAAGGAGACATTCATACATACAAAGTAAATGTTAATGTATATGAACTAAAAAAATTGTACGTATAGAAATAAGTGTTCATGTACTTTAACAAATATTCATGGATTGGTGGGAAAGGAAAACCAAAAAGGCAGAATTTTTAAAATAAAAGGATGTGAAAATAAACCAAAAAGTAGGTAAATTGATAAAATTATAAAGAAAAATAAATGATTTATGAAAAAATGTAGAAAGATAAAAAAAGGTGAACAGGGAAAAAACAAAAGCAAGAAGAAGAGGAAATAAAAGGTAAACATAAAACAGAAAAGAAGCCAAGAAATCTTTTCCATCTTCGAGACTGAAACTTTCTTCGAGAAAAACTTCCCACCAGGACTTTCTGGATCCAGGGCCGGCCCTGAGCAGGTGCGGCCAGTGCGGTGGCACAGGGCCCCACGCTGCCAGGGGCCCCACTCAGTACGTGCATGCTGGCTACTTGGTTTAGAGAAAAAAAATTAGACCGAGTCGGCCTAGCAGGCAATGTACGCACATACAGAGCCATCGTAATGAAAAAACCACCGAGCGCTGCATACTAGCGGCAGTGGCAGCCAGGAGTTGATTCATTCATAGATTAGTCTTTTTTTTTTTAACAAAGTCTATTTATGTTCATCTATTCGACCTGATTCATTCTTCCGTCTTTATTCCCCATAGTATTAGCGGCAGTGGCAACCAGGAGTCCACGAGGGCGAGCCGGCGAGGGCGCCGGGCGGGCTGTGCAAGGGAATTACCGGCACTGGTACTTGCTTCATTGCTTGCAAGAACCAGCATGACGGTCCAAGGGCACTCCGGCGGCAGCGCAACCAGTCAAGTTTCATCCCAGCTCGAGGTGTTTTTGTTTCAACTTTTAATTTGATGTCCTAATTCGTGTAGCCTTTGTGTTTGTGCCAGTGTGCTAAGGTGTTATCTGAAAGTGTATGTCCAGTTATATTGCCGAAAATTTGTAGAGAATTCAGATATAAAAAGCTCTATAGCTATTGGTGTATAGGGCCCTATTTTTTTCTCTTGCACCGGGCCCCTGACATCTCAGGGCCGGCCCTGTCTGGATCGGATCTTTGTATCGCTACTCTCCACTCCCCTCCACGTTCTCGTTCATGACAGCACGTCGTACACCTTTTTTTAAGAACCATCCCCTCTTTATTCTTAACTTATAATGTTTATCGGGATATAAAGATGCACTGGTGGCGTACCTAGCCAAACCATTCAGCCCACCTCACAGGAAGAGGCATATCTAGCTAAGGAATGTGCTTCACCATTGGAACCTCTCCTTTCGTGCAGAAAGAGGCCTCAACAAATTGTTGAGACCAGTCAATGCATTTCCTTTATAATGGCACTATATCTTGCACGATCCAGCTCTGAAGATTGTAGAGAACTTGCCACCTCCAAGCAATCAGTTGATATCTTGAGTTGTTGGAGATTTAAATCTGGAACCAAAGCTAGTGCTCTCGGCAAGCAAGACTTTTTTAGAACCATGCAGGAGCACTGCATCTGCATGTATTAATAGATAGAAGAAATGAAAAGTCAAAGAATGGCTACTGTCTTACAGAAGGTCTCCGGCCCAAAGAAAAGGAAAAAATGCACGACCTAGGCATATCACTATACAGATTACACCAACATAGACAAGAGCAAGGCGACCAAGGCTAATCGGCTAAGCTACTAACCAAAATCCAGAGTAAGACCACCATCGCTAGCTAGGACCCATTTATTTGCTTCCTGTTTAATCATCTCCATGAGAGTGTTTATTAGCTTGGAAACTTTGTCGAAAACCCTGCTATTTCTCTCTCGCCAAACTGTCCATACGACCAGAATGATCAGGGAGTCGAACATGTTCCTAGTCTTCCCATTAATCGATCCCCTGGCCTGCACCCACCACTCTTTCAAGTTAGCTTGAGTAGAGGGATTCAGATGTTGGAGATTTGCCCAACCCAACAAATGTCCCCAAATTAAGTTCACGACCGCGCATCCTCGGCAAGCAAGACTTTCCAGGACAGTCGGATCAGTACTCCACTGTCATCATTGTGAACCCAAGTACCTCCACAGTCTCTCGCAACTGCCGCCACTCCACCCTTTGCGTCTGTTTTTGCCGGTGATGCATCAACATTGATCTTGCTCACATTCCGGGGAGGTGGCTGTCACTTGGGTTCAACCTGTTTCTTTTGAACATCAGGCTTCGCCATATTCAGATCTTTCTAAAAACTTTTAATAAAACTCTTTGTGGACAGAGGACTTTGATGCTCTTCATCAAGTAAGGCTTTACGCCTAGCATACCAAATAGCCAACAAAGTAGCCAGAATAGTGATGAATTCATCATGTTTTACCAAACTCATCATCTCAGCAATCCATAAATTAGCATCTTCCTCTGAGTTTTGGCAAAAATGTCAGCTAGCTGTTCATATGTTAAAGCCCACACGGCCACACACACTTTGCCATACGTCCCCGTTCCTTTGTTCAGCTAGCACATCGTATACCTGCTCCACACTCCACGATGGGCACAAGGGAACAAGGAAATGGGCTAGGCCTATCAGCGCTAAGGGGTATGCGGTGCTCGGATAACGCATGCATTAAGCGGTACATAGTAATTGCCGGCTGATCCTTCAGTTCGATATGGGCTGGAGTGCAAACGGGTTAGTGTTATAATTGTATGGGCCACGACTGACTCAACTCGGTCCATAGAGGGTGATCTTACTGCACCAGCTGCTCGCTCGTTAAACCCTAGAATCTGTCCTCAATCTGCACCAGCTGCTCACAGAGCTCCCACCTCAATACCTCATCCAGTCCCCCCAACTCCCGGCCGCTCCCGGGAGCAGCGCCGACGCCGAACTTCTCGAGTAATTCGGCAGGTCTGAGTTTTGGCTACGGGGTCAGGTTGGAGAGAATTTCAGATCGAGGGAACGAAGATGGGCTCCATGATTCGAAGATTTGTGCATCTAATTATTCACGAACCCAAGATTGGTGGGGCTGGTGGTGGCTACACCCTGCGGACGATTGATACGAAGCCCCTCTTCGCGGGCATTGTTGGTGGCACTGGCAGCACCAGTATGAGATCCAGTCGACGGCTACCACGCCCAGCAGCCTGCTTTGCGTCTACCAACAAGTACAATGACAATGAAACAGAGTTTTTTCTTCTCGGCAGCAAAATTGTTTGCGTCAACGAGAATCGGCACACCGTCTTGTTTGATACTTCAAGTTCGCGTATAACTGGTGGGCCTCAGCTGCGACATTGTAAGTTCGTGCAGCCTTCCTGGGCAGCAATAGGAGGAAAGCTCTACCTCGCCAACATGTTCCCAGACGACATTGACAGGCCGTGCTTCGAGGTGCTGCGTTTCGATGACGGGCGTCAAGATTGGCTGTGGGATCTGCTACCCTCGCCGCCCTTCTTCGAGGATCCATATTCGAGTTATAATGACATACAATGTTTCGCAGCTGGGGAGGATGAGAAGATATGGATATCAACATTGGGCAAAGGCACTTATACCTTTGATGTTGCGACTAGCACATGGTCCAAAGAAGGTGACTGGACGTTGCCATTTCATGGCCCAGTGCAATATATACCTGAGCTTGGTCTGTATCTTGGATTCTTCACAAGATGGGACAAGCTGTGCTCGGCTAACCTGGTTGTTGGCGCTAAGGCCTCGGAGCCCCCGGTGCACCAGCATGTATGGGATGATACTGGTGGGTACAAGGGCAAGGGTTGGCTGTTGTGCGGTTCTTACCTCACCCATCTCGGCGACAGCAAGTTCTGTGTTACCAGGTTCTATCACTTCTATGACACTAGGCGTGATCAGGATGATCGGCGCGATTCTCAGAGCAATGTTGCCGTCATATCGGCTCTTGAAGCAAGGGTTGATCCTCGCACAGGGGACATGCAGATGATTAGAGGGGCTTCAAGGCGTTACAAATTCTCCTCCGAAACAGTGTACAACTGGGCGCTGTAAGCACACCGGCTGGATGTACTTGATGCTACAACAAGTGAACATGTATGTAATGTAATGACCATGTTCACGGCTTGCACACAGTTGGTTATATTCAATGAAATCTGGCATGTTCTAATACTTTCAAGAAAAAATACACTTTTTTGAAAACTTCCAAATTGTCCGGAGTCCATAAGGTGCGGCATGTTCTCATTGTCACGTTTTCCCTATTTTAGCTCTAGTGATGTTTCAGATTTATAAATTGGCATCTTACTCGTGAAGGGCCGTAGCTTTTCATATTGCAGCGTGAGTGGTATTTCATATTCATAGAAGGTACCTTGTATTTGTTGAGGATTGAAAGTAGACCAGGTTATGTGCAACTTGTTTGGTCTGCCCTTCCGATTATAATGTGATTTCAGCGGTTTCTGACAGATTCAATTGCTTAATGTAACATAGTTAGAGCCTTGAAGGTGAGAAAGATAGTGTCGATATCTTGGCCAGAATATTTTTCTCAAGTTTCGCATGTTCTCTTACCTTCAGTCCTCCAAAATTACATGAAAGTTGTGATATTTTAAAAGCAGTGGTGTTCACTTTCCTAAACTTATAAAGTAGTGCATACACTAGTTTTACACTACACTGCCAAATTTTAAGTAGGTGCTAGAGTTAGTTTCAGCGACAACGCCTAACTAGCGGCGCCGCGCGCAGGCCAAGCGAGGAAAACGCATGAGATCCGGAGGTGGAGATACGAATCATGTGGTCTGATCGGTTGCTGCCGCGCTCATGGCCGGCACATCACGTAGACACGTTAGCATGCCTCGCAGGCATAAGCATGTGTGTCATGGGACCGACATAATTCATCAGGGTTCAAGAGGTAGTAGTGGAGGTCACATTTTTATCTTGTTTCGTGGTGCATATATGATTTAGAAAATGCTGCTATATGCTGTTCAGGTAGGTGTTAGCTAATCAGCTAATAGCTGGTACTGTACTACTAGTAACTTATCTAAATGCATACTACTCTGTATGTGCTACAACTCTTCTGAGAATATGCATGGCTGTCCTGGCTAGCTTGGAACAGCTAGCTTAGTTGTGCATAATAGGTACTCCAAGCTAAGTTATTCAAAGTTCCGAGCTCCTAAACATACTCCGTATTAGCTAAGCTTGATCACACTGTCTGTCACCGCATGTCACAATCAGGGATGATCAGCAAAGTCTTAATTCCATCCAGTTTCCTGTATGCGCCCGGATCAATCATTGCTCCATTTAGCTTTAGCGGATGGGAGGGATGTACGATTTCGTTTATTTGGAGGTTTTTCGCTTAAAATACATGTCCACTGATTGCAGCGTGATATTGTGCCTGGGAATATATATCGTGCGAGGTCGCCTCGCTTGATCATTATTTCTGGAACCGACGGTATTGACTATGAGACTATACCTTGGCCTGGTTGATTTTCTGTGATTTCATCGCTCTCTTGGGACTGCTTATATATGTTCATGGTATTTTGCGAGACCGAGAAATCAGAAACCCCTGCGGCATCGGAGCCAAACTAGATGTAAATCTGCTCCTCATTGGATTCTCAGTTGTAATAGTTTTTAGCCCAGTCATTGACTAACTAGTATGACGAAAACGCATATGACTAGACTCTGGACTCTGGAGTAAGTATAAAAATGCCCGAGATAGATTCATGCATGATGCCATGAGCCTCTCGGCCGGCATGTGAGATTTCGACATCAACAGCACGGTAAACCTCTTGACAGAGCTCTGAATAATCATCTCTCTGTACCAATTATACAACGGGCCGGCCGGCTGCAGATTTTGCGGCGCCGGTCAGATCTGCAAGCGGCGACGTGCCACGTCCATGTCGGACCTCTCCGACACAAGGCTGCAAAAACAAATTCGACGTACTCGACCGTTACTACCGAAGTGACCTGCCAATATCTGGATGCCGTTGATGTTTTTTTCTTTGTTGCCCCACGAGCTGGTACTTTTCAGCCCTGAAATATGCGATATTTTCTTCACAGTTTGCAATACTTTAAATCTTCTTTTCCTGCTTCTCATGAGCTATATGACATTACTAAAATGAATTTCCGTTCAAGAGTTGACAAACCCAACGATCCAGTTTCATGGGCTGAGTTAGCTAATCAGGGAGGTTGTCACATTAAAATGTTTCAAATCATTGACTCAATATTAGTAGATTATAAATATTTGCAAGTGGCCTTATTACGTGAATATTTGTTATGAATCAACATGCATGTAGAAGTAAAATCTAGGACAAGGGATACATAATTGAGAATTTTAGTGAAAACCTTGCAAAAACAAAAAAAAAAACACTGAAAAGTGCAGCGGATCATTGTGCGATTGACACAAGCGGTAGTTAGGATGACTCCAACGGGGCGACGCAAACGGACGCGCGTTTGGTCCGCGTTTGGTCCGTTTGCGTCGCCAAAAAGACAGGCCCAGTCCGGCCCTGTCCGCCCTTGGTATCAGTGCCCCCAACGGGGCGACGCATCAAGTCCGCTCTGTAGTATTTTTTTGCAACTAAGCAGACCCTATATGGGCCTTTTTCATTGATAGTTAGGGGAGATAGGCCACAAACGGCCTGTTTACATCAAGTCCGCCAGTCGTGGCCGTTGAAGACCCACCGATGCGGGATCATCCCCTGCGGCAGTGGAGGTGGAGGCGGCAGTTCCACCTCCATGTCCTCGTACCACTGCTCCTGGGGCTCGAGGACAGCCGCCTGTTGCGCCTCCGCCGCCGCCTGCTGCTCGTCGGCGACTTGGGCGAGGACCAGCGCACAGCGCCGCTCCTCGTCCTCCGCCATTGTCCTGAGGGAGGCCGGCTGGCCTCCCACTGCTCCTCCTCCGTGAGCTCCGGCTCTGTCTTCACGGGCGCAGGGGGCGGTGGCGGAGACCCGATCCGCATCTGGCGGCGCGGCACCGGCGGCGCGTTGCGGCGCAGTGTGTGCGGTGGCGGAGACCACCGCCCAGATGGCGGCGTCGGCGCCCTCGTGTACAGCGCCTGCCGCCACAGGTTGTGCTCGTCGCGAAACCACTCCGTCCAGTTGCGGGACGTGGCCGCGAACGCGGGGTCGTTCCGGAGTTCGAGGGGGAGGCGGCGGCACTCGATCTCCTCGTCCCGTGCCCGGTCGCTCGTCGGTATCGGGGGCACCGGGATGCGCTGCGGGTTCAGATGCCAATGCTCTGGGAGCTTGACATCTGGTGTGCGCATGCGGCGACGGCGGAGGCCTGATGACGATGAGGCCTCGTGGTCGTTCTTGGTCTTGCCCCACCACCGGCGCGGCATCGCGGCGAGCTGGGCGGCGGGAGGGCTAGGGTTTGGGAGGGGTTTGGTCGCCGGCAAGGGAGCGGTGGTGGAGTGAAGTGAGTGAGTGGGGGTAGGTGGGGGCTGCCCGTCCCTATCACCTGCCATTAAAAAGGACTGGGCCAGGGCCAGGGGAGGCTGACCGGCGCGGGGTCGCTGCCAGGTGGGGACGGGGCGGACACGAGGCGTCACCGCGCGGACGCGTTTTTGATCCGCCGCGCGTCCGCCCCGACGCATCGGTTGCCCAAATTTGGGCCAGGGATGCGTCGGGGCGGACGCGCGGCGGATCAAAAAGCGACACGCGGTCCGTTTGCGTCGCACCGTTGGGCTGTCTTTTTGGCCCTCGCGGATAGGAACGGATCGACGCGGACTCGATGCGTCGGCCCGTTGGAGTCATCCTTATAATGTGCCAGAAGAGATGAACGTAATCCGAAAAGTGGAATAATCCATACACAACTTGACAGTTCTCGTTCTCAGAATTTGGATCACATATCAAAAACAATCTCCAGATTGAGCCGTATTAACTTTTTGCGCCTTAGGAAGTACAAAGAGAATTCAACTCCTTCAGTGATGAAACATCAATCATGCGTCATAGTCTTTCGGAACTACGAGCCTCCGCTACGACACAACCCATGGACATTACAAATGCAGGTCACGAGTATGTCAAAGCGAGGCTTGAGATATCATGAAAACAAAATAGATCAGCCGATGCACACTTTTATCCCCTCTAGTTTACACGGGAAACCCAAAAAAAATTACGTATTTAACCTTGTGCGTACACACTTGTGTGCTGTTATAGCTCTAAAAACATCCTCAAAATAGGCTTGCGCCCCGCTATATTAATATAACAACCACCCGATACAACTGAGAACGCTGGGGCAAACAGCACAATCATGCCCAAGAAGAAAACAAAAGAAAGAAAAGAGAAAAAATGTCAACAACACTAGATCGACGAAAGCGAAGATGATCCGCAACTGCTGCGCCCTCCGGAGAATTCCACCACACTCCCGTGCCGCCGGATTGCCGCGTACCAAGCACCACCTTCAAGAAGGAATGCGACGACGACGCTGCTGCCCGGATTGATCCTAGGATTTCCCCGGTACGCGGATGGAAGTGGGGAAGGGGTGCACTCGACGCCCTTCAAGAAGGATGGCGGCGCCCAGAGGCGTCACCACGTCGGTGCCGGTAAAAAACCGACAGGGATTTCTCCTGACCCCCATCACTCCACACCCCGACAAACCGTCAGCTCCACCTAGCTCACCACCCACGAACATACGCCAACAGTCTTGAAATCATCCACGACGTCTCACCATGACAAACGTTGCGAGGCCAACCAGACCGGGAAGAACGAGCCGTAGATAGGGGCGACAATACCGCAGCCTCGTGGGAGGGCGCAACCTCCACCGCCGAAGGCAGTAGCAGACCGAACGCAGCAGCAGGAGCACACCGGGACACACTGCCCGCCTGGGCCCAGACCGGGGCCGCGAAGCTCCCGCCGCCGCGCTGCAGCAGACGTGGTCGCCGTAGTCGTCATCCCCATCCCAAGCTGCTCTTCAGTCCAACCGGAGGCGGCAGAACGGAGCCCGAGCCGGCCCACCCTTACCCAGATCGGGCCCAAAGGGCCCAGATCTGGTCCTAGAGGGCGCCGCCAGCCACGCCGCACCACACGCCGCCACCGCTGCCAAGCAGCAACGCCACCGCCCCGCCGCCATCCGGCCTGGCCAGAACGCCGCGGATCCATGAGAAACTTCTCCAAGCGCGGGGGAAGAAGCAGTCCGCCACCGCCGGCACCACGCGGGCAGCGCCTGGCGGCCCCCGCCGGCGGCGGGGGAGGGAGTGGGGGAGGAGGAGGACTAGAGGAGGCGCGCTCTGACGGCCAGTCCCGTCGCTCGGGGGGCGAGCGGAACGAGCGAACGTTTTTCTGTTTTCTGTACTCATCTAAAAACATCCTCACCTGCACCTTCACATGATGTATTTTTTACCTAACATAGTAATATTAGCCAAAAACTAAATTTGTGCAAAACAAACTAGTCATCTTTTATCCACACGAGTCCACAAACACATCAATAGGAAAAACATAGCAATAAGACATCGTATCATTTTGTCGGGGGGCTACCCCCGGGTAGGGTCATGGTGAGGTAAAAGCTATGCCCAAGTGTGGGCCAAGTTACAATAATACCGGCTTACCTAGGCTTCAGAATGGGCTGCAGGTGCAAACCGACATAGGCGCACCGAGTTACCCCGTCCGGAAGGAACCGAGGTACCCTGCTGGTGACAGCCGGCATGTGTCGACCGAGACAAAGGATCCGAGATATGGATCCGAGATAACATAACCGACATATGTGTATCGGTAACTTGTGTGTTTTCTTATGTGCGGGGAAAGATATTTGAGGAAGGTGGATCCGGCATATCCATGCCGGATCATTTTAGTGTCAGGCAGAGGTCAATGCTCCTGTCATATCCCGTATGGCACGGGAGCGCCTGACACGGGGGCGTGCAGGAGACCGAGATGGCAGGCCATCATTCCACCACTGACTCCGGGTTATCCGGGAACAGACTGCGAGGCAGAGGCATGGGCAGGCCCTGTCTTGTCGCTGACATCGATTTGGAGCAGAGGCATGGGACAGGACATGGGCAAGCCACGTCATGTCCACTATGCAGAGACAATCATGACGTGCAGGCGTGCGTGTCTGCAGTGCCGGTACAGAGAGGTGACCGTTGCATGTGGAGGGGTATTCCGGTAACCCGGTTTAGCTATATATGTGCCCTTACCCCCTCCTGCGTGAGAGAGGATGCCCTGAGATACGCTTCTCCACGTAGCTTCATCTTCTACCTTGTGTCCTTCCCCATTGTCGTGTGATACAGCTCGAGGAGCAAGCTTGTATTTGTGATATCGAGATATATACAGAGAGACAGGCAGGAGTAGGGGTTTTACCTCCTCACGAGGGCCCTGAACCTGGGTAGATCTTGGTGTGCTGTGGTGTTCTTTGTGTGTGCTTCTTAGCACGCTAGCCCTCTCCCGGATTCCATCAGCGTCCATCGGCCCCACACTTTACCATCCTATGGCATCTGCCGTGATCCCACCACGACAGTTGGCGCCCACCGTGGGGCAGGCAGCGGCGCTGGCTGGTGTGACATTCCGGACGGGCTCCATCATCGACTCTGGCGAGCGCGTCGTTTGCGGGCTCGTCTGCAAGCTCGGCGCGCTGAACTTCATCAGCGACAACGCGGGATGCTTCGGCAGCAGGCCGTTCCCGACGAGCGGCTGCCTCATCAGCTTCAGCACCTTCGTGACCTACGTCGCCACCGAGGTTGTCTGCAAGTTCCCCGAGCAGGTGCTTGTCGCAGAAGATCCCCTTCTGTCTGTGCGGCTCGCGGCCGGCGTAGCGCTCGCCCCGGGAGCTGCGCAGAGGTCATGATGACCGGCACTGTGGGTGGTGCTGGTAGAGGAGAACCCGGCAAAGGAGATGCCGGTAATCCTGCCCCCAAGACCACCAGATCGGCGAAAGTGCCGCTGGAGAGGGGGGAGAACCTTCGAGATCAGGCCGGTACATCCGATGTCCCGGTTAGGGCGGGTCATCTCGAGGAGACAATCGAGAAGCTGGCTGTGCCGGTAGCTGCTGGTACAGATGCTGCCCAAGTGGAGGCAGAGTTGGAGGCACGACGTCAGAGCTTACATCAGAGGCTTTGGAAATGGCCGAGGTGAGGAGAGAATTCGGGATAACTCTCCGTGAGTATAACCAAGCACATGGTTTTACCCCGGTAGCTGCTCGCCCTAGTCGAGTAGAGGATGTGCGCAAGAGAGGTAAAAACCTCAATGCCGAGTTAGCTAGAGATGGTAGATCTAGCTCCAGCAAGACTCCTAGTAACTTGTCGGTTGAAAAGCCGAAGTATAGTTCCCCGCTAAAACTCTTAGAGCTGCCGAGGCAGCAAGAGCCGAGTTGTCTGGCTTATCGGAGAAGCTCTCCGTAGGCAGCAAGACAGAGTTAACGAGTTGGTAGCTGTGGCAACCCGGCAGAATGAGGCCTATCGCAAGGCCAACACAGTTGCAGGTGGGTCCGATGTTGTTCACTCGGCTAGGGGAGCTGGTGGATCTAAGGGGCAAGCTTCTTCACCGCATGTCGGTATAGATCGTGGCCGGAGTGTAAACTCCGGTAAGAACAAACAGATGCAGGTGTATGATCCGGCATGTGCCGGAAAACAGGTGGTTGGGCGAGGTAGTGTCGGCCGGGGTAGAAGCAATCCCGGTCAAGGCGGTCCAGATGCCGGAGTAGTTAACTCGGCTGGCCGAGGTTATCCACCTCGGTATCCGACACAAAATCTCGTCCAGCAGCAGCAAAATGTCGGGCAGGTCCAGCAACCACAAGTTGTTGAGCAGGTGGCTAACCGTTATGATGATGGTTACTCGGCTATGGAGAAAGCCGGGTATCCGAGATATGACAATGCACTGGGATCCCGGTTGGGACCTCGCCAGTTGTCACCAAATGATGCACGCTACAAGCTGGACCGAATCTATATGTCGGAAATGCTGGAAGAGCAGGGTCCACCTGGCCCTGCGTGCTTTGGACCTCGGATCATGAGGGAACCCCGGTGCGGCACTTTCAGTTGAACCGAGGTGCAAAAACATATGACGGCAGCACCAAGCCAGAGGACTGGCTGACAGATTATGTGACGGCAGTACATATCGCGGGAGGAAACCGTCGTTGGGCGGTGAGGTATATCCCGCAGATGTTGGAAGGGCCAGCCCGGATCTGGCTGAACAACCTGCGAGAAGGCAGTATTGATTGCTGGCTAGACTTTGAAGGGGCATTTGTTAGCAACTTCTCCAGCACGTACAAAAGACCGAATCGTCCTCAGCAGCTTGCGATGTGCAAGCAGAGGGATAATGAAACTGACCGGGATTACTTAACCCGGTGGAGTACTATTCGCAATTCCTGTGAAGGAGTTGTAGAGGCACAGGCCATATCTTGGTTTGCCCAGGGGTGCCGACACGGCTCCATGCTCTGGCAGAAGTTGCAGAGGGAAATGCCGGCCACCCTGGCCGAGACAATCCGGATTGCGGATAGCTATGCACTGGGAGATCCGATGCAGCCCTTGCTGAACTCGGTTGAACCGAGTAGAAGATACCCGGTGAATAACAGACCCGGGCCAGTCAGGCAGAACGATCGCCAGGACTTCGGAAACAAGAGGAGAGAGCCGGATTACCGGTATGGTTCAAACCAGGTTGCAGCAGTGAACCAAGATCAGCCAGATGCCGGTAACAGCCAGCGTCCGAAGTTCAATGGCCCAGCATGGGGCCAGAATCAAGAAGGGAAGAGGCCATGGGGTGACCAGAAGCCGTCATTAACTTATGAGGCTATGTTGGATGGGCCTGCAGTTTCCACACCCAAGACGTTCGCAGGCCAGCAAACCATACAACTCGGCAGTGCAGCTGGTATCAGCGCACCTTGAAAGAAGGTGGAGGTTCCGGAGGAAATCAGATGGGAGCACCTCAGAGGCCTCCAATGACGTATCCTCAACCGAGGCAAGCAGTACCCCTCACTGGAGCAAACACAATTCCAGTGAATGCACCGGCACAGAGGCCTCCTACTCCGAAACCTGTGAATCAAGTGAATGTCGGAGGGAACAACAACAATGCTGGTCCCAGCAGGCACGGAGAGTCCCTCAGGGAGACTACAGAGAAGCTCATCAGAGCTATGTGGTCTTTGTGACTGAGCCAACTGACAAGAAAAGCTTGCATCGGCGTGCACTGGAGGTGAACGCAGTTATGCCGGCAGTGCCGAAGTATTTGCACTGGTCCGAGCAAGAGATCGTTTGGAGCAGAAGGGATCATCCCCGAGTTATGCCAACTCCGGGAGGTTATGCATTGGTAGTAGATCTCTTTGGACCCACCATCAATGTTCGGTTCACCCGAGTTCTCATTGATAATGGGAGTGCTATCAATATTATGTACCGAGACACCATGGTGAAGATGGGTATCTCGGCAAATATGCTGCAGCCGAGTTCTACCACCTTTCATGGTATAGTGCCAGGTGTCTCATGTGCACCTATGGGCAAAGTTTGGGTTGATGTGTTGTTTGGCACCAAGGAAACTGCCGAACTGAGAGCATTCAGTTTGAAGTAGTGGACCTCGAAAGTCCATACCATGCTTTACTCGGTAGGCCTGCACTGTCCAAGTTCATGATATCCACTCATGTGGGTTACCTCAAGATGAAGATGCCGGGTCCTAACGGCATCATCACTATCTCGGGTGATTACAAGCGTGCACTGGAGTGTGCCTCGGCTGGATCGTGCTTAGCCGAGTCACTGATCATTGCTGCAGAGAAGAAGAAGATCCATGAAGTGGTGGCATTGGCTCAGTCCGCACAACTCGGTATGCCGGGTATGGCTAACCCGGAGCAGAATGCAACTTTCGAGGTGCCAAAGGACCAAGAAGATCAGTGTTGACCCGGCATTCCGGACAACGTCATCATTGGTACCGGGTTAACTGAGAAATAGGAAGGCGAGCTCAGTCACTTCCTCCGTGAGAACCGGGATATCTTTGCATGGTCAAATCAGGACCTGCCAGGTGTTCCGAGGGAGTTGGCTGAGCACTCTTTGTTCGTCAGACCGGATATGAAACCGGTGAAGCAACCTATGCGGCGTCTCTCGGATGAAGGAGAAAAGTGATAGGTGATGAACTGGCCAGGTTACTTGCATCTGGGTTCATCATGGAAGTGCTGCACCCGGACTGGTTGTCTAACCCGGTCCTGGTGGAAAAGAAAAAAGATGACCCAAATGTGGCCATTGTGTGGCGTATGTGTATTGATTACACAAACTTGAACAAGGCATGTCCTAAGGATCCATTCCCGCTGCCTCGGATTGATCAAGTGATCGATTCCACAGCCGGGTGTGAGCTGTTATCCTTTGTAGATGCGTATTCTGGTTTTCACCAGATACCACTGAACCCTGCTGATCAAATGAAAACTGCTTTTATCACCCCGTATGGGGCTTATTGCTATCGTGTCATGACCTTTGGTTTGAGAAATGCTGGTGCCACTTACCAGAGATGTATGCAAAAATGCTTGCATGATCAAATAGGCAAAAATGTGCAGGTGTATGTCGATGACATTGTCATCAAGTCTAAGGAGAAAGCTACTCTGATTGATGATCTCCGAGAAACATTTGAGAATCTGAGGAAATTCCGGATAAAACTTAACCCGGACAAATGTACCTTCGGTGTGCCGGCAGGCAAATTACTCGGTTTCCTCGTGTCAGCCGAGGTATCGAGGTAAACCCGACAAAAATCCGTGCTATTGAAAGCATGAGGTTACCGACATGTCTCAAAGACGTGCAGAAATTCACTGGATGTTTGGCATCCTTAAGTCGGTTTGTTAGCAGGTTGGGGGAAAAGGCATTGCCTTTGTATCAACTCATGAAGAAAACAACCCACTTCGTGTGGCCCCGCAAGCAGATGCGGCGTTCACCGAGTTAAAAAAGATGTTGGCAACTGCGCCGATACTGGCTTCACCATTACCCAAAGAGCCGATGTTGCTCTACATTGCAGCCACAAACCGGGTTGTGAGTGTCGTATTGGTAGTGGAGAGAGAAGAAGATGGCAAAACTGTGCAGAGGCCAGTGTATTACCTCAGCGAGGTGATCTCGTTATCCAAGCAGAACTATCCGCACTACCAGAAAATGACATATGGTGTCTATCTGGCTGCTAAGAAGTTGAAACATTACTTCCAAGAGCATTCAATCACTGTGGTGTGTGAGGCTCCTATCTCGGAGATCATTGGGTGTAAAGATGCAACTGGCCGATAGCCAAGTGGGCTATCGAGGTGTCCCCTTACACTCCTCACTATGAAAGAAGAGATGCCATTAAATCTCAGGCACTGCCGGATTTCTGGTGGATTGGGCTGAAATGCAATATGAGCCACCACGGCCTGACCCCAATTATTGGAGAATGCATTTGATGGTTCAAGGACAAAAATTGGTTTAGGTGCCGGGGTAGTCCTTACCTCGCCTAAGCGAGATCAACTGAGATATGTGTTGCAGATTCATTTTGCGGCATCTAACAATGTGGCCGAGTATGAGGCACTTGTTCATGGGCTAAATGTGGCCAAAGAAATTGGTATTCGCCGGATAGAATGTTTCGGAGACTCGGATTTGGTGGTGCAGCAAGTCTCGGGAAATTGGGATGCTTTAGACGCCAACATGGCGTTGTATCGGTTTCATGTCCAGAAGATCTCGGGGTTCTTTGAAGGTTGCGAGCTCACGCATATACCTCGGGCTGAAAATGACGCCGCCGATGTACTGTCCAAGCTAGGTTCATCCCGGGATCCAATTCCACCCGGCATAGCCTTGGAGCATCTGAGGAAGCCATCAATCAAACCATCGCCGGAGTCCGAGTCAATTTTTATCCCGGCGAAACCGGAGTCTGGTGCTGTTCCCATGGACGTAGATGTCGGATGCATTTGGGAGAACCCGGGGACTGCTTGGCAGAACCCGGGGACTGGTTATCTATCTCGGAAGAAGTAATGTCGGTTGATCTCATGGAGATGATCCGGTATTTCCTGTGCGTCCTGTGCCGGAGTGGGCACAACCAATAATGGCATTTATGATGGATGGGAGTTTGCCAAGTAATGAAGTTGAAGCTAGGCAAGTGCAAAGAAGATCCAAGGCATACACCATCATCAACCAGGAGTTATACAAGAGAAGTGTGACCGAGGTACTGCAGCGCTGTGTCGAGCCGCAGGAAGGGCAGGAGATGCTCTTGGAAATTCATCAGGAGAATGTGGTCATCATGCTTCATCAAGAGCCTTGGTGGCTAAGGTATTCCGGCATGGGTTTTATTGGCCCAGTGCTTTGAACCAGGCAGAAGATATCGTCAGAAAGTGTGAGGGATGTCAGAGGTTTGCTAAAAAGATCCACCTGCCAGCCTCGGCACTCAAGACAATTCCAATCACTTGGCCCTTTGCAGTTTGGTGTCTGGATATGGTGGGAGAATTCAGGCCAGCCCGAGGTAACATGACTCATATGCTGGTAATGGTGGACAAGTTCACCAAGTGGATCGAGGTGAAGCCAATCCGGAAGTGTGATGGTCACACAGCTGTGACCTTTTTGAAGGACATCATTTTGAGATATGGTTACCCCCATAGCATTATCTCGGATAATGGCACAAACTTTGCTGTGGGAGAGTTTGCTCGGTTCTGTGCGGATAAGAGAATTCGGTTGGACATAGCCTCGGTGGCACACCCTGAGGCAAATGGGCAAGTGGAAAGAGCAAATGCATTGGTGTTAGCCGGTATCAAAGCCGGTTGATTGAACCACTGTTGCGAACTCCGGGATGTTGGATAGAGGAATACCAGCAGTGCTGTGGGGTCTAAGGACCACACCAAATCGATCAACTGGCTATACGCCATTTTTTCTGGTCTATGGGCAGAAGCGGTCTTGCCAACCGACATGGAGTATGACTCGCCAAGAGTGGCGCTGTACACTGAAACCGAGGCAAAAGAAGCTCGGGAAAATGATGTTGATTTGCTCGAAGAAGCACGAGAACTGACCTTATCTCGGTCAGCTATATATCAGCAAAATCTCCGACGCTATCATAGCCGGAAGATCAGCCCTCGGGTTTTCCGAGAGGGAGATTTGGTGTTGAGGCTAGTGCAACGCAAAGCAGGCCGACACAAGTTGTCACCTCCATGGGAGGGGCCATTCATTGTGAGCAAGGCTCTGCACAATGATTCATACTATCTTATAGATGCAGGCACCGAGGAAAAATGTGATGGACAAATCCGGAGAGGAGACCAAAAGACCCTGGAATGTAGCTCTACTCCGTCCCTTTTACTCATAAGGGCGCAGTGTATGTATCTCGGTTTTTCCTTTGAATAAAATGCCGGCACTCCGAAAAGAAACTCGGGGACTGCCTTTGTCTATATGCTTGTGTTTTTCTCGGTTTTTTCTGTGTTGTTCATATGTCGGATGATTTTGAGACCTCGTTTCAAAGTTCAAGTAATGTATGCTATTTGTTGTGATCTTGTGACTCGACTGACGAACGCCGAAATGGCAGTCAAGAGCAGAGGTTATGGTATATGGTAAACATGAAAGTGGACTCGGGGACTCGGTCCTAAAAGATCCGACATATGTCGTTTACTAACCCGGTTTTTTCGTTCCTTTCCTTGTGTCGGATGACTCTAAACCTTACCTCAAAATTTACAAGTATTGTATGCTATAATGATTGATCTTGTGACTCGACTGTCGAACGCCTAAATGGTAGACAAGAGCAAAGATTACTAAGTATAGTAAACAAGAAAGTAAACTCGGGGACTTGGTGCAAAGTGATACGGCATTAAGCTTGTCTTGTTGAAGCTAATATGATAAAAGTAGCACTGCGAGATACTTAAACGTATATTTACATCTGCACCCGGCATTCCGGGGATTTAATAGTTCAAAGTTTCATAAGCTTAGGCAGCAGCCTCGGAGGAGCTCGGAGCAGTTGGAGCGGTGCGAGGCTCGGGAGCAGTCTCGGCGGCAGCAGAGCCTTCAGTGGTTGGAGCGACCTCGGGAGTTGGGGTGGCTGCCGAGGCACCAGCAGTCTCGGTTACCGGCTTGACAATGTCGGTTGCTTCGGCGGAGAAGTGTCGGCAGCCCCGGCAGTGGAAGTCTCGGTTGCGCTGGCAGCAGCAGTCTCGGTCACTCCGGCAGTGGCAGTGTCGAGAGTCTCGGCCTCGATCTCCTCATCAACGTCTTCTTCTTCGTCGCCCTCTTCATCATCCTGGTCCTCTTCTTCGTCATCCGAGTAGGCGGGACCCGGGATGAAGTATCGGGTGGGAGCATAACTGGCCATGAACTTGGCTGCATCTTTGCGGCTTTCTATCAATGACGGTTCGGAGGTCCATTTGGAGCCCTGGCGCAGGGAGCGCACGGCGTTGAGATTGATGGACTCGTACCAGGAGAGCACAAAGGTCAGTGCTTGATCAGCCCCGGCACGAGCTGCTGAGGATCTCCACTCTCGGAGCCTGGCCTCGGCCCCTGTCAGACACTTGGCTAATTCTTCAATGCTAGCCGGAGTCTGAGATCCCGGCCATAAGGCTCGGTAAGCTTGGATGCCAGCGTCGAGAAGATCCAGGCCAATGGCCTTCAGAGGAGAGATACGGGCATTCAGAGCGGTCAGGTGATCTTCAATATCCCATTCCTCCGGGATTGGGCCAGCCTCGGCTCTCTTTGCTCGTGCCCTGCGGACAGTGTTGAGTGCAGCAGCCTTGGAATGGGCGAATTGATCTGAAGATAAAAAAGCTATCACCGAGTTGAGTTATATACCGGCATATCATAATGTCGGTACAAGCAAGGAAAAGAAAGAGTAAATGAACTTACTGTCCATCTCCTTGTTCAGCCGGGTGAGCTCGCGGAGCCAGATGTCGGATTTCGCCTTCAGGGCATCCAGTTCGCCTTGAGCCGAGGTAGCGCGAACCTCGGTCGCCTCGAGCGTCTCCTTGTGCTTTTGAGCAGCTTCTTCCTTTTGCATCAGGGCCTGCTCAATGCCGGTTTTTTCACCCTGGACCCGGGCAAGCTCCTCCTGGAGCCGAGACACTTCTTGCCGCTCCTTTTGAAGGGCAATGGCGTGCGCTTGTTCCTTGTTCTTCAGCGTCTCCTGAAGTTGCTTGTGGGACCTCTTGAGCTTATTGTGGTCCAGAAGCAACTTCCGAAACACCGTGGTCCGAGCATTGGTGCAATCCTGAAAAGGGGCAAAGAGTTAGTGTGGTTAGTTAAAAATTCATGCCGAGTAAAGCTGAGTGTCGGATTTCTTAAAGATTCCTGCCGAGTAAAACTCGACAAGAATCTCGGGGACTGGATGTCGGATTTTTTGAGGATCTGAAGTGTCGGATTTGTTGAAGACCCGAAGTGTCGGATTTCTTGGAGATCCGAAGTGTCGGAGTTTCTGAGTTTAATAGTCAAAATTTGGTGAAGTTTCGCGCTGAGTGATCTTTACTCGGGCGAGCACAGGTCACTCAACCCGAATCTCGGGGACTGGGGATTGTGTATGTTTATCATCTATGGCAAGGAAAATAAAAGTTTGGCTGAGGAAAAAATACCTCGGCAAGCTTGCTGGCTCGAAGGGTCGAGACTTGCAAATTGTGCATGACCTGAGCAAGCGCACTGGGGCAGCTGGGTGTGGAGTGACCGGATGCGCGGAGGAGACCTCGCTTGTGTCGGCAGCATTCCAGTCCATGTGGTACTGCTTCTCCGAGCCTAAGCTGTGTCCACTCTGAGTTTTGAGCTGGGGTAAAACCCAGCTGCCACTGGCAACTCGGGAGACAGAAGTGGTGAGAGCCTGGTGCTCCGGGTAGTGGTTGGAGTCAACACCACTTGTCTCTCCGGGTTGGCAAGCTGTTTCCCGGTGGCTGCTTGGCTATGTATCGGCTTGGCAAATGGAGTAGCTTTCCGAGTTGTCAACTCGGTGGACTTGGTGGGGGACTTGGTGGTGGACCTCGGCCGGGGCGGCTGCTTCGGCTGCTGCTGGTGCTGTTGAGGTTGTGGTTGTCCTTGGTGCTGTCCTTGGTGCTGTTGTTGTTGCTGCTGCTCCTGTTGTTGTTGCTGTTGTGTTGTGTTGTTGTTGTTGTTGTTGTTGTTGTTGTTGTTGTGGTTGCTGCTGCTGCTGTTGTTGTTGCGGTGGTGGTTGTGTGCGCCCGAGGTCACCGAAGTGTCGGCCCGCGGGGTGTCGGTTTCCATGGTGGGGGCATCGGTGCCATCATCCTGGTCGAGGATCACGACCTCGGGAGTGGCAGAGGAAGTGGCGGGTACCCCGGAGTCACGTGGCCGAGCCTCGGCTGTACTCGGAAGGGGCGAGCGCATAGAAGAGGCGCTCTGTTCAACTTCAAGGGGGGCACTGCGTCAAACAAGAAAAATGTTATGTCGGGAAAAGTTATCCCGGCAGAAGGAAAAAAGGAAGTAAGCTTGTGTTGGCAAAAAATATCTTACCCTTCAGTAACTGGCGGGGTCTTCTTGCCCTTCCTCGGCTTGACTGCTCCTCTCTTCTGTCGCTTCGCATGCGGCGCGGCTGGATCCGAGGATGTGGAGGTTCCGGTTTTCGAGGTACCAGTCTCGGCGCGCTTGCGAGATGCCACTTGTTTGCCCGAGGTAGCAGGGCGTGCACTCGGGGCAGAGCCACCCGGGTTAGGTGGTGCCGGGGCTGGAGGAGCAAAGGCGATGGGACGAGCATCAATTACCTCTAGCATTTCGAGGTCATCATCATCTGACCAATCTCGGATGGAAGCTCGGGCTCGAGGCTTACCCGGGGTAGGGGCGCCAGCTCTTGGTATTGGCAGTTGATCCTCATCATCCGGATCTTCTACCTCGGCCACGGCCGGAGCAGGGATATCTTGGCCCCATTTGGCGGAGGGATCCTCTCCATCTTTGGTCTGTTGCCGAGTAAACCTCTGCGAGTTAAAAGCAGTAAAACCGAGTTAGTTTATGAGCCAAGTATGGAGCCGACAGAAGGGTGATCTCGGCAGAAAAAGTATGTCGGTATAGATTGCAAGTTGCTTACTTGTTCAGGAAGCCGAGCTCTGTCATGAGGTTCTAGACCCCATTCCCATTCCTCGGTCATCGTTGTTCGGGCAATGGCCTTGACGCGTCTTTTGACCTCGGATTTCGTCAGCTCGTGGGTGCTGATCCGAGTTGGATCATATTGTCCGCTCATGTGGCAGATCTTGTGAACTCGGTTCTGGAGGGGGAAACTCGGCGACTGACAAAAGTCCTCAAAAGATCATCGCTTAGCAGGCCTGCCCCCACAAGCTCCTCAACAATCTGGTGAATGTCATTGATCTCTCGGTTCGTGTCCTTTGGGTTGAAGCTCCAGTTATGCTGCTCCGTGGAGTAGCGAGAGCAAATACCGGCAGGTTCAGAAGGTCGACATTATCTGGGCTGTCCGGGTTCTTCACATAGAAGAACGTGCGCTGCCACTTCCGGCATGACTCCAGGCCCTGAATCCGAGGGAAGATGGAGCCTCTCCGAGGTATGATGGTAGCAGCTCCGCACGGAGTCATCACCTTGGGGAAGTTCTTGTTCACCGATCCGGGAGACTCTGCTTCCGGAGTTGGAAATACTTGGCCTAGAGCTCGACAGTGGGCCAGAGTCCGAGGTATCCCTCGAGAAAGCAACGCACGCCGAGAGCGTTGTGATGGCATTAGCAGGGAGATGGTGGGGTTGAAGACGAAACTTGTCGAGGAAAGATCGGAAGAATGTGCTCGCCGGGAGTCTGAAGCCGCGCTCGAAATGCGCGACGAAGACTACCCGTTCACCCTTTTGAAGATCCGGTTCGGCCTCGTCGCCAGGAACCCGGCATATCACTCGTGCCGGAATTCGTTTGGTCCGGACAAGCCAGTCTATCTCGGCCTGGGTTGCGTCGGAACCTTCCCACCCGGCGCACTCTCCTTCCTCAACGATATCCTCGGCAGGCTCCGGGGTATTGCTGGCTGACATCTCGGAAGGAATCTGCAAAAGAGACACAAAGAGACCGAGATAAGTGTCTCGGAGTATGTGTGCAATAGAGGAACCGAGATAAGTATCTCGGAGTATTCAGGCTATAAAGGAACCGAGATAGGTATCTCGGAACATTTGGGCAACGTAGGAAAAGAGCATGAGTGGCGGGAAACACGTTTCTGTGGCTAAGTGTTTGATGGAAAGATCTACGGGGAAAAATAAATAGAAGATAAATACAAGTACTTGTGAGTTAAAACTTGTGAAGACCCGCGGATAAACTATCGCAAGATTGCTAAGAAGCACAGTGGAGAAAATACGGATGGGATCTAATCAACTAAGTTCATTTTTCATCTGTGCATTGGGATGTGAGAGCTTTTACGGAGAAGAGGAGGAAGATGAACAGATCCATCGGAGAGGGTGAACGTGTTCATCGGAGGGGATAACTCGTTCATCGGCAATGGCAAGGGCGAGAACTTACCGGAGATTGCGACGGCGGTGCGAGGCGAAGAGGCGCGGGGCTTGCCGGAGTTGCGCTGATCCGGTGGCGCGCTAGGTACTCCGGTGAGCGGTGGCGCGCGAGCTCCGGCGTCGTGCGGTGGTGGTGCTCACTGCGCGGCGGCGGCGGTGTCGCAGGGAAGAGAAAGGAAGAGGAAGGAGGAGGAGAAGGCGAGAAGAGGTGCCCCGTCCCCCTATTTATGGGCACGGTGCGTGTGCAGTTGCCGTTTTTACCGCGTGCGGTTAACGCAGCGGATGTGCGGATTGTCCGCGCACGATCTGCGCGGTTGCGGCGTTTGCGGCCGCACGATCCGCCGCAGCATGGGCCACAAGGTGGTAACGGCCCGCAGCGTGATCGCGTGCGGTTGATGGCGCGGAAATCGAGGAGGCACGTCGCGGTCAAAGGCGCTCAAATGCATATGCGACGTGACGGCGCGTGACGTGGGCGGCGTGCGTGCAGTGATATGTCTATCCGCGCACAGGAACCGAAGTAACGCGCAGAGTTTCTCTGCCACGTGCCGTGGGGAGATCCTGGGAGAGATCGCGGGAATCTTATTGTGTCGGAGAAACCGGCACAAGAGTAAATCTCGGATGTTGTGGAGAGTTTGGTCTTTTGAAGCTTGCAATAATCCGGCATGTGAATGTCGGATGGTTGCGTTAAGATTGAGTTGGTTGTGAGAGCGTTACTTGCTCTCTCAGCGGAATACCAGTGTCGGAGAAAACCGACACTGGAGCTTATGCCGGAATCAGTGTAAGAGGTTGTCCATGGCTTTACGGTTGAACCGACATGGTAATGTCGGATGCCTGTTATGGCTGTTTCGGTTGGTTAAACCTGTTGTGGCCCTTCATCCAAGGCTGCAGGACCGCACCAGCTTCGGGGACTAATGTCGGGGGGCTACCCCCGGGTAGGGTCATGGTGAGGTAAAAGCTATGCCCAAGTGTGGGCCAACTTACAGTAATACCGGCTTACCTAGGCTTCAGAATGGGCTGCAGGTGCAAACCGACATAGGCGCACCGAGTTACCCCCGTCCGGAAGGAACCGAGGTACCCTGCTGGTGACAGCCGGCATGTGTCGACCGAGACAAAGGATCAGAGATATGGATCCGAGATAACATAACCGACATATGTGTGTCAGTAACTTGTGTGTTTTCTTATGTGCGGGGAAAGATATTTGAGGAAGGTGGATCCGGCATATCCATGCCGGATCATTTTAGTGTCGGGCAGAGGTCAATGCTCCTATCATATCCCGTATGGCACGGGAGCGCCTGACACGGGGGCGTGCAGGAGACCGAGATGGCAGGTCATCATTCCACCACTGACTCCGGGTTATCCGGGAACAGACTGCGAGGCAGAGGCATGGGCATGCCCTGTCTTGTCGCTGACCTCGGACGTACTTTGGAGCAGAGGCATGGGACAGGACATGGGCAAGCCACGTCCTGTCCACTATGCAGAGACAATCATGACGTGCAGGCGTGCGTGTCTGCAGTGTCGGTACGGAGAGGTGACCGTTGCATGTGGAGGGGTATTCCGGTAACCCGGTTTAGCCTATATATGTGCCCTTACCCCCTCCTGCGTGAGAGAGGATGCCCTGAGATACGCTTCTCCACGTAGCTTCATCTTCTACCTTGTGTCCTTCCCCATTGTCGTGTGATACAGCTCGAGGAGCAAGCTTGTATTTGTGATATCGAGATATATACAGAGAGACAGGCAGGAGTATGGGTTTTACCTCCTCACGATGGCCCTGAACCTGGGTAGATCTTGGTGTGCCGTGGTGTTCTTCGTGTGTGCTTTTTAGCGCGCTAGCCCTCTCCCGGATTCCACCAGCGTCCATCGGCCCCACACTTTAGCCATCATATGGCATATGCCGTGATCCCACCACGACACATTTTGAGTTCTACAATAACCGAAACCACGTTGAATGCACATCAAAAGTTGTTTGGTTACAATATGGGAAAACACGAGGAAATAATGAAAATATTGTTTATTTGTCTAGTTTTCATAGAAATAAAGCGATTTTTCCATGAAATCAGACTCTCTGTAAAAAAAAACTTCAAAAACACATGCAAAATAGCCAGTACAAAAAAAAAACATGTTTTTCGAATCCGACAAACAAAACAACCTCTCTATGAGCGTAGGGGAGAAGATACCGAGTGCACCCAATCTTGTGGTGGTACGAGCTAAAAGCGACAACAGAAAATTAGCTTAATGACACACACGCACACACACTGAGCTGGTTTTGCAGGATAATACACGCCATTTCACCTTTGTCCGAAACGGACGGAAGAAGAGGGAAAACGAGATCACGACTTACTCGTCCCCCACACTTGCTATCAACAGCGACGGACTCGTGAAAACGCAGCAAAACAGGCCGCATCGTCAAAGACCACAAAAACCGAAGCGTGCCTCACTTGCATCCGCTAAACGGGGGGCGTGTCTGCCCGGAAACCGATAGTACATTTCGTGGCTC
Source organism: Poa pratensis (assembly GCA_947311845.1). Classification (NCBI taxonomy): domain Eukaryota; kingdom Viridiplantae; phylum Streptophyta; class Magnoliopsida; order Poales; family Poaceae; genus Poa; species Poa pratensis. The sequence goes on along the minus strand of CAMZMU010000060.1, from coordinate 29,749,846 downwards.
GTTTAAGCAAGAAAAATCAAGCCGAGCGGGGAGCAGATGGATAGATATGCCTCGCCGTCGCTGTCGAGTGTCAAGGCCGTATCTTCCAAAGCACAGGTAGTCCGATTGGTTAGGCGCGCGCTAGTTAACGATGATAAGATAATTAATTAACCGCTCCTACTCCCACGCTTTCCAGAAGAGCGAGCGCAAGTGTTGTCCTTTCAGCCGTCCGCTGCAAGCTCGGACAGTGGCGGTAGATGGGCAGCTTGACAGTGATCTCTGTCAGTCAGAGTTTCTGTGCGGCGAAAGTAGTGTCTCATTATGAATTTCGTAAAAATGTAAACAAAGCCATATACTAAAATTGAACTCCTAGTCGGCCACTCTCCCTACACAAAGAGCTCATGCGATCAACGATGGCGCATAGGAAACGGACGGCTGTTTTTGACCTTTCGCCGAGAGGGAGAGAGAATGTGACCGAGGGGAGAGCCAAAAAGTAGTGTCGTGGGCCCCGCGGCAGCAGTGTCGCGAGGTTCTGCTGCTGCTGCTGCCTCAGCGCAGCTCATGCTTCCAGCAAAGCAAACAGCAGAGCAGGCTGGTCGCCTGACGCACTACTCTCCATTCCTTTCCCTCCCCCTCTCTACAAATCCATCGCCTCCGCCTCCGCCTCCTCTCTCTCTCTAAACCAAGCTGGTCGCCTGCCGCATACTTCCAGCAAAAGCGAACCCCACCGTTCTCGTCGCCTCCACCACGCGCGCAGCTCGATCCGGTTCCGGCAGCTGCTCTACTGTCAGCCATGGCCGAGGAGACGAAGCAGGAGACTGCCGCCGCCGCCACCGAGGTGGTCGTGACGGAGGCGGAGAAGAAGGAGGCCGCCGTGGAGGTGGAGGTGGAGAAGGTTGACGAGGCGGCCGCGGAGGAAGAGGAGGAGAAGAAGATGGAGGAGGCGGAGGCGGAGGCCGGCGCGGACGAGGCCGAGGCGGCGGTGATCGAGGGCAGCACCGCGTCCTTCCAGGAGGAGAGCAACCTCGTCTCCGACCTCGCCGACCCCGAGCAGAAGGCGCTCGCCCAGCTCAAGGAGCTCGTCGCCGCCGCGCTCGCCAGCGGCGAGTTCGACCTGCCCCCGCCGCCGCCTCCCGCTCCGGCGGCCGACGAGGCCAAGGGCGACGCGGCGGCCGAGGAGACCAAGGCCGAGGTGGCGGCCGAGAGCGAGGCCCCCGCGTCGGAGGAGCCCAAGGCGGACGCCCCGGCCCAGGAGGAGCCCAAGGCCGAGGAGCCCAAGCTCGAGGAGCCCGCCAAGGAGGAGCCCAAGACCGACGTGCCGGCTGCCGTCGAGGAGCCCAAGGCAGAGGAGGCCAAGCCGGCCGAGCCGGAGCCGGAGCCTCCCGTCGTGGTCACCAAGGAGGAAGGCACCAAGACGGCGGAACCAGCCATCGAGGAGACCGCCGTCCCCGCCGCGGCCGAGACCTACGCGCCCCCCGCCGCGGCCGAGCCCAAGGGTCCGGAGCTCATCTGGGGCGTGCCGCTGGCGGGCGACGACGAGCGCACGGACACGGTGCTGCTCAAGTTCCTCCGCGCGCGCGAGTTCAAGGTGAAGGAGGCCATGGCGATGCTCAAGGCGGCGGTGCTGTGGCGCAAGAGCTTCGGCATCGACGCGCTCCTCAACGCCGACCTGGGGATGCCCGAGCTGGACAACGTCGTCTTCTACCGCGGCGCCGATCGCGAGGGCCACCCCGTCTGCTACAACGTCTACAGCGAGTTCCAGGACAAGGACCTCTACGAGAAGGCGTTTGGTGACGACGAGAAGCGGGAGCGGTTCCTCAAGTGGCGCATCCAGCTCCTCGAGCGCGGCATCAGGGAGCAGCTCGACTTCTCGCCCAGCGGCATCTGCTCCATGGTGCAGGTCACCGACCTCAAGAACTCGCCGCCCATGCTCGGCAAGCACCGCGCCGTCACCCGCCAGGCCCTAGCGCTGCTCCAGGACAACTACCCTGAATTCATCGCCAAGAAGGTAAACTTCAGTCTTCCTCTGCCATATCGTTTCCTAATTCCTAACCCGAAATTATGAATCATTGGCAACACAAGGGTTGAACATTTATATGATTTTTAAGGCAACATTGTTGTGCTGGTAGTTGATTAACTGAATTCATCTGATGTAGCATATGCTGTCATTCGATTGTTATGTCCTGGGGGCACTTGACTAGTGTCATTCTTGTAGAATTTGTAGCTGACTAATCTAACTAGATATGGTGGACTGGTGGTGCAAATAAGCTAGGATGGTGCCATCATTTTTCTTCCTAGTTTTTCCTCTCTTCCTTGTTTAAGCTATGTTCCTTGCTATTGAAAATGGTATGTGCTTAGTATGAGAAATGAATTCGGATTGATTTGCTTGGGTCATCAACCATAATTTTGTGCTTGTAGTGGATTGAACTGGATTCATCTCATGAGCTAGTGTATGCTGTCATTCTTCTTTTTGACTGTTATGTCCCAGGGGGACAGTTGAGTAGTGTATTCTTATAGCATTTGTAGCTGAGTAATCTAACTAGATATGGCGGATTTGTGGTGCAAATAGGCTGGGATAGTGACATCATTTCACTTCTAGTTTTTCCTCACTTTCCTGTTTGAGTTATGTTCCTTGCTATTGAAAATGGTATGTGCTTATTATGAGAACTGAATGACTGAATTGGGATTAATTTGCTTGGATCATCAACCATATGCAGGTGTTCATCAATGTGCCATGGTGGTATCTTGCGGCAAACAAAATGATGAGTCCATTCACAACACAGCGCACCAAGAGCAAGTTCACGTTTGCAAGCCCGGGCAAAACCGCTGAGACCCTTTTCAGGTTCGCACCACGCGATAATCTTTGGGAGTCTTCCTTTTCTTGTTTTGTAGCCATACTTTCTGTTGCAATACTTTCTCGACATTTTCATGCCTTTCTTACTGTGTTCTTACGTGCTGTTTGCCGTCACTACTATGACGCAGATACATCGCACCGGAGCAGGTCCCTGTCCAATTTGGTGGCCTCTTCAAAGAGGATGATACTGAGTTCTCAACTTCTGATAGCGTCACCGAGCTCACTGTCAAACCTTCTTCCAAAGAGACTATTGAGATTCCTGCTACTGAGGTTAATCCCTGTTCTTCTATCCTCAGATTTGCACTACAGTGGTAGAATAAAACTAATAGTTTCTCTCTAAAAACAAACACTAATGGTTGGCATTACAAATGTGCTGTCATTGCAGAACTCCACAGTTGTGTGGGAGCTCCGTGTGCTTGGGTGCGAGGTGAGCTACGGCGTGGAGTTCACCCCCGACGCAGAGGGCGGCTACACGGTCATCGTGCAGAAGACGAGGAAGGTGCCCGCCAACGAGGAACCAATCATGAAGGGCAGCTTCAAGGTCAGCGAGCCCGGCAAGGTGGTGATCACCGTCAACAACCCAACGTCGAAGAAGAAGAAGCTGCTGTGCCGGTACAAGGTCAAGAGCTCCACCGAATCCGCCTAAGATGTTCTCTACCGATACAATCACCAACCAGGTCTATACCACCACCATTTGAACATGCTGCATGATAGAAGAGACCAATAAGATTTGAGTAGATGGCCGTTTTGTGTTTGGTTCTTTAATTTGTTGGCTTGCTGTTTTTTGGGGATCAGACTTGTATGCGTTTACTAAAACCAAAGTGAGCTTGTTGATCCGAAGATGGGGGAAAATGAGATAGTGATGGTTCTTGCGATCAGGAAGGGAGGACCGAAGAACTGTTGCTGATCTGTAAAAATCTGTCTGTACATGGTATCCATATGGATTCTTGTTCGTCGACGTGTTAATTTGTAGACAATACTCCATGTTTTGTGGTCACCCACCCCATGTTACTCCATGTTCTCCGGCTCCTTCCGTCTTGTCGTTGTTCTTGTCTGCTGGCGATCATCTCGGTCAAATTTAAGTGCATGACATGGACGTCAGGGTCTCGGCCACTGTTTAGTCTACTTATTTGCGGGAGAAAAAAAAATCATCTGTTTGGTAGCAATTGCCAAGGCAGGCAAATGCTATCTGAAATTCTGGGCAAAATGGAGACGATTGACCACGTGACGAAACTATTTCACAAACTGAACGTTCGGCGAAACTATTTCATCGAAATAACCATTTCGAGCAACGCTCAACGATCGGGCGCTATTACTCTACTTATTTCAGGCGGTACTCCTATAGAGACATGTGAATCGTGTAGCTCAGTTGGTCACACTCGTGTGTCAGTTTGGTAGGGCGCGGGTTCGAATCCCGCTTTTCACTATTTTCGTCTTTTACTTTTTTTTCTGACCTGCTGGGTCAACGCACAGATGGGATCGAGAAGGAGACGAGGACGGCGGCGGCGGCAGAGACACGGGCGGTCGGTGGTCGACGGGGGCGGGCGGCGGCGGCCCGAGTCAATGCCGAGAAGGAGACGAGGACGGCGGCCGGTGGCAGAGACAGGGGCGGCCGAGACGAGGGCGGCGGGCGGCGGCGGCCGGAATCCTGTCCAAATGGTAGCAGAAATCACACCAAGCCCAACGAGTGAGTGTACATGAGCTGAATCCATTCCAAATTGTTTTGGGAGCCTCCAGTTTTTGACTGAAACACTGTAACTCTGTGTGGAGTACAAAACTGCTTAGTGCATACCTAATTAGGCCGCGAAAAGAGAATCAATTTGGATGACAGTGGCAAGACAAACTAAGTGTGCAGGCCGAACCAAAAGCAGGCATCTCTCACAAGTGTTTATATACTGCTAATGATGAGGATGAACCATGCTTGGGTGGGTGGTAGAGTTAACAGAAAGCAAAAGACCCCAAGCAAAAGCGAAGCAGAGGAAAGCCAGCAAGCTGTAGACAGATGGACAGTAGGCAAAGGAATGTGTACTGTGCCTGCGCAAGAACTTTCCCTTTGACTACACCACACCAGCAAGCAGGCCCATAAAAAGGAAACCAAAAGCGAGAGCCCTGAGCCCCCACTATGTGGTCGAGGAGATGTGTGTCTGGATTGATCGCGATGATCTATCATTTGAGAGCCTTCATTAAGGCGTGGTTTCCGGTGATCTCTCTGCGTTGGCGCAGGGCCGGGTCGGTCGTGGGTTGATCTCGTTCGTGCAAGAGAAATCGGCACGTTTCTGTGGTCCACCTCTACCCTCCTAATTCACTCCTCCCGGGCACATGTTGCTACCTCAAGGTCAGAGAGTACGTAGTGTGTTCGTTTCCAGAACGAGAGGGAATGGAATGGAATTGAATGGAATGGTTCCGTTCCGAGGTCACGGGACGGTTTCGACCCTGTGTTCGGTTCGGAAAGGAACGAGGAACGGAATGGTTCCGTATTGTGTTCGGTTGGAGGAACTGGGAGCGGAACGGAATAGCCATAATCATGCTTAAAATGCTAATAATTTTAAGAAGAAGCACGACATGGAGGTTCAGAGAAGAAGCTCGAGGAGGCGCACGGGGCGGCGGCTGGAGGTGGTGCGTGCGGAGCCCGGAGGAAGATGGGAGTGGGGGCGAGAGCAGGGAGGCCGAGGCCCTCGACCTTGCTGCGGAGGAAGGTGGGAGTGGGGCGGAGCAGGGAGGACGACGGCCCTTCAGCTCGCGCCGGAGGAAAGCGGAGTGGGGCGGTGGAGCAGGGAGATCGGTGGCCCTCCTCGACCTCACGACGGAGGAAAGCGGGTTGGGACAGCCGGAGCATCTCGATCCGGTGGAAGGGAGGCCGGGGCCGCTCGATCCGGTGGGCGGAGGAGCATGGACTCGCGGGGCGGATTCCTCGCCGGAGAGGTCCCCGCGCCTGCAGACCTCCGGCCGCTCGCGCGCTCTCCGGCGACCACGGAGAGAGGGACTGCGAGCATGGAGGAGGGACGCAAGCACGGGGGAGGGGCGCGAGCACGGAGGAGGCTGTCCGCGCCGCTGCCGCGCCTCGGTCCGCGCCGCCGCTCCTCGGGCAGCCGCGCCTCTGGCCGGCCGTCGCGCCTCGGTCCGGCCGCCTCCGCGCCGTGCTCGTCGCGCCTTGCTCCGGCCGCCTCCGCGCCGTGCTCGCCGTGGTCGTGGGAGTGGGAGAGATGGAGAGGTCGCCATGGTCTCGGGAGGGATAAGGACGAGACGAGGGATTAGAGAGGAGAGAGACACGGAACCAGGTGATTCCACCGATTCGGCGGAACCAGCTAATTCCACATCTGAGGAGAATATGCCGTTTCGGGGAATCGTTTGGTTCCAATTCTACATGCTACCGAACACAGGAATCATGCCCAGGTGCAGGTCAGACCCGTCCCGTTCCACTTCATGCTCCAACCGAACACACCCTAAATGAATTGTCATGGTCTCATGGATATGGTTGAGCCTCATTTGCATCTTGAAGACCAATTCGCCTGGAATAGCAATGAGCCAAATTAGAGCAACTCTCGCACTCCTTAAAAAAGCATCCTTTATAATACTCCATTTGATTTGATTGATGGCAGGTCTCTGTAATCTTTTTGGGTGTTGACTGTTGACAGAAAGCTGCTTTGACAGCTTCCTTATAGTTTTTGTGCCCACAAGCGGGAGCCCGAATTTGACCCTTTTTCAAATTTATTTCATAAAATGGACCAAATTTCAAATCAATTCACCATCTGACCCTTTTCCACGGCGCCCGCCCTCGTGGCGCCGTGCTAGACTCCACGACGCCGCGGTCCAGGGCGCCGTTGACCCTGCCACGTCAAAGTAGACGGGACCCACCTTTATAGCACGGCGCCCCAGACCAGGGCGTCGTGCCTATAACTACGGCGCATTTATCCAGGGCGTTGTGCTTTTTTTTTTCTATGCGAATTTAGGTCAAGCGGAAACAGAACAAAAGTGGCCCAGGTATACACTATGTACATGAATTGTGCTGTACCCAGTGGTCTGTAGTGTGCTTCCTGTTAGGCAGGTCGCTGAGTTCGAACCCTGGTTCTGCATCATTTTTTTCTGAATTTTTTTATTGCTTTCTATTCTTCAAATAAGTAGGCAATGTTCAAATTCTACAATATGTTATACAAAACATAAAATTATTTTTTGGTTGCTTTTTGTTTTTCATATAAGTAAACAACATTGCAAATTCTTATATATAAGCAAATGCAACGACATGAAATGTATGCATGTAACAATTAAAAGCAAAGTATATATATTGTGCGTGTGATTACATACAAGAATTTGCAAAGTTGCCTACTTATGTGAAAAATAAAAGCAACAAATAAATTAATTTTATGTTTTGTCTAACATCTTATATATGTTGGTAGAGTAAAAAAAACAACAAAAAATTCTTTGTAACAAATAAAAGTAAAGTATATATACATGCAAGAAAAAATTAATTTTATGTTTTATATTTGCAACGTTGCCTACGTATACGGAAAAAATTAATTTTATGATTTATATAACATACTGTATACGTTGGTTGAGTTGAAATCAGAAAAAAAATAAAAGTTCGCGAGAAAAAATAGTGCACACAACGGACTCGAACTCACGACCTCACAAACAAGCAACTCAACTCAAACCACTGGGGTAGGTGCCAATACATGTAACAAGTACATAACTGGGCCCCTTTTGTTCTGGTTTTGCTGTTTCCTAACAAGTAAAAAAAAGCACAACGCCCTAGATTAAGGCGCCGTGGTTATAGGCACGACGCCCTGGTCTGGGGCGCCGTGCTATAAAGGTGGGTCCCGTCTAATTTGACGTGTCACGGTCGACGACGCCTTGGACCGCGGCGTTGTGGTGTCTAGCACGGCGCCCCGGGGGCGGGCGCCGTGAGAAAGGGTTAGATCCGTAAATTGATTTGAAATTTGGTCCATTTTGTGAAATGATTTGCAAAAAGGGTCAAATTCGTCAAAATTGCCAGAGGCCGCAGATGCACCGCCATGTGGAACCCTCTGACGAGCTGAGCCGCTGTGACCACTTCAGACTCCATGCCGAGGCTTGATGATTCGAGCGCTCCAGCTCGTATTTATAGGAGGTGGCTCAATTTTTAAAACATCCTATCCTACTATATATAAAAGTTGGTGCGTTTCACTTTCGAATCGGGCCTCCACGTCGCCCTGTAAACGTACACCGTTCGATACCGCGATCCAACGGACCAGACCACGCGCGCACTGTAGCTCACTATAGCAGTGGTATTTCTTCCAATCACGGGTGAACATGTCGCCCTCGCACGGATTTTGGCGCACGGCTTCACAGAAAACCCCCTGCCAATTTACATAAAACCCCCCGCGAAGGACCCATACGCGAATTGCAGAAACGCCAAGGACCTCTGAGTAAAAACGTCCTCACAACTCTCTTCTCCTCTCCTCTCTCGCGCGCGGCCGCGGCGTCGCCGGCGCCGTCGACGCGGCGCATGTCCGCTCCGGGCCTCCCCGTCCAAATCGACGGCCACGGGGAGGTTCGCCGTCCCCTCCTACATCTCCTCGCCGAGGATAAAGTCCTGGGACGCCGGCATGGAGCCGGAATCGGCGCCGCGCGCTCGGTGTCCGCCGCCGTCTTTCCGTCGTCGCCGCCGCTCCAGCGACCATTTGGTCGCGAGCTCCGCCCTCCCGGCTCCGCCGCCCCTCCCTCGCGCGGATCCGCTCGATCCCCGCCTCGCCGGCGTGCTGGCCATGGCCGCCGCCTGGCGACGTCAGGGAGGACGTCACCGCGTTCCCGGATGGGCTGGGCTTCCAGCTGGGCTGGGCCGGATGGCTCGACCCAGCAGCTGCCCCGCCCCCTTTTTTTTTACTCTTCCTTTTTTTATAACTCAAAAAATTCAAAACTTTTCAAAAACATCTTCAAATCGATTCAAATCAACTTCTAAAAAAATAAAAATAAAACAAAAAACAGCATTTCAAGCGCATTGGGAACTTTCAAAAATTATTTCCAAGCTTAGAAAATTCAAATAATACATAAGTCCTCCTTAATAGATTTCGAAAAAACACAAGTGTTAGAAACTTTAAACTTATTGATTATAATAATGCAAAACATACATACAAAATGCATAAACAAAAAAAGAAATTATTTTTGGTAAGTTCTAACATAAAATTCAATAATTCACAAAATCAAATTCTTCAAATTTATGAAACACACAATGCACCCCATGTGTAAAAAAAATCACAACAAAATTATTTCCCACAAAAAAAATTCTCTCCAAAATATTCATTTCCTACCTACATTCCAACTTGGATTTCAAAAACTCAACAATAACTAAGAACTTTAATTTAATAATTAAAACTGTGCAAACTGATAAGGATATACATCTCGGGTACCCTACCGTGAGGGTACCTGGTGCATGTGATGACTAAAGGCCCAATAGCGAAGAGACAACTCGAAGCCCAAGACGAGAGGCCCAACAAGATGGAGTACCCTCCAAGTTTAGACATAGACATAGTCGGTTTATACTTTCCTTATGTGTAAACTAGGTCGGTTACAAACTCCCGAGACCCAGCCTATTTAAAGGCTGGGAGGGGTGCCGATCTGGGACAAGCCATACTCGAACCACCAAAGCTCTAGCGAGATCGTCATCTCGCCGGAGCCTCCCTGTAACCTCATAATCTCCATGATCAATAACAGACAAGCAGGAAGTAGGGTCTTTACCTCCACCCGAGGGGCCTGAACCTGGGTAAATCTTTGCCTCTGCTTGTCAGCCGACGAAACTACCAACACTACCACGTTCTCTCCCATAATTCAACCCTAGGTCCTTAACCATGGGATTTGGTGAGGATACCCCTCGTCAATTGGCGCCGTCTGTGGGAAAGAATAGTGCTGGACTCACGGTTTCTTCGGTTCCATCGGAAATCGGCGACTTGTCGATCGGATCTACAAACGGCAACTCGCCGGCTGCGTCAACAAACCAGAACTCGCCAACACAGGCGGCACACGGCAACTCGCCGGCTCACTCGACAAACGGCGACACGCCAGCTCCACCCGCAAAAAGCGCATCGGATCCTCTGATGGATTTCGCGCCACACTCGCCAGAATTCCAGGAGGCCTTCTCCGATCTCGAGTCAGGTTTGGGTTTAACCGTTGGTTCGTTCAATTTTTTCGTCAACAAGCTTGGTGTGCAGGACTTGACGGATCCACACCAACTCGCGACTTCCGCACCGAGACTCCATCGGCTGCGTCCCCTTCGACTGCGGATCCATCTGCGTCCATACCATCGTCAACTCTCCAAGCTTGTTCATCTGCATCAACCATGTCGACTCGAGAGATGAACAATCTCATCGACGAACTCCAAGGAGAGGAGGCCGAATCAGCATACCCCACAAACGATCCCGAGCTCGATCTCTCACTCGAGGATACCTTCGACTGCGGATCTTCTCAGCAACTTCGACGAGCCCGAAACTCATATCGACAGCCACGTCGACTCCGAGATCTGTACCAACAACAACCTCAACTTCGAGATTCATAACGATTTCACCGACATCGAGATGAGCATAGGCGATGAAGGCATCGACAGCGAATCCGTCCAGACGGACCACTCGACGGACACATCGACTGTGACATGATCTTTGATGAAGACGTCGAGTCCATGGTGGGACTCAAAAACACGTACACATACCCTCGGGTGATACCCTAGCAGGTCTACGTCGCCTTCGCCGCAGAATCATCAGAAGCTGCGGCCACCGCAGGCCTACAGAATTCTCGTGCACGGTCACCATGCCGGACGGAGTTACAACTCTCACAATCACTGCTGAGATGGCAGCAAAAGCAGACAAAGTCATTAAGGAGTGCACAATGATGCCCACAGACACAACACGGGAGGAGATGTTGACCTTCCAGTACTTCACCTGGCAGGAAACACTTCGACTGCAGCAGATCAGAGCAATACTCGAAGAACGTAAAAAGCAAGCTAGCTTGTCGAGTGCACGCAGAAGGCAGCTCTCCCTGAGCTCTACCGGGCAAGCAGACACAAGACCCAGATCAAGGTTGTCACACCTCTCGCCGGAGGAGAGGGCGGCACTCACCCGCAATCTGGGCAACTCTTTCATGACATACGACGCAGAAGGAGTTCCAGTACCCAAAACTGCCGCGGGTGCTCTCTTCACCGCCGCAGCATACCTCGAGGCTATCAAGCCTCCAGCTGATGACCCCAACGCAAAATTGCATCGCCAACAGATCAAATCACTCGCCTTAGCAGCAAAGGCTATACGCCAAATTCCAACAGCTCCAGGAGGGAGTCGAGATCGTGCCATCGTTGACACACATCGCGAAGAGCATAATCGCAGTGGTGCCGCCACCACACGAAGGAAAGAAGCAGCTCGCGTAGGCGCAGGTCCAGGAGCAGATCACGCAGATCTTATAGCAGCGACTCATACTCTGATCCGGAGCCTCAGTCACATGGGGCTTCATGCTTCACTCGACGAGTCCGCGAGACGCGGATGCCCAAAGGGTTCAAACTCACATCCGAACAGCCCAAGTACACGGGTCGACAGGAACCTTCCGGGTGGCTAGAAGACTACAGGCTGGCTGTCGCGTGCCAGCGTGGCACAAACACCACAGCCATGCAATACATACGACTCATGCTCGAAGGCACAGCCCGCGACTGGCTCAAGGCCCTACCTTCATCAAAGTACGACTCGTGGGATCACTTCCGCGAGGACTTCATCAAAAACTTCGAGCCTCTATGTGAGCGCCCAAAAACATTTGAGGAGCTCCGAGCTTGTGTTCAACGGTCAGACGAAACGTTGAGGTCATACATCAGACGATGGACTGAGATACGTAACTCAGTCGGAGTAATTTCAGAAGATATGGCCATGGACGCATTCATAATGGGACTCGCCAGGCGAGACCTCAAAGAAGCACTTGGTCGCAAAAAGCCAACCTCTGTGGCTAACCTCTTGATGACTGCGACTGAGTGGGCAGACGGAGAGGACATGGCGCGCACCACACGTGGATCCTCACCCCGTGATAACCATGAAAGCAGCAGTCGAAGCCGCAGAGACTCGTACAGAGATGACCGAAGGCGCAAACGTTCAAAACGTCACTACGACGACAGACCCGAGTTCATGGCGGCTGGGTTCTCCACACCCGCAACGACCAAGACAGAAGCGACGACGGTCAGAAGATCGACGGGACACTCGAGACAATCGACGGGACAGTCGAGATGATCGCCGAGATAGTCGAGATCGCGGCCAACGCAGTGATAGCTACAAGAGGAAGGACTGGCGCAAGTCAAGATCAGGGGCACAATCCGAGCGATCATTCGAAGAGAAGATGGATGCTGATTGCAGATTGCACCTGTACAAAGGAGAGGACGGAAAACTACGCTCCAATCACTCGATGAGAAACTGCAGGGAATTCGAACAAATGGCGTCTGATTACATAAATCTCAGAAAGGCAACAGCCGCACACGCACACGCACCCGTGCCCGTGCCTCAGCCAAACAATATGCCAGTTCTCATGGCACCACCTCCACCACCACAGCCTCATGCAGGCGGAAACATCGCGGGTGCCATACAACCTGTACCTCGGTGGACGAACCTCAGTACCCCCACCCCAAGGGCAGATGTACATGATACAGAAAGGTCGCCCTTCCAACAGGGAGCAAAAACTTCGCACTCGACAAGTAAACATGGCAGTCATGTCGCCTCCTGCTGTAACTGAATTCTTGAAGGGTTCTGAAACCGCAATAAGTTTCAGCAGAGAGGACCACCCTCCGTCGGTTGTTCGCCGGGGCACTCTGCTCTGGTACTCGACGCGCAAATTGGAGGCTACGCCATGTCCAAGGTGTTCATGGACGGGGGCAGTGGCATAAACATCATCTTCGCAGATACGCTCCGCAAAATGAACAGGTCAGTCGAAAACCTGCCAAGGTCATCAAATACCTTTCACGGTATCGTCCCAGGCAAAGCAATAAGCCCAGAAGGCACCATACAACTCGACGTAACGTTCGGGGACAAAAACCACTTCAGGACAGAGTCGATTGAGTTCGAAGTGTCGACTGGAAGTCACAATACCATGCTATACTTGGACGCCCGACGTTCGCTCGATTCATGGCGGTGCCACACTACGCATACCTCCAGCTAAAGATGCCTGGACCAAAAGGAGTAATCACAGTCAAGGAAACTTTCAAAAGTCTGACTCTTGCGATCGAGAATTCAGCAAAATCTCTGAGATGTTTGGCATGGAAGCAACGTTCGCTGATCTAGCGGTCTCCAACGACGAACACTTATGCCGGAGCACAAAAAGATGGCAGTCGACAGAGCATTCAACGCCACCAATGACACAAGGTCGCATCAGGTGCACCCGACTGACCCGACCAAGACAGTCAATGTCTCGTCGAGTCTGCCTATCGCATAGGAAAGCGCGCTCGTCGAATTCCTCCGTGAGAACTGGGATATATTTGCATGGTGTCCAGCCGACATGCCAGGTATTCCCAGGGAATTCGCCGAGCACTCTCTACAATTATTTCCAGATGCTAAACCAGTCAAGCAAACAATGCGCCGTATATCCGGCCCAAAAGAACCGCAGTCGAAGCCGAAGTCGACAGACTACTCGCAGCAGGTTTCATCAGAGAAATCAAGAAGTCACAATGGGTGGCCAACCCCGTACTCGTGGAGAAAAAGAACACAGATATCCTTCGGATGTGTGTAGATTTCACGGCACTCAATAAGTGATGTCCAAAGGATCACTTTCCACTACCTCGAATCGACCAGATCGTCGACTCCACCGCCGGGTGCGCTCGCTTGTCCTTCCTGGATGCTTACTCGGGTTACCATCAGATAAGGATGAAGGAAGAGACGAAGAGAAAACGGCGTTCATAACCCCACTCGGGGTCTACTGCTACACCACAATGCCTTTCGGGCTCAAGAACGCAGGCGCAACCTACCAGCGCATGATGCAAGATTGCCTCAAAAAGCAAATAGGGCGAAACGTCCAGTCTATGTAGATGACATCGTCATTACAACAAGGGAGGAAAGAACTACTCGATGATTTGCGAGAGACGTTCGCAAACCTCAAACGCTTCCACATCAAGCTCAACCCGAAGAAGTGCACGTTCGGCGTGCCAGCTGGACAACTCCTCGGGTACCTTGTCTCAGCTCGAGGAATCGAGGCAGACCCAGAGAAAATACAGGCCATCTTACAATGCAAAGGCCTTCAAAGCTCCATGACGTGCAAAAGTTAGCGGGTCGAGTCGCAGCACTCAGTCGATTCATCAGCAAGCTAGGTGAAAAAGCACTCCCGTTCTACCAGCTCATGAAGAAAGCAGACAAATTCGAGTGGACGCCAGAAGCAGAAGCAGCCTTCACGGATCTCAAGCGAGTCCTCACAAGCCCTTCAATCCTCGTCGCACCAAGGGAACGTGAGCCACTATACCTATATGTCTCCGCAACTAACAGCGTGGTGAGCACCGTACTGGTAGTCGAGCGCGGACACACCCAAAGCATACAACGTCCAGGCTACTACTTGAGTGAAGTGCTCTCAATATCAAAACAGCGGTACCCGCACTATCAAAAGCTGGCCTACGCCATGTTCATGTCCTCACGAAAGCTGACGCATTATTTCTCCGAGCACCCGATCACTGTAATCAGTACATCAGGGACCGGGGACATCCTCACAAACCCCAACGCAACTTGGCGAGTCGCAAAATGGCTCATCGAGCTAGCACCACGGGACATCAAGTATGATTACCCGAAGGCCATCAAAGCACAAGTCTTACCTGACTTCCACACCGAGTGGATTGAAGCTCAGCTGCCAGTCCGGATGGCACCCGCCGGGTTCGGGTGCGGGTTTGACATCCCCATACCCGCACCCGCACCCTCCACCCGCCCCCGCCACCCGCACCCGCACCCGCCGGCGGGTACATGATTTCCCCATACCCGCCACCCGACGGGTACCCGCACCCGACGGGTACCCGCCAATTTCGTGCTGACAGCAAAATGCCAGTTTTTACACAATTTCAGCATCATATGACAGCAAGTTTCAGCAGCATATAACATCAATTTTCAGCAACAAAATGACAGTAATTTTAAGCAACAAATTGATAGCAATATTCGTACAAGTTGACAGCAAAATATTCAGCAACAATTCAACTACAAGTTCAAGGAATCAAACAAGTTCACAAACAACTCAACAAATAGTACACCAAATCATACAAGTCTTACATGTCCAGCAACAAACACAAATGAATCATGACAACAAATACATTTAAGACAAAGAAGCTCCATTGCTCCATCTCCATCAAGCTTGAAGCTCCGCTGCTCTCATATGGCTGTCAAGTCATGCATGAGTCCTCAATCCTCATTCTCTTGTGTGTCTTGGAGACAAGTCCAGAAGCTGCCTTCACCCATATGAGCATCTACAAGAAACAAATTTGCATTAGTTACTCACAAGCATAAGTAAGAATAGACATAAGAAATCAATGATAGAAAATGCATCATTTTACTCACCTTTGTACTTGTTTCTAAGCCAATTCTGATAGCACATCAAAACCTCAAGCATTTTAGAAGTGAGGCGGCTCCTATGTTCATTCACTATTCTGCCACTCATACTAAACGCAGATTCTAAAGCAACCGTTGTGACTGGAATAGCAAATACATCTCTTGCCAGCTTCCTTAGTGTTGGGTACCTTGTACCAGCCACTTTCCACCAGTCCAATACATCAATTTTTTCAGTAAATGGTGCTAAGTCATCAGCCAAGTAATGCTCTATCTCACCTTGAACTCTAGCTGCTACAGGCCTTTGTTGTGCTACAATGTCATGGAAGAAAGACATAATGGCAGGAGTTGGCGTTGAAGGCAAAGAAGGATCTGCAGTGGACTGATTTTCATCTTCTTCCACTTCATACTCTTTGATCAATTTTTGGAGGTTCTCAACAACAACATCAACCTTGCAAATGCATTCATAAGAGGCTGGCTCAATGCCATGCAGCATCGCATAACATGCAACCAACATCTGCCTCTTATATCTAGGGTCAAGTAGAGTAGCTATGCCCATTAGCCCTTGGATATCACTCCAATACTTATCAAACTTTTCTGTCATTAATTCACACATCGCTTTGATAGTCAAATCCTTAGAGTTTGTCCACTGCCTAATTTTATTCTTGATTTCACATATCTTAGAAAAGAATACATTGGCAGTGACATAATCTCTACCAGAGAACAATGTGGTTATCTCATAGAAAACACTAAGCCTGGGTACAATATCAGCAGCAAAGTCCCATTTAGCAGGAGTAGGCAAGTTCGCATATTGCTTGTCTACTGCTTTGGCTCTTTCGAAGACAGCTCTATAGGGCAAAGCTACGCTAAGCATAATGTAGACAGAATTCCACCTAGTCTTACAATCTAGTCTCATAGCGTTTGTGATTTTTTACTTTCTTGTACCTAGCCATCTCCTCAAATTTCTCAACTATTTTGGCCGAGGCAGTCCAATATCCAACACTTTCTCTAATATTGTGTGTAGCAGATTTCATTGCATCTAATCCATCTTTTACTATGAGATTTAAGATATGAGCACAACATCGCATGTGAAGCATTGTACCTTCTAAGGGAAGTTTCGACTTCCCTATTTTCCCAATCAAAGTATCAATTGCCTTGTCATTCGATGTGCAATTGTCAACAGTCACAGTCATCAATTTCTCATCCAAATTCCATTGCATCAATGTTTCATGGAGCTGTTCAGCTATAACATCTCCGGTATGTGGTGCTGGCACATATATGAACCTATAAAAAGATAAAAGAAAGCAAATCAGCAGCAATAAACACTATAAACAGCAGCTATAAACACTATAAACAGCAGCTATAAACTATTAAAAACAACATAAAAACAACAGTTATAAATAAATATAAACAGCAGCTATAAACACATATAAACAACATATAAACAGCAGCTATAACTAAATATAAACAGCAGCTATAAACACATATAAACAACATATAAACAACATATAAACAGCCGCTATAAATAACACACATAACAGCAGCAATATACCCATAAGAATACTTCGCAGCTTCCATGATTCATCGATAAAATGACCCGTGACAGCCATGTACCCCTTCTTTTGGCTGTCAGCTGTCCACATATCAGTGGTGACAGCCACCCTAGACTGCAGCATTGTCATGTACTCAATTGCCTTGGCTTTTTCCTTGTCATGCCTTGCTATTATATCCTGCCTACAAAGCAAAATACAAAGATTAGCTCATCATACAAAGCAAAACTGAAGACAATGGCAGGTATAAATAATGCATGAACAAACACAAACCTGATAGTGTTTCGTGTATGCAGATGGAAGAGTGGCTGTAGTGCACCAACAAACCTCCTAAATCCAGCGTGGTCAACAATACTCAATGGGTAGTCATGCAGCACTATCATGTTACCAAGCTCTTCTCTAGCAGTATTTTGATCAAATGTATAGGTCTCTACATTCACCTTCCCATCAGCTTGGGCAGTCACCCTCAATGAAGACTGACTCAATGATTTTCTGCTCTTGCTATTCAACTTCAATTGTCTTAGAGTACATATTTTCAGATGGTCAGCCAGATGTTTAGTACCACTCTTGGATCCTGCACTAAGCGCCTTGTGACAGTAGTTGCAAATGCCTTTCCATTCTGCATTCACATATTCCTTCTTCATCTCAAGCCACACTTTAGATGTTAGCCTACGTGACGCTCCTCTAGCTGCTGCTGCAGCATTCACCTCCGCCACTTCATCTTCATCATCCGAAATTTCATTCACTGATCCGGATGGGGCTTGGCTACTACAGCTTGTATGACTGCATGAAATGAATAACATATTCAGTTGCTAAATTAAATAAAAAACAGTAGCTAACACAAACTATTCTCAAACAGCAGCTATCACTAGCACTAACATCAGCTAATACTACCTAACATTTGCATTTTTGTTCATCTAAAAGTGTACATGTATAACAGCAGCTTAAATCTATAACAAAAACTGAATTTATAAATGTATAACAGCTAAATCTCTGCATTTTCGTTCATCAAAACATGTAAAATAAATCATCTATGCGCCTAAACAATAGCTACACTAGCTAAATCATCTCTGCATCTAACCAACAACAGCTAGATCATCTCTGCATCTACCAACAAGGCAACAACAGCTGCATCTAACCAACAACAGCTAAATCTTCTCTGAATCTAACCAACAAGAACACGTACACTGGAGATTTTGCCTTCTGTTGCCGCTTGTCGCCGGCGGCCCCGTTCTTGGCCTTCTTCTGGACTGGGCGGTCGCCGTCGGAGGAAGAAGCCACTGGTGTACGCGCCCTCTTCCGGCCGCTGCCCATCGGCGGCAATCCCCACGCGCGCCCCTCTTGGAGCTCGCCGCGCCCAGATAGAAGCTGAGGCGTGCTCCGCCTCCCGCCGGTGGCATCTGGAGGGCCGCCGCATCCACAGCCGGAGTCGCCGTCGCTTCGAGCCCCTCGACCTCGTCCTGCCCCTCGGCCTCCACTGGGCTCTCGCCGGAGTCGCCGTCGCTGGGAGCGACGGGATCCATCCTGGCCTCCTCCGTTGCGAGCTGGGACTCGGGAGGGAGAGGAGCGAATGAGATGCTGGGTGGGGTTGGGGATGTGGGGTGAGGGAAAGATGCGCTGCCACGCTGGGCCGCTAGGGTTAGGGTTTCCAGCCTACTCACTGACAGGTGGGGTCAATCGGGTATGCGGGTTAAAGGGTATGGGTTTGGCACCCCCATACCCGCACCCGCTATACCCGATGGGTATGACATCTTCCTGCTAACTACACCTGCGGGTTTTTTTCTATACCATACCCTCCCCATTTAAGGCGGGTACCCGTCGGGTATCGGGTTTGCGGGTACCCATTGCCATCCGGAGCTGCCAGGAGCACCAGATGTGTCCAACTCATGGACTATGTACTTTGACGGCTCGAAGAAAAACGAAGCCACAGGCGCAGGTGTCATCGTCACATCTCCAAAAGGCGACAAGCTCCGCTACATCTTGCAAATGGGGTTCAAGTTCCCATCAAACAACGAAGCAAAATACGAGGCCCTGATTCATGGCATGAGGATGGCCAAAGCCCTCGGATGCACTCGACTGATGATCTATGGTGACTCGAACCTTGTGGTGCAACAAACAATGAAGGCCTGTGATGCAATTGCAGATAACATGATCGCCTACCGTGACCTGTACAACCTCATGGAAGGAAGCTTCGAAGGCTGCGAGTTGCGACACATAGGACGTGAGAGCAATGAAGCAGCGGATAAGCTAGCCAACATTGGCGCGACCAAAGCACCAGTTCCACCTGGCGTCTTCTTCGAGCGCATCGAACACAGATCCATCAAGAAAAAGCGAGCACCTCCTACATCAGCTGCACCAGCCAAGAGCAAAGCACCTAGCACAGAGGACACGCCTGTCTAAGTGCTTCTCATCGAGCCAACATGGACTCAACCTTTCCTCGCATACATACTCCGTGGCGAGGTACCTGAAGACATAACAGAGTCACGACATGTGACTCGACGATCCAAAGCATACACCGTCATCAACGGTGAACTATACAAGCGCAGCGTATCAGGTATGTTCCAACGTTGCATAGCATTTGAAAATGGCCAAGCCATCCTTCGTGATATTCATGCAGGTACCTGCGGGCATCACGCCAGCAGTCGATCACTCGTAGCCAAAGCCTTTCGCGTAGGCTTTTACTGGCCCACAGCACTCAAAGACGCGGAGGACATAGCCAAAAGGTGCATCGGCTGTCAAAAGTTCACCACAAAGCCGCACGCACCCACATCGGCGTTGAAGACAATACCATTGGCCTGGCCCTTTGCCCAATGGGGTCTCGACATGGTCGGGCCGCTCAAAAAATCCTCCCATGGAGGGCATACTCACCTTCTGGTAGCAGTCGACAAGTTCACCAAGTGGATTGAAGATGTCCCCATCACAAGTTCAACTGCCACTACAGCAGTCAATTTCATAAAGTCCATCATATACCGCTTTGGTGTGCCAAGTAGCATCATCACTGACAACGGTACAAACTTCACGGCTGAAGAATTCTGAACTTTCTGCAAAGAGCAAGACATCACGCTCAACTAGGCATCCGTGGCACACCCGCAATCAAATGGCCAAGTCGAAAAGGCCAATGGGCTTGTGACGAGCGGAATCAAGAAACGCCTCCTGGTTCCACTCAAAAGGGCAACGGGTGCTTGGGTCGAAGAACTTCCATCTGTGCTATGAAGCTTACGCACAACTCCCAATGGTTCAACACAATTTACCCCATTCTTCATGGTCTATGGCGCAGAGGCAATCCTGCCATCAGACATGAAGTTCAACGCACCAAGAGTCGAAGCATACATCGAAGAAGATGTAGATGAAGCACTCGAAGACGCAGTCGACTTGCTCGAAGAAGCTCGCAACACGGCACTCGCACGCACAGCCGTGTATCAGCAGGATCTCCGCAACTATCACCGTCGTCGACTACGCACCAGGTCCTTTGATGTTGGCGACTTGGTGCTTCGACTGAAGCAAAAGAAGGTGCACAAACTTGCCTCTCCATGGGAAGGACCCTTCATCATCACCGAGGTCATTGGCGGTGGAGCATACAGACTGAAGCACACGAAGACATGCGAACTCTCGCACAACCCTTGGAACGTTGCGCAGCTGCGCCGTTTCTATGCTTAGATCGCTCAGTCGCACAATGTAATAGGCACATATGTCAGATGGCTGCAGGTTTCAGACGCGCTCTTTTCCTTACCAGGGTACCTAAGGGGACTGGAAGGTTTTTAATGAGGTGGCCTGCAGCCTAATATTCAAAAATGGAATATAGTCAATGATTCCTCATACTTCTCCATGTTTACTACTCGCATAACCTTAGTCTCACTCGATACACTCGGGGACTGTGCTACTCCAAAACGTGAGCTTTCGCTCCCTCAAACATAACACCCAGCCGCACTCGAAGACTCGGGGACTGGGTCGTCAAAAACAAAGAAACAAATAGTTGCTCAATAACATGATTTGATGCTTCAAACGTCGCAAAAATTCACAGACTCACTCGATACACTCGGGGGCTGTAGAATTCATGTTCTATACTCATAAAACCCCACTCGATACACTCGGGGCTGCATACATACTAGTAAACAAATATGTACTAAGTACAAGTGGCAAAATTTACACTCGGGGGCTGACCCCTCCACATACAACCTTAATCTACAGGTTCTGCCTTCGGCTGTGCCCACTTCTCCTCTTCCCTGAGCACGGTATGGATTAAGACCAATGCGTCCACTCGTGTCTCTCGGTAGTGCTCTTCCATCGGCATAGGACCACCACCTGGTATGGGTGCGGGTCCCATCGCAATCCTTTTAAAGTCAAGATGGGGAAGGTGTGATCGCACAAAGGCAAGAGCAACATTAGCCCCGCTAATCAGTTGCTCGCGCACAAACTTCTGGATCGCCTTGCCTTTTCGAAATTTCTTCAGCAACGCAAAAAGGCTTTGTGGTTGCTCATTCAAAGGAAACAAAGCTTCGTGGACTCGAACCAAAGCCAACCTGCAAGTCTCCAGTCGAATTGGAGTTCGCCAAGCTCGGTCCGGAAGCCTTGCCAAAATGGCGCTCTTCGCCCTGTCTGACCAAAAAGGGTGGGTGGAATACTCAGCACTACTCGCATGAACATCGAGTCGATCCTGTATCCGCGCCTCCTCCTTTATTGGGTCGGAGCAAACGCCTGCGCAAAAACAAAGGGCTCATCATCGCCCAGTCGAGTCATCTCGCGAAGAACAAAACTCGATGATCCAACAGTAGCTTACATTTGAGTTGCAGGTTTATTTTCTCCAACTCTTCAAGCAAAAAGGCCTCCCGTTCCGAAGTTGGGGATGGCCTCGACTGCAACTCAGCATACGCATCTTGTGCCTCCTTCAATTCGCCCTTCACCTCAGAAAGCTTCTGCTGAAGGTAGTCCATAATTTTCTGGTCGTTCACGCTTCGCGACTTCGAAGAACCACCCACAACAGGGCCAGTTGATGGTTTAGAGGCTTGGTTCTACAGTTAGAATAATTAAATGCATAAGGAAGCATGAAGAGCTCAAGCAAAAGGCTCGGGGGCTGCGCCTCCCGATTACTGAAATTCATAATTCATAACATGACAGATACGATGTCTGGTGATTTACACATAGCAAAAGCAAAATGACGAAATTCCTAGACCTAGTCGACAAAGGGATCACTAGCTAAGTCGTCGACTTCTTGGAGGAAGTTTTCTTCGCCTGGACCTTGGCTACCCTTTCTTCAACAGTTGCTACCAGTTGTTGAGCATATTTTTTGGCGGCTTCCATCCAGGTGCCGAACCCGACTGTTCGGCCATCAGAACCCCGTGAAAACTTCTTCGCGGCTGCATCAAAATCTGCCTCGACTCCGTGCGCGAGCAACATGAGAAAAGTAGTCTGAGCACCACTTACCATTTGCTCGCGACAGAAGTCAGCAACGGCAGTCCCTTCAGGTTGAATAACTCAACCAACTCCGCAAAAGAAGTTGGCACCTCTCTGCCGGGGAAGAAGCTGCCATGGAGGGCGCCCAAGGCACTCGCCGCCTGCGTCAGCATCTCCCCTGCTCTGCTACTGGTAACCTCCGAGACAGCCACACTTTCATCGAGTGAGGCGCCAAGGCTTTGCTTGCCGGTAGCAGTGGGGCCATCCATCACGCCTAGCAGGTGGACAAATTAATCAACACCATATATCAAAAACCTCAAACAACCTCAAACATCTAAGGAACACAGCAAAAATTCGTACCAGTTAAGCTGGTGCTGGCGGCAGACAATCGACTAATTGCCAACTCTTCTCTATCCTCGGCTGCTTTCAGCCTCTTCTCTAGATCACCCACTCGACGGGTGGCCTTGTTCAAATTTTCTACCGCATCAGCGGCGGCCTCTGCAAAGCAAACACATATGGTCAGTAAACTACAAGAGGAGTCAGTCTCAACGAGTGGTAATAGCATAAAGAGGTACGCACTCTTTGCAGCTTCGAGTTGCTGCTGCAGGGTGGTGGCTTCCGTCTCCTTGTGCACATACTTGGCACCAGCCTTCAGCAACTCTTGCACAAATGCCTAAGTGCACGACATGGGCAAATTCATAACTCAATATCTGAGTCTAGGCAAAAATATTGGCACTCGATGAGGATTAAAACTACGGCAAGTATAAACTTACGTGCTCTAAGAAGGAGGAAGTCGACGCAGGGATATCTGCAGCTGCAGCTCCACTCTCAGTTGCTGCAACCTTCGGCTCGGGTGGTGTAGCTGTTGCTGTAGCAGCAGGAGTCGCTGGGGTAGGCGGCTGCTCCGGTGGCAGCGTCCGTGCTGTGGATGTTGCGCTACTCTTTTCCACCGTTGGTGGCGGAGGCATATCCTCATCCGAGGAAACACTGCATCAAAGCATTATGAATATACAAGGTGGCATTGTTCATAAAGTGACAATGCATAAAACATAATACTTACTCTTCGGTGAGGTCGCATAAACGATCAGGTGCCAGCACACCCATGCTGGGGCGTGATTTCTTCGGACTCGGGGAGGAAGCGAGCAAATTGGAGGGATGTTGAGTGGCGCCTTTGTCGACTCCGCCTCATTCTCCTCCTTTTCCTCTGAATCAGCAGTGTCTTCCTCCTCGCGTGCCCGCTTCTGCTTGCCCTGCACCTCAGCATCGCCTTCATCGGCTTCTGGCGTGTGTGCAGTGGCGATTGAGGCCACTTCATCATCTGAGCCCGCATCAAGTGGCTCGTTGTGCGGCACTAGGCCGTCCTCAGGCAGAGGAGGCATCGACTCATACATTCTGTGGCCCTGCACACAGAAACAGCAAGGGAGTCAATTTCACACATGCATAACATATGAACTGACATATGGTATCGGCTATTACCTCTGGGAGAGGGTTGTTGGTCTCATAAGGAGCCACAGGCGAGTTCATCTCGCAAGGTTCTTCATCGGTGAGCTTGGTAAGGCCTCTTACCAACTTCTCCGCTTCCGCATCAGACAGCTCGACTGCGCGTGAGCGGGTTGGATCAGAAGCACCACTGTACGCCCACAAAGCATGAACTCGAGCTCGGAGAGGCTGCACTCGCCCTTGGCCATGATGGCCAGAAAGTGGATGCCCGTAACCTCTCGACCAGCAGTGGTCTGGAACTTGATCACCTTCTCCATCAGAACGTCAGCCTCTTCGGCTTCGACTCCGATCGGCTGCGAGATCCAGGAGGGCCTCTTCTTCACCAGAGCATCCGCATCAAAAGGCGGCAACCCGAAAGCTTGGGTGCCTATGGTCACATCTTTGATGTAGAACCACTTCTGGCGCCATCTTTGCACAGACTCCAAGAAGTTGATCTTGAAAAACTCGACATCCGGTCGAGTCTGTACTCCAAAACTACAAGGTCCCTTGGCGCTGTGCTGGCGCTTGACGTTGAAGATGCGGCGGAACAAACCAAAGTGGGGCGCAACGCCCAGAAAGCACTCGCACAGAACAAAAAAGCACGCAATGTGCAGAAGCCCATTGGGCGTAAAATCGTGCAATTGCACCCCATAAACGTGCATCAGTGCACGCAGAAAGTTGTGAACAGGGAAGGAGAATCCCCTTTTCGCAAAATCCACAAAGCAGACCCGCTCATTGGGGTCTGGGCGTGGGATTACCTCAGCGCCGGGGATGCGAAGTTGCGAGGTATCATCAGGGATCAGCCCGTCGTTCCGCAGGCCGGTGAGCATCCTCTTGCTGCAGGAGGACTTGGTCCAGGCGCCCTTGTCCCTCTTCAAACCGCTGGCAGCGGCTCCAGCGGCGCTGCCCGCCGATGCGTTCGCGGCACTCCTGCCCTTCCGGGTGCTCGGCTTCGTCATCACAGTGGAAGGATGCAAAGGCTTTGCTATGAGGCTATGGCGATGCGTACAGAGGAAGAGGAAGAAGCAGCAGCGGCGGAGAGCAAATGGCAAGTAAAAAACACTATTTACTCCGCCGTCCCCTTTTAACCTCACCGCAAAAGAATCCTGACCGTGGATGCGAGATCGTGGGCAAGGAAGCAAATCCAGCCATACACGTGGCAGCCGTGGAGAGCAAACGTCGCCGGCCACTCCGCCCACGATGCACGGGAATTTAGGAACTGCCATCATAATTCCGGAGAAATCGTGCCTGAACGGTCAAATCCAGTCCAAACGGCTGCACGTTGGGCCCACATACGTGTCACGTCCCATCCATCGCAGCGCATTGCACGCCACCGCGTGTCAGATGGCGCAGTCGCCATAAAACGTCATCCCTGACGTCATTACAGCAGATTTGTTCAGAGCGGATTTCGGGTTCGCCCAATGCATATCAATCACTCGATTGTTTTCAGGAGAATGGTCACTCGACCGTTCTTTCGACTGAGGAATATCACTCCCATCGGGAGCATATCCAAAATTTCTTCGACTGAGGATGCTCAAAGATAAGATGATTTTGAGATTATCCTCCATTACAAACAATACAGCATAATCTCGAGGGCTACTCCCATCGGGAGCACTGTCGCGCACCCGATAGAGAAATACGTCAAAAAATTTCTTTGATTAACATATGCAGGGTAAAATGATTCTGAGATTATCCTCCATTGCAAGCAATAAAGCACAATCTCGGGGGCTACTCCCATCGGGAGCGCTGTCGCGCACTGATAGAATAATGACAAAGTATCAGTCGACAAAAGTATCGACTCCGTTCATATACACAATCATAACTCGAAACATTCCCGAGTTGCGTCCGCCGCAAATACCTCGGATGCTGCACGCATAGTGCAAAGGTAAGACCCACCGAACTTTCGAGCTGGGCTAAGGATCGTTCCAGCAACGTCAATCCTTATACTTTCCTTGTCAGCAGACATGATGAAAAATCCCGACGGACGCGTTGGGTAAAATTCAAAGTTATACTGCAGATCGACTCAGTAAGACCTCAAGCGGCCTAGTCGAATCTGACCAGTTTGTTCCAAATTCGAGTCCGGGGATTTGAGTTTGATTGAAAGCTAGTAAGGTTTTACCGAATGTGTAGTTAACAAGTCCCGATCCGTTGAGTGTACTGGGCATACTAAGCTATTATCCCTTGATTTTCATAAGCAAAAACCACAGTCGATGAAACACTCGACATAGCCAACGTGTGCTATTCATACAGGAATTCCAATTATACAGAATGCAAAGCATATGACGTGCACTTACGAACGAGTCCATGCCCGATTCTTTGAGTCAGACAAGTACTCGGCGGTTACTGATAAGGATATACATCTCGGGTACCCTACCGTGAGGGTACCTGGTGCACGTGATGACTAAAGGCCCAATAGCGAAGAGACAACTCGAAGCCCAAGACGAGAGGCCCAACAAGATGGAGTACCCTCCAAGTTTAGACATAGACATAGTCGGTTTATACTTTCCTTATGTGTAAACTAGGTCGGTTACAAACTCCCGAGACCCAGCCTATTTAAAGGCTAGGAGGGGTGCCGATCTGGGAAAAGCCATACTCGAACCACCAAAGCTCTAGCGAGATCGTTATCTCGCCGGAGCCTCCCTGTAACCTCATAATCTCCACGATCAATAACAGACAAGCAGGAAGTAGGGTCTTTACCTCCACCCGAGGGGCCTGAACTGTGGCGCCCCGACCCGACTACTATACAGTGATGCTGTGTGTCACCGGTTAAGCGATACCACCGGAGGTTACGGGTTTACCAATCCCCGGCCAAAACCTTTGGCAGGCGTTGCTGGGCACACCTCTCCCAACAACACAACACCCCGATCGATGCCTTAACACGGGCACAACTATCAAAGCATAATAATAAGATCAAGACTTGTGGAACAACTGGCACATCACAGACTCTACGACACAAAAATATATAATTCAACTCTTATAGTAGAGAAAGATAGCAAATGACAACCAGAGGTCACAGACCCAACATTACAACAAGCGGAAGCAAATTAGGTTGTTCTAAACAACAAGAACCAACATATGGCCTAAGAGGCCTGCAGATAAACATCACAGCGCCAGCTGTTCCAGGATGTCCCAAGCTGCCACCTGGGAACCCCAGACTACTCGTCGACGTCCACAAAGAACCCACCTTCGAGGTCGGTGAAGTCCTCCTCTGAAACAAAAGCAAAGACGTCGAGTTCGACGAACTCGCAAGATTAAGAGCTACTATATGCTCGATGAGGCTTTCAAGGTTTTATGGCTCTTTTGCATAAAGCTGATTTTATTTATGAAAAACATAACTCAAAGGCATCGACTATTAGAACATTTTCAAAGAGGGATAAGAAGTAACTCTTTTCTTTGAGATCACCTTTCTCAAACATCACCAACATCACCATTGTACCTGTTCATCAAAGGCACCTCCCCGAATCACCCTCGAGGAAGTCAACCTTACATCCGTGAAATTGGTACCTCTAGTACCCAAGTTTAATCATTCCGTTTGAGTTATTCTATGATCATCGTCCATTCCCAAGTTCGTCCATAACCGCGGACACGGCTTTTCGAAAAGATTTAACCCTGTAGGGGTGTACAAATGTTTGCCACGCGTACCGTCCGGCCCATTACCTGATCATTAGCTCTCTTCCATGGAAAGCCGGCTGGGTGGGAGCGGTGTCGACTTCTCCCTCGTTAAGGACTAACCCAGGATCATCACTGAGGACGAAGCACGGATCATCGACACCGTGCCCCGTGGGCACTCATTTTCCTAACACCACAATCCTCAATCAGTTCAAATCCACCATCATCTATGAGGGTTCCTGGCTAGCCCCGCTCGAGTTATTTAGTCTATGAGGGTTCCTGCAAATGCATAGGCCTCACGCATGGTTGCACGCTCAGTCTTGGTTCAAGAGGTAAAGAACTCGCACCTAGGCGGCGAGAACGAGACAAAACACCACAACCACAGTGGCCTCTCATCCCCACCTTCTTAGCATTTTATTATCCATTTCCACAATTCTCCACCATCAACATCACTGTCACAAGTTAACACCTGTTTCCAGCATTCACCATCCTTAGTACCACTAGGCATTTCACTAAGCATGGCTAAGCACTTGCATAGCATAGTAAGTATTTCATGGCCAACAATACAAACCTATGGTATTAGGAAGGTAAAACAGGTATTGGCAACAGGATTCTAATGCAACTAGTAGGATACTCTAATCCAGGCAAAAGACATTTAGAACCGCATGCAATATTATAGTGGAGAAAATAATTGCGGAAAATAGGATAAGATATGCTCAGAGGGGGGATTACGCTTGCCTTGTTGATACGGCTGGTAGTACGGATCGTCACGAGACGGGGGTGGCACTTCACCTCCTTGATCTACCGGTGCACAAAACACGGGAAGAGACAATCAATCACCACACATGCTTCACAAATGCAATGCGCAAACACATGATGGTATGACAATTTAAGATGCACGGAACTTGTCATGAGCTATCTAGCATTATTAAATGGGGTGGAAGGATTACTTCGACTAAAGAAAGAATTCCCCCATATTTAACTTAGTGATTCCGATACTACTAGGAGTACATTGTCAGAAATGTGAGCAAATATGCATGATGATGATGATTTTGGGTAGCTCTCGTTGTTCGGAGCGTTTCGGTACCTCGCTCGCAATTTTTGGATGCACCGGTAAAAAGTTATTACTTTTATTAATTCCCTCTTTTAATCTTACAAATTTAATTCGGTTGAACTTAAACAACAGTACCAATTATTACTCGGATTCGAGAGGGAGGGAGTAGTCGAATCATCGGAGTCGATGTCCTCTACTAGAGCGAGGGGGGAAGAGGGAGGCATACGCGAGAGGGGTCGATGAAACAATCAGCGAGGAAAAAAAAATAAAACAGGACAACCTAAAAAAAAATCGGGTCAGCCTCCCACCCGGTCTGGGCCGGCTGGCAGGCCGGCCTGGTATCCATGGCCATCGGCCTCCTGGCCGGTTTGGGCCGGCTAGTGGCCGGCCACCTGCCCGAGGCATCTGCCCCCTGCCCGGCCTGGGCTGGCTGTGAGGCCGGGCTGCGCGCGTCGACGGCGACGAGCGGGACACGCACAAGCACGGCGGAGGTACGGCGAGGGAAGGAGAGGGAATGAGGAGCGGCGAGCACGGGGAGTAGCAGCGGCTCACCACAGACGCAGGGAGATGTCAGGGAAGGCTGATGGACGTCTACGGCGACGAATTCGAGCGTGGCGGAGCTCGGACGGCAGCGGCGGTGGTCGGAGGAAAACCGAACGGCGGCGGCGATTCTCGCCCTCCCAGCTAGATTCCTCTGGTGGAGAAGGAGCAAGGAACGCGGCGCAGCGTTTGCCCCACACGGTGATGCTCGGCGTGGACTACCGCGGCGGGAATCGGCGGTCAACTGCGGCGGCGACGACGACGGTGGTGCAGCGGCTCGGGGAAGAAGAAAACGGAAGAAATCGAGGGAGGGCAGGCTAGTGAGCAGGGGGGCTCGTGGGGGCGAGCTCCTCGTGCAGGGGTGAGGCAGAGGGGGCGCAGCGCGTGCGGGCGTGGCCACGGCGACGATCGGGTCCGGCACGAGCTGAGAAGCTCGGTTGCTACAGAAATGGAGACGGCGACTTTGCAAATAGCCCCCTGGCAATTTCTTTACCATCACGGATTGGTCCCTCCAGATTTACAACCAAGCCCTTTTTTGTTTTGTATTCAAAATCAGTAGCACTTCCAGAATTTTATTGGGGTATCTAAACATTTTTGAAAAATCTAGAAAATTGGGGATAGCCTCCCCACACTAAGTAGAACCACCACAAAAATTGGTTTGTCCAAATAAAAAGTTTTGCAACATTTTTGTTCATAAGGTTGTTGTAGGCAATTTGGAGAAGTTCCACAACAATATTCCCTCAGAATTTTTGAAGCAAGACAAAATAGTTAGTTGAGCTCTTGGAACTTCCTCGACAAATATCTAATGTCAAGGTACCTTTGTTTAGCAAGATTGAGTGCTCTCATTGTTGAGAGAGTTGGTGGTAGCATTTTTCAAATTGGTTTTCAAATGTTGCCCGAAACAGAAGGGTGTTGTTTAGCAATTACAATTTAATGCAAGGATGCATGTATGCCATGATGCAAAAAGTGGAAAATTTATACAGATTTTCAGGTTCACAAGCGTTGGGCTGTTACAATTCTACCCCCCTTACAGGAATCTCGTCCCGAGATTCTAAGGTTGCGGAAAGAAGTCGGGATACTCCTCACGAAGACTAGACTCTCGTTCCCAAGTTGCTTCTTCCTCGGAATGATGAGACCACTGAATTTTGAGAAACTTGGTAGTCTTGTTCCGGGTCTTCCTTTCGGCTTCATCCAAGACTCGGATAGGATGCTCACGATAAGTGAGGTCTTCTTGTAGATCTAGCTCTTCATGATTGACCCCATGGATAGGATCCTTGAAACAACGGCGGAGTTGGGAACATGAAACACATCATGCACATTTGGGAATTTGACCGGTAACTCCAACTTATAAGAAAGATCTCCTCGCTTGCCAGAACGGTGAAAGGGCCAACATAGCGAGGGCCAATTTCCCTTTGATTCCGAAGCGGCGAACGCCTCGAAGGGGAGAGACACGGAGATAAGCTTTATCACCAATTTCATAATGAACCTCCTGATGATGCTTGTCATAGTAGCTCTTCTGCCTAGACTGAGCAATCTTCAGATTCTCTCTTATGATTCGAACCTTCTCCTCAGCTTCATTGATATATCTGGACCAAAGAGTGCTCTCTCTCCGGTCTCGGACCAATTCAGCGGAGTGCGGCATTTTCTTCCATATAGAGCCTCAATGGAGCCATGCCCAGACTAGCTTGATAGCTATTGTTGTAGGAGAACTCCGCGAAAGGGAGATACTTTTCCCAACCTTGGCCAAAAGAGATGACACATGCCCGAAGCATGTCTTCCAAACTTGATTCACTCTTTCAGTCTGACCATCAGTCTGGGGGTGGTAAGCGGTACTGAAGTTGAGACGGGACCCCATAGCAGTTTGGAAACTGTGCCAGAACTTGGAGACGAAGATACTTCCACGGTCCGATATGATCCTCAAAGGGACCCCATGCAATGGAACAATACGAGCCAAATATAAGTCAGCAAGTTGACTTGCCGTATATCCTCACGGACTGGTAGGAAGTGGGCAACCTTGGAAGACGATCAACGATTACCCAGATTGCATTGTTGCCCTTTGAGATCTGGGAAAACCGGTGATGAAGTCCATACCAATTTCATCCCATTTCCACTCGGGACAGCAATAGGGCGGAGAGTGCCAGGAGGTCTTTGATGTTCAGCTTTTACCCGACGACAGGTGTCGCATTCAGCAACAAACTTGGCGATTTCCCGTTTCATACGGTCCACCAGAATTGTGGTCGAAGGTCTTGGTACATCTTGGTACTACCGGGATGGATAGAGAGAGGTGTATCATGAGCCTCCTGAAGGATCAGCTCTCTCAATTTCCGCTTCTTGGGTACCACTAGACGGTCACCGAAATAAACAACTCCGGATTCATCGACAGAGAAGCATTTGTACTTCCCACTAGCAATATTGTCCTTGATTTTCAGAATACCCTTGTCACGCTTCTGAGCATCCTTGATCTGGTCTACAAGAGTAGATTTGATCTCCAGATTTGCTAGATAGCCGGAGGGAACCATTTCCAAGTTCAAACGGGAGAATTCTTCATGAAGGGAAGGTTGGGCCGCTTCAATCATCAGATTGTTGCAATAGGACTTCCGACTTAGCGCGTCAGCCACGACGTTTGCTTTGCCGGGTTGATAGTTCAGACTCACATTGTAGTCCGTGATTAACTCCAACCAACGCCTTTGCCTGAGATTTAAATCCGGCTGGGTGAAGAGGTACTTCAGACTCTTGTGATCCGAGAAGATCTCGCAACGGTTACCAAACAGGTATGGTCTCCATTGCTTCAAAGCATAGACCACCGCGGCAAGCTCTAGATCATGAGTAGGGTAATTGAGCTCATGCGGCTTAAGTTGGCGAGAAGCATAAGCCACAACATGGCCATCTTGCATTAGCACACAGCCCAAACCTTGTAGAGAGGCGTCACAGAAGACGACGAAATCCTTGCTTGTGTCCGGCAGGACAAGCACAGGAGCGGACGTGAGCTTGGCTTTCAGGGCTTGGAAGCTCTCTTCAGCTTCGGCAGTCCATACGAACTTTCTATCCTTCTTGAGAAGGTCAGTCAATGCCTTGGCTATTTTGGAGAAAGCTTCGATGAATCGGCGGTAGTAACCCGCCAATCCGAGAAAGCTACGAATGTCCTTGACTGACATTGGAGTTTTCCAGTCTAGAATAGCTTGAATTTTGTCGGGGATGACTTCCACACCATTGGCAGATATTACATGTCCAAGGAAGACAAGTTTATCCAACCAAAACTCACACTTGGAGAACTTGGCATAGAGACGGTGTTCACGAAGCCGTGTCAGAACCAACCGAAGGTGTTCATCATGCTCTTCGTCGGTTTTAGAATAGATGAGGATGTCATCGATGTAAATGACGACAAACTTATCAAGATAATCCATGAAAATGGAATTCATGAGCCTCATGAAAGTAGCTGGAGCATTTGTGAGACCAAAGGACATGACGGTATACTCATATGAGCCATAGCGAGTAACAAATGCCGTCTTTGGGATATCCTCCTTTCTGATCTTTATTTGATGGTACCCTGACCTCAGATCCATCTTGGAGAATACTCTTGCACCAGCTAACTGATCCAACAGATCATTGATCGGGGAAGGATACTTGTTCTTGATTGTCACCGCATTCAACGGTCGATAATCAGAGACAACGAGGCACGGTAGAATCCCTCTTCTTGACAAAGAGTACCGGACAACCCCAAGGTGAACTGCTAGGCTGAATAAATCCTTCGCTAACAGCTGATCAATTTGCTCCTTCAACAGAGCCAACTCTTCCACCGGCATGCGGTAGGGCTTCTTGGAAATTGGAGCAGTACCGGGAAGCAAGTCTATGACAAACTCCACACTTCGATCAGGTGGCATGCCAGGCAATTCTTCTGGGAACACATCCGGGAAGTCACACACCACGTGTATGTCCTGGATTTCAGGAGGGGACAAGCCTTCCATGAAACATAGGGTGATCTCCGGGGAGAGGGGATTGTCTGATGATGGAGGTCCTGAATATGTAGCCCAAAACTGCACATCGTAACCGGAAGGGTGGGTCACGGTGATGGACTTAGCAGCACAGTCGAGATTAGCATGGTATCTTGCTAACCAGTCCATGCCCAGTATGGCATCAAGGCCCTTCGACCTCAAGGCTATCAACGGGAAAGGGAAGGACAGGGATGCTATGATAATCTGGACCTCAGGAGTAACGCCATCGGTTTGCCATTTGGAGCCAGGGGTAGAGATCATCAAGGGACTGCTCATCTTCTCAAACGGTATTTGGTGATCTTTTGCAAACGCAATAGAGATGAATGAATGCGATGCTCCAGAATCAAACAAAACGGTAGCAAGATGGTTGTTGATTCGAAGCTCACCCATAAGGACGCCAGGATCCTCTTCAGCTTCTTCAGCAGAGACGTGGTTCAGGCGACCACGCACCAAGGTCCAGCCTTGCCAGTTGGAGTGGCAGGGGCTCGTGCAGGAGTTATAGCGAGAGGTGCCTTCTGGGGGCACTCCCTGGAGTAGTGACCAGCCTGGCCACAGTGTAGCAAGTGAGTCCAGGTGGAGCAGGTAGCATAGGACGGTACCCACTCCCGCCTATCCCAAGTGTCGAAGTAGTGGGACGCGGAGGAGGTGGCCTATATCCTGCTGCCCTCGGCATGAAGGGAGCACGAGGTACGGCGCTGTAGGGACAAACACCCTGCGCTTCTTGCTCTCAGAACCCGAGGAACTCTGGTGATCCCCATGTGCGGGCCTCTTGGAAGCTTCAAGTTCCTTTCTTCCTTGCTCAAGAGTGAAAGCCTGGTTGAACAGCTCCTGATAGGTCTGGAACCTGAAGGGCAATAGCTCATAGCGGAGCTGCGGATTCAGACCCTTGCGGAACAGCTCTTGCTTGTCAGCATCATTGGTCACGTCCCTTGGGGCGTAACGAGAGATGGTTGAACTCACGACCATAAGTGCGGAGGTCCATCCGTCCCTGTTGCAGATCCAGGAACTCCCTCCTTTCAGTCCATGATTGGCTGGGGAATGTACTCCGCTCGGAAAGGCAGTGCGGAATCAGCCCAGGTGAAGACATGGTTGGCTGGAAACAAGCCACATGGCTTTCCCACCAACAGCCAGCAGCACCAACCAAGAGATAGGTGGCAAAGTTGACTTGTTCAGCCAATGGGACATGCAGCGCGGAGAACTTGCGCTCCAAAGCACGAAGCCAATCATCAGCTTCCAGTGGCTCCTTAGCATCAGCAAAGGTGGGTGGCTGGGAGCGCAGGAACTCAGTGAGAGTGTTGCACTCGTTCCTCCGTGCATTCTGCTGCACCAACTGCTCAAGCAAGCGCTCATTGCGCCCACGGTTCTCCTCAATGGCCATCAAGACTTGAGCCATTGTGGGTGGTGGCGGCAGATCATCCTCATCATCATTGTGGTTACCGCGACCACCACGGCCTCCACGGCCTCCACGACCTCCTCGAGCCATTCTGGAGATTTGACAATGACACGTTAGTATCTTTCTCCGAATGGTCGAACAATAGCATTAGCGTCTTCACAAGTACACAGACTAGGGACGATAATACTTTGCGAGAAAAAACAACAAGATAGAACTTGGGTCAAGATCAGCATCATGTGCTACTAGTGAGAGTTAAGAAATCACAACTTAACACACTCTAGTTGGCACAATCCGGGACCTTATGTTCAAGTCCTGGGTTAAAACCCAAAGAAAGGATCAAATGATTGACTCGGTAGAAACATCTGAGTTGATTTGGATTGCAACGCAGCGGGAGCAACGTGACACATAACACTCAAGGTCGAACCCACCCCGTTTCTAATCATTTTGAAGTAACAGGTGAGAAGTAAAACCTTTAAACTCAAATCGAGGTAAGATTGCTCCGAGATTAGAGGGTAACCAGATAAGGAGTAAAAAGAATCCTAAGATGGTTTTCACAACTCATTTTTAGGTTAAAATATTTTCACAAACACTAGACTCAACATCGACCAGTAGAAGGGTTTCCTACAGGCAGTACTGCTCTGATACCAACTTGTGGCGCCCCGACCCGACTGCTATACAGTGATGCTGTGTGTCACCGGTTAAGCGATACAACCGGAGGTTACGGGTTTACCAATCCCCGGCCAAAACCTTTGGCAGGCGTTGCTGGGTACACCTCACTCCAGACAACGCAACACCCCGATTGATGCCTTAACACAGGCACAACTATCAAAGCATAATAGTAAGATCAAGACTTGTGGAACAACTGGCACATCACAGACTCTACGACACAAAATCATATAGTTCAACTCTTATATAGAGAAAGATAGCAAATGACAACCAGAGGTCACAGACCCAACATTACAACAAGCGGAAGCAAATTAGGTTGTTCTAAACAACAAGAACCAACATATGGCCTAAGAGGCCTACAGATAAACATCACAGCGCCAGCTGTTCCAGGATGTCCCAAGCTGCCACCTGGGAACCCCAGACTACTCGTCGACGTCCACAAAGAACCCACCTTCGAGGTCGGTGAAGTCCTCCTCTGAAACAAAAGCAAAGACGTTGAGTTCGACGAACTCGCAAGATTAAGAGCTAATATATGCTCGATGAGGCTTTCAAGGTTTTATGGCTCTTTTGCATAAAGCTGATTTTATTTATGAAAAACATAACTCAAAGGCATCGACTATTAGAACATTTTCAAAGAGGGGTAAGAAGTAACTCTTTTCTTTGAGATCACCTTTCTCAAACATCACCAACATCACCATTGTACCTGTTCATCAAAGGCACCTCCCCGAATCACCCTCGAGGAAGTCAACCTTACATTCGTGAATTGGTACCTCTAGTACCCAGTTTTAATCATTCCGTTTAAGTTATTCTATGATCATCGTCCATTCCCAAGTCGTCCTAACCGTGGACACGGCTTTTCGAAAAGATTTAACCCTGCAGGGGTGTACAAATGTTTGCCACGCGTACCGTCCGGCCCATTACCTGCATTAGCTCTCTTCCTTGGAAAGCCGGCTGGGTGGGAGCGGTGTCGACTTCTCCCTCGTTAAGGACTTTCCAGGATCATCAGTGAGGACGAAGCAGGATCACACACCGCCCCGGCCACTCATTTTCCTAACACCACACATCCTCATCAGTTCAATCCACCATCATCACGCACGCGCAAATGGAAGCCGAACTAGAGGACCCTGGCTAGCCCCGCTCGAGTTATTTAGTCTATGAGGGTTCCTGCAAATGCATAGGCCTCACGCATGGTTGCACGCTCAGTCTTGGTTCAAGAGGTAAAGAACTCGCACCTAGGCGGCGAGAACGAGACAAAACACCACAACCACAGTGGCCTCTCATCCCCACCTTCTTAGCATTTTATTATCCATCTCCACAATTCTCCACCATCAACATCACTGTCACAAGTTAACACCTGTTTCCAGCATTCACCATCCTTAGTACAACTAGGCATTTCACTAAGCATGGCTAAGCACTTGCATAGCATAGTAAGTATTCCATGGCCAACAATACAAACCTATGGTAATAGGAAGGTAAAACAGGTATTGGCAACAGGATTCTAATGCAACTAGTAGGATACTCTAATCCAGGCAAAAGACATTTAGAACCGCATGCAATATTATAGTGGAGAAAATAATTGCGGAAAATAGGATAAGATATGCTCAGAGGGGGGATTACGCTTGCCTTGTTGATACGGCTGGTAGTACGGATCGTCACGAGACGGGGGTGGCACTTCACCTCCTTGATCTACCGGTGCACAAAACACGGGAAGAGACAATCAATCACCACACATGCTTCACAAATGCAATGCGCAAACACATGATGGTATGACAATTTAAGATGCACGGAACTTGTCATGAGCTATCTAGCATTATTAAATGGGGGTGGAAGGATTACTTCGACTAAAGAAAGAATTCCCCCATATTTAACTTAGTGATTCCGATACTACTAGGAGTACATTGTCAGAAATGTGAGCAAATATGCATGATGATGATGATTTTGGGTAGCTCTCGTTGTTCGGAGCGTTTCGGTACCTCGCTCGCAATTTTTGGATGCACCGGTAAAAAGTTATTACTTTTATTAATTCCCTCTTTTAATCTTACAAATTTAATTCGGTTGAACTTAAACAACGGTACGAATTATTACTTGGATTCGAGAGGGAGGGAGTAGTCGAATCATCGGAGTCGATGTCCTCTACTAGAGCGAGGGGGGAAGCGGGAGGCATACGCAAGAGGGGTCGACGAAACAATCAGCGAGGAAAAAAAAATAAAACAGGACAACCTAAAAAAAAATCGGGTCAGCCTCCCACCCGGTCTGGGCTGGCTGTGAGGCCGGGCTGCGCGCGTCGACGGCGACGAGCGGGACACGCACAAGCACGGCGGAGGTACGGCGAGGGAAGGAGAGGGAAGGAGGAGCGGCGAGCATGGGGAGTAGCAGCGGCTCACCACGGATGCAGGGGAGAGGTCGGGGAAGGCTGATGGACGTCTACGGCGACGAATTCGAGCGTGGCGGAGCTCGGGCGGCAGCGGCGGTGGTCGGAGGAAAACCGAACGGCGGCGGCGATTCTCGCCCTCCCAGCTAGATTCCTCTGGTGGAGAAGGAGCAAGGAACGCGGCGCAGCGTTTGCCCCACACGGTGATGCTCGGCGTGGACTACCGCGGCGGGAATCGGCGGTCAACTGCGGCGGCGACGACGACGGTGGTGCAGCGGCTCGGGGAAGAAGAAAACGGAAGAAATCGAGGGAGGGCAGGCTAGTGAGCAGGGGGGCTCGTGGGGGCGAGCTCCTCGTGCAGGGGTGAGGCAGAGGGGGCGCAGCGCGTGCGGGGCGTGGCCACGGCGACGATCGGGTCCGGCACGAGCCGAGAAGCTCGGTCGCTACAGAAATGGAGACGGCGACTTTGCAAACAGCCCCCTGGCAATTTCTTTACCATCACGGATTGGTCCCTTTAAATTTACAACCAAGCCCTTTTCTGTTTTGTATTCAAAATCAGTAGCACTTCCAGAATTTTATTGGGGTATCTAAACATTTTTGAAAAATCTAGAAAATTGGGGATAGCCTCCCCACACTAAGTAGAACCACCACAAAAATTGGTTTGTCCAAATAAAAAGTTTTGCAACATTTTTGTTCATAAGGTTGTTGTAGGCAATTTGGAGAAGTTCCACAACAATATTCCCTCAGAATTTTTGAAGCAAGACAAAATAGTTAGTTGAGCTCTTGGAACTTCCTCGACAAATATCTAATGTCAAGGTACCTTTGTTTAGCAAGATTGAGTGCTCTCATTGTTGAGAGAGTTGGTGGTAGCATTTTTCAAATTGGTTTTCAAATGTTGCCCGAAACAGAAGGGTGTTGTTTAGCAATTACAATTTAATGCAAGGATGCATGTATGCCATGATGCAAAAAGTGGAAAATTTATACAGATTTTCAGGTTCACAAGCGTTGGGCTGTTACACCTAAACCTGGGTAAATCTTTGCCTCTGCTTGTCAGCCGACGAAACTACCAACACTACCACGTTCTCTCCCATAATCTCAACCCTAGGTCCTTAACCATGGGATTTGGTGAGGATACCCCTCGTCACAAACCTTGCATAAAACTAAAGTGCAACAAAAAAAAATCCCGAATAATTCTTCCTCCATAAAAAAAATAACCACAGGTTCCAATT
Organism: Poa pratensis; assembly: GCA_947311845.1. Lineage (NCBI taxonomy): Eukaryota > Viridiplantae > Streptophyta > Magnoliopsida > Poales > Poaceae > Poa > Poa pratensis. The sequence goes on along the minus strand of CAMZMU010000060.1, from coordinate 29,711,245 downwards.
AGTTTCAAAATAGATTCCAAACAAGATTTGTTAGATTTTTAAACAAAAAATATCCCCCCTCCCCCCAATAAAATGTTACACATTTTCTATAAGTTCAAAACAATTTGGACACACGATTTGTTACAAATATTTATAGGAAATAAAAATTCAATTTCCCTTAATTATAGAATACATTTTAAAAATTCTCACAATAATACATTCCCTTTGATTACGATGGCAAACAAAAAAATATGACAGCATGGAACTATATTTTATGGGAGAAACAATCACAATTTTAAAATACTTTATACAAACATTATGTAAACAATTATAAGTAAAATATTGAAATTAAAAAATAGCAATTACAAAAAATACTGATATTCAAATAAAAATAAGTAATACACATAACATACATATCTTCCACCATGCAATTCAAAATAACAGTTATAAAAAAAGTAGGACTCAAACAAAAAAACAAAATTTTCAAATCTACATTCCAAAATAATGCAAACAATATGGCAAAATTTCCTAACTTTAACAAATTCTCAAACTTACCACACAAAAGTTATACTATACGTCCTCTAATTATGAAACTCAAACAAATATTCCAGCAAAATACAAACATATATAACCATTTCGATTTTCTAAACATTTGACGGTACCGTATATCATATAAAGACACTCAAAAAAATACTACCTATTTCAAAGTGTTTCCCTTAAAAAAAACACATTCGAAATAAATGTTCAAAGAAATGCAACACATTGGAACATTCCGAATTGCAAGAAAATTTAAAGCACTCTAAAATATAACTGATAAAATGCATTAACCCTAACTATGTAGTCGAAACAAATGGTTATGATATACTTCAAATATATCCAGACATCCCAATTTTCTAAATATCTGAAAATAATCAATATGACAAATTGCTTCTTCTACGATAAAATATATCATATTTCTCACAAAAAAAATACATGCAGCACATTTCTAAAACTCAATTTACTAAAAAACAGGAAAACTCTAAAATATAAATACTTCACATATTATCTCACACAGCCTTTAAAAAAACTAACACATTTGAAGTAGACGTTAAAAAAATGCAACACATTCGAACATTTTAAATTGCTAGAAAATTAAAAGCACTCTAAAATATATCTCACAAATTGCATTCACCCTAATTATGAAGTTAACGCAAATTTTATGTTATATTTCAAATATATCCAAACATCCAAAATTTCTAAATATCTAAAAATACTCAATATAAAAAATTACTGCCTCTACGCTAAATATATCATAATTCTCACAAAAAAAATACATGCAACACATTTGAAAAATTCAATTTGCTAAAAAAAAGACCCAAAAAATGAAATACTCTAACATATATATATCTCACATATTACCTTACATATTGCATTCTCCCTAATTACGAAGTTCAAAAAAATCCAAACATATATTTGGACAAAATACAAACATATAAAACCATTCAAACTTACTAAACATTTAACATAACTCTAAAATGTGTGAACCAACTCACAGAAACAACTACTTAAAAATATTTTCACACAAAAAAAAAATACAAACATGTAAAACCATTCCACCTTACTAAACATTTAACGTAACTCTGAAATGTGTTAACCAACTCACAGAAACAAAAAAAATAAATACTTACGAATATTTTCACACAAAAAAGAAAAACACATTTAAAATTGAATTACAATAATCCCCAAATTTGAGCAATCTCCAAAATCCAACCATTTTAAAAATGAAAACATTTTTCAATTTTAATTATTTCCAAACTTAGATAACTTTACAACACCGCCATTTTCAAATTCAAATTCAAAAACACACGCGCGGCATTGCCGCGCTCAATTACCTAGTTTAAAGAATGTATGGTCTTGACTAGAGCTATTGTTGAGTGTTGTCATCATATCTACATTTAGATGATGAAGGTCAAATTCCACTAAGAGCATCTCCAGGAGATCGTCTATATGGACATCCAAACGAAATTTAGATGACGGAGGCCCAAAAACACTCTCCAGCAGCCCATCCAAATGGACATGTATCGATAGATGTCCACGCTCGTCCCGGGTGCCTCATCCACATGTAGGGGACGGAGCCAGGACCATCTCTCTCGCTCGCTCCCCTTCCCGCGTGATTCCGCTTCCGTCCCATGCGAACCCAGATGAGCAGGCGACGAGGAGGACGCCGGTGCCTCTCCGCTGACTCGGCCTCCCCAGGTATGCCTCTCCCTCGACTTTGACCAGTGGCTACGAGGCGGAGGCGGAGTCGAGTACCGAGCAGATGGGGGCGGTGGCGGCGCTGGGAATCCGAGATGGCGGCGGCAGGGCGGCGGGGCTTGGTGTGCGCGCGGGAAGAGAGACGACGGCGGGCCACGTTGTAGGCGGCCGCCTCCATGGATGCAGGCGCGATTGGGGGCGGCGCCGCCATGAGGGAGATGGGGGATGCCGCAGCGCTGAGAGAGATGGGGGGCGGGGCATGGATTCCGGCGCCGCGGTGAGGGAGATATATGCCATCTGCAAGGTAATACCCCATTGTGTACTGATGACCATTGATACTATAAGTCACTTCGGGAGCTTTACCTTCGGATAGCTTTGCAAACACAGGAGAACGGTGAAGAACATTTAGATCATTGTTAGACCCAGTAAACCAAAGAAAGAATGCCAAATCCATAGATCTTGTGAAGCAACTGCTTCCAAGATCATTGTGGGCTCTTTGACATAGCCTTTAAACATGCCATGCCATTTCTTTGGGCAATTTTTCCAAGCCCAGTGCATGCAATCTATACTCCCTAACATACCAGGGAATCCTCTTTCCTCCCCTATTGCAAGCAATCTTGCAGTATCTTGTGCATTTGGAGATCTTAGGTACTGGTCCCCAAATACTTCGCACACTTTGATCACAAATTTCTTCCACGACTCTAAATTTGTGGATTCTGCGGAGCGGATGTACTCATCAGCTAAATCAGCAGCTATTCCATAAGATAACATCCACATTGCCGCGGTCATCTTTTGCAGAGGATGCAACCCAAGAGCTCCAGCAGAATTTCTTTTTTGCATAAAGTAACCCTCATAGTCATGCTCAAGTATACCAGCAACTATGCGGTTAAACAAATTATGGGACATCCTAAACCTGTGCATAAAATAAATAAATGAGACACGGTACTGAAAAATATACAAACAAAGAGTAGTGTTATAATGACGAACCTTCGCCGAAATAAGTGCTCGGGGTAGCGGGGATTTTGTTTGAAGTAGTCATCCCAGAGAAGAACAAATCCAGCATCTCTTCCTCTATCGATTATCTGACGTCTAGGCTTGGAACCGCCACGGCGTCGGGCATTTCCCTGCTCTTCCTCGTCACGGTCGACGAATGCTGCCATAATGAGTTCATCGTCGCCTGATGAAGACGACGATGAATTCATCATCATATTCCAAGAGGTGCTCATTGTATCGTGAGAGAGTGGATAGAGAGCAGAGAAGGCACAACCAGGAATGTTGTGAGAGAGGTGGGAGATGGTGGTATATATGGATCTGAAAATATAGCTGTTGGGAATATAGCCGTTGTAAATATAGCTGTTGGAAATATAGCCGTTGGGAATCTGGTTGTTGAAAATATATCCGTTCAAAAAATAGAGCCGTTGAAAAAAAGCTGTTGAATGGTAGTTATTAGAAAACTATTAAAATATAGGAGAGAGAATATAGATGTCCTGGATATAAATGTTCTGCTGGAAAACTGGGGACATCTAAAAAGGAATCTTTATAGATGATCCTCTATATGGAGATATAGAGGACCAAATTTGGAGGAGCTCCTGGAGATGCTCTAACAGAGTTATATTGCCCTCACGTCGAAAGATCGGGCCACCATCACATCATCTATGGGATGCATTTCCCAGTAAAAATACGACCCATCTGGTAATAATGACCAAACTTTTGAAGGCCCAAACATTGACAAAATAAGTTAAATACTATCGTCGCCAACATCAACAACTACAAAGAAAGAGCAAAAGGGAGGTGGTCAGCTACCTAAAATATGTGAAGCAGAAAAAAACACATCTTTGTTCCCTTTGGTTTTCGGATAAAGGCTCAAAAATATCTCAGTCGAATGCTGTAAAACTTGCAGTTGAGATCAATGGTCGATTTACAAGTGCTTGACCGGTCAACCAAGTTTAGTTCTTTTAGTCACCTCCATGTGGAGGGGCTTAGGCCAACACAAATTATTGGACCATTTACTAAAGAAAAAGAAAATAATAATTATCGTACATGAAATACACTTTGATTCATAGATCCAAAGGCACCCACCATCCAAAAAAACACATATCAAAATATCAAAAAATATCACAAAAAAGTCTGATGTACAGCCGGACATCGTGCGCTCATAAGGGAAGAAGCGTCACGCTTGATAGAAATTTAGCAATGTACGGTTTTAAAGGTTTTATTTTCTTTTACTATAGAGCTTCTGTAGAAAATTTCCCTCATAGTTTCTTCGTTGTTCATTTCCGGTCCAGGTGGCCACTTTGAGCGAACGACGACCTCGAGCTGTTCTTGCTTGCTTAAATTAAAAAATGTAGAGGTGCATATAATTTGAATACGGGAGGTAAACCGTAGGCCGTACAATGCATGCAAGAAAAGGAAAAGCTGAAGTGCTCGTGCCACCAAACCTTTTGCACTTCTCTTTTTGTAGGTTGCTCTTCTGTCTCCACTACCAAGACGCAGCTGCCTACAACGTACTCGCAGAACCGTACTCCCAAAATTTTAAAAGCTTGTGATCACCGGGTCAACAATTGCACCTACTAGAGAAAATCATATGGCTAAGCAAAGCATTACAGTGATTAATGATTAGGCTGCTAGCCAACTATGTGTCCTCATGTGCCTCTACTTGCCTCAGTTTTGTTTCAGTTGGAAGCCTAGATACAGTGAAGTTCAGAAAACGTAGTGGTTAGCAGTCATGCCCAGCGGCTATTCCTGGGGAAGTTTGTTTACTGTAGCTTATCTCTTTTGTCAACCATTGATAAAAGTAGAGAAAAGAGAGAAGAGAGAGAAGAGAGTGGCACAGTGAGGATATAGAAGGCCAAAAGGGAACTAACCAGAATGATTGGTAATGCGAAAGAAGAAAATGGAAATAAAAGGTTGTGTTTTTTTTAGAAACAAGTTTACAAAATTACAAAAGGTTGTGTTTTGGGGAAATGGAAAAGTCACTAGTTGCCTTTTCTCATTACCAAACGGCCGTTGCATGAAGTACTAGTAGCAAATACTACTGATATATGGCAGTCATCAAACACTGTATTGCTATTCACTTGGACCTAACCTAGTTTGTCTACTCCCTGAACTTCTGACAGGAAAGAATAAACTCCGTGTGATTTAGTTTAGACTACTCATAGTGGGGAGTATCATATACTAGTATTATGCATATGATACTAGTGTATGTTACTACCTCTATAGTGGGTAGTAACATATGTGTGGTATCATATAATCATGCGTTTATTAGCCTATACACTCATCGTGTCTCGAAATCCGTTATGTTACGTTATCTACCTATGATACCACCACCATCTCTCTCTTCTTTAATTGCATGCCACATCATCATTTGTGCTTACGTGTCACTTATGTTACTACCTATGTTACTCCCACTATGGGTAGTCTTAGATCCAAGTGAAAAGCCTGAAGCTGCCTTTTCATGAGAGGAAGTACTGCTATGGTCCGACGGTTTCTCATCTGATGTTTGTCCCACCGAAATCGATGTCCCTTTGATGCCATCAGATAATGAGCATGGTCGTACAGGAATCGGACAAAAAATGTCGAGCGCAAAGTAATCTCGGGCAAAAAATATGTAATGATAATACTCAATTACTACTCCCTCCGTATTATTAAAATGTAAAATGTTTTAGCCTTTTCTATCACGCACGTATGTAGACTTGTTTTTAGTGTAAGATGGAAATGAATCTACCTACTAAAACGCGTCTAGATACGCGCAGTCCAGAAAAGGGTAAAACATCTTATATTTTAATACCGAGTGAGTAAATAACATGCAGGGTCTCCTAAAAAATAACATGGAGGGAACTATTTGTGGAATATACAGTCGATCTCTGACTCTGTTCGTGTTGATATCTGGTTCTACTGTGTGACAGAACAAAAGGCTGGGCCTTGGGCTTGAAAAATATCTACGACAGGTAAGCGAAGAAGGCCTTGGGCTATGGGAATGTCATCCGTTAAGTTATTGCCACCCATCGGAAGGCTAATTTCGTCTGAGAAGGAAGAGGCTCTACGTTGAAGCCCATAAACTTGCTTTGGTATGCTCTTTTGCTCGATCATGTCCGTCATTTCTTAAGGGTACCCTATGTATCACCTTTTGCGAGGTGTATCCTTCCACTCGCCTGCAGGATTGCTCCCCTCGATGAAAGCCCAATTAGAAGCAACGATGTATTTCGTTCGTTGCTCGTTCGGTTCTTTCTTCTTTCACGTCTTTGCTATCCTCTACAAACTACAAGATACGATCGGAAAAAGGAAATGTTTTTTTAACGTGGAAATGCACGTTTCCTTTTGAACTTAGAAGTGCAAGTTTGTATTTAGTTTTTTTGAACTTGAACCATTTTCAAAATATGAATATTTTAAAATATGGATATTTAAAATATGAATATTTGAAAATGGTTCTGATTTTGAAAATGGTTCCTTCTGAAAAATGGTTCCAAATTTGAAAATGGTTCGGATTTTGAAAAATGGTTCCGATTTTGAAATTGGTTCCTTTTTAAAAATGGTTCCAAATCTAAAAATAGTTCATATTTTGAAAAATGGTTTCAATTTTGAAAATGGTTCCCAATTTGAAAATGGTTCCGATTTTCAAATAAAGGAAAATAAAACTAAACTAAACCAAATAAAGGAAAATGGTTCCCATTTTTTGAAAATGGTTCCGAACCATTTTAAAAAATGAACCATTTTTGAAAATCAGAACAATTTTCAAAATCGAACCATTTTGAAAAATCGGAACCATTTTTTTAAACCGGGACCATTTTTCGGTTCGGAACCATTTTCAAGAAGGAATCATTTTCGAAAATCGGAACCATTTTAAAATCGAACCATTTTGAAAAATCGAAACCATTTTTTTAAACCGAAACCATTTTTTCGGTTCGGAACCATTTTCAAAAAGGAACCATTTTTTTCGATTGGAACCATTTTAAAAAAAGAACATTTTAAAAAATTGAACCATGTGCTAAAAGGAACCATTTTTTGGTTCGGAACCATATTCTAAAAGGAACCATTTTTCGGTTCGGAACTATTTTTAAAAAGGAACCATTTTTAGAAAACGAACCATTTTAAAAAATCGCAACCATTTTTTTCATTTGGAACCATTTTAAAAATCGGAACCATTTTTTTGGTTTGGAACCATTTTTAAAAAAGAAGCATTTTCAAAAATCGAAACCATTTTAAAATAGGAACCATTTTTTAGAAAAAACAAAAAATAAAACAAAAAAATAAAACATAAAAAAGAAACAGGAAAAGAAAACAAAATTGAAAAAGGAAATGGAAAAGAAAATGAAAAAAGAAAAAGGAAATGAAAAAAGAAAACAAAAAATAAAAATAAAACGGAAAACGGAAAAAGAAAACAGAAAAAATAAAAATAAAAAGAAAACGGAAAATAAAACAGAAAAACAAAACAGAAAAGAAAAACAAAACAAAAAAGGGAAAAAGAAAAAGAAAAAGGAAAAGAACCGAAAACTAAAAACACGAAACATATAGAAGGACATAAAAAGAAAGAAGAACAGGAACCTGCGCATAGCCCAGTGGCTTTGCACTTCGTCTCGAAGGAAAGGTTGTAAGTTCGAATCCCTCCTTCGCAACAATTTTATTACATTTTTCCGTGGTGAAGTGCAAATGGGCCGGCCCAGTAAAAAAATCTTCCGCAGGCGAGCCGGAGTTACAGCTCGCAAAAGGCGATATATAGGGATTGCGATTTCTTAATAATTTAATATCATGCTGATATGCGTATCTGCCTGCTAGGGCCTTATGATTTGTCTTGTATACCTGCAGCAGTATCCTCCTTAATCGGCAATAGAGAGCATGTTTTCTACTCCCTCCGTTCACAAAAGGATGTCTGAACCTAGCCTCAATTTGCATGTATCTATACGTGATTTAGTGTGTAGATACATATAAATTTAGAATAGGTGGAGACATCCTTTTATGAACGGAGGGAGTATAATACTAAGATTCAACCCTTGGGCCTTGAGGGGAACGACAAGAACATGCACTCTCATAAGCTTCTCCTAATCGGAAAGACAAGTAGCTTTAAAAGACATACGAGTTACATCCTTCTGGCACAATCTATCTATTCGAATTCACTTTTCTAGTTAATCAACCCCACATTGCATTTTCTTTGTATCTTGGTCTTTTGATTTCGCGGGGTTTGTATCTTGTGTATGATGAACCAAATGATGAATTTGTACAACATAAATGTGTGGTGGATATAGGATTTGATAACTGGGGTGTCACACTTATACACAATTCATTGCCTTACGACGAGATTTCTAATCCAACACATAAGTTCTAACAATAATTTATGATGGTCCTTTAAGAAAGAAAAGAATTCCGAATGGAATGATTTTGAATATAGATTTCTTGGTAAACAAACCTTCACCCAATTTTGAATTGTCAAAGCAACCCTAACATTTCTTACAGTATGAGTTTTGAATATCTAGATGGAGCGATAAATACTATGAAAAGGTCTAATTTTTAACCAAGACACCCTTGGTTCGCCCACGGAGAAATCAAGGAGCATTAGCATCAGAGAGAAAATCTTGTATGTTTTGTCGTGTTAGGCGTGAGTTGCTATTATTCGGATTTTTCGCGGTTTTTTGTCAACAAACGCGAGCAGTTCGGATCATTTTACCACTTCGTTCTAATCAATGGGTTTGATAGCTCTCTTACAAATATTCCAAAAAAAACGAAATTTTAAAGTTCTAGAAAATCTGAAAAATATTCTAGATGTAGACAATGATGCATTCTGTAATGCAAATTTTTATTCGAAATACATTTTATTCTAGCCTGTGTAAAATGACAAAACTGCATATCTGAAAATAGTGACATACCAAAATTTGAACCCGGCCTACAAAATTTGTCAGTTTGTCTTTTTTTGTGGGGCTCAAAATACAAAGTGTTTCAACTTGAAATTTGGCATGTTGGTTGAATATGTCAGTATGAACATCGAAAATTTCTTTGTAGAATCTTTGAAACTATAAAATGTTGTTGTCAAATTTTTCCAAAAACAAGCAACATATAACCCGGGCTAGCCTTGGCTTTTTGGGTAGAAACGGTACGATCCAGAGTTGTAGCGCTGACTCCCACTGTGACGTGCGCAATAGCTTGAAGATAGAAATCACCTGAGACTTTTCTCTCCCTGCTACATATTCTGATGTCACAACAGATAGCACTAGTCATCATTTATTTGTCATCTCCTACGGTATACGTTTGCAAGTCTATAAATATTGCATATCCTCTCTGACATACCAGTACTCGCTCCATAACATAGCAAACTAATTAAGTAGAAGAAGAAAAGAAAAGTATTGATCTTGAAGCTTCACCCAACATCGATCAACACTATCGATCGAGTATGGCGGGTGCGAGGATTGCTACCCTGTGCTTCCTACTCATACTAGTGTTATTCGCGAGCCATTCTTTCGCAGGTCTGTGCTCTCCTCGTTCTCTGATAAATTGTTTTCAGACTCATGAGGGATTTGCGGCGATTCTCTTCTTCCACCCAGCATTGTGTATTTTTCTTTCACAGATCTATAAATATATATATTCTCATGTACGTTGTTATTCTCTTGCAGGAGAGTGTTATGATACTGCAGAAGCGAACTGCTGGGTAAACAAGTCTGGCAGCCCGCTCTGCGTAGGCTTTCTGTGCAACACGACATGCTGGATCGCGGGCAAAATGTTTAACGCCGTTGTCAAGGAACACAAGTGTGTGGGGCCAGCGCTTTATAGCACTTGTTGCTGCTATCTCTGCGACAAATAGGCTGGTTAACATGGGGACTGAAGATAGCCTCTCATGAGTTCAAAAGGGCCAAGGAAACCACCATCAATACGTGATTTCTTGGCTTCGCATATATAGAGAGGTTGGGAATGAATAATTTCTTATGTAGTTAAGTGGTTAGTCTACCAAGTTGTCTCTGTTTGCTTCTATGATACTAGTGCTTCATGGTGTTGCCCGCCTGTTAGGGATGGGTTGTTGAGCTAATGGGTTACAAACTTTTCCTGTAATCCGATGTGTTCTCCCCCCTTCAGTGAAAAAATAAGCTGAACTACTGCTTTTCAGGGTAAAAATACTAGTGCTTCATTAGTACATCCTCCGTTCACAGTTATAAGATGTTTTATATATTTCAACGTGGACAATTTAAGGATCAAAATGAGTGAAATTACACACTAAAATGCCTCTTTATATATCTGTATTAGAAAATAGTTAAACCATCTTATAATTGTGAACGGAGGGTGTATTTTGTTGAGATTTTGCCTATAAACTTAGTGTGAAACTTGTGTGAAATTGAATACAGATCGGATGGTCTTAATACGTCTGACGATGAGCGCTGAGTGTTGAGCACTCATCACCAAATCATGCACCTAGCTTGATTGGTCGGGTTCCGCGTCTCCTCCCAACAGGCGGCGGCGGCAAATTTTCCTCCCTCCGATCTCCGACGAGTGTGCTGGTTCCCCTCCCTCCGCTTGCCCCTCCGGCGGCAGGAGGGAGGAGGACCTCGTTTCTACGCATAGTAGTTAGGGTTAGGATTTTTCTGCTGTGGTGTGTCGTTGGGGTGGTGGGAGCGGTGCCTGGACAAACAAATCTGTCTCAACTCCACTCCCACACCGGCGTTTTCCTTCATGGCGGCGTCTCGAAGTTGGTGGCATTCTGTGCTTGCCGATCTTTCAGATCGGTGACTGTATGGTTCATGGATGGTGTCGGCGAGGCGGCGGCGGCGACTCCATCAGATGGGTTTTCCTCCTGTTTTGTCCCCGTTGCTGCGGCGTTGTCTCCGGCATCATGGTGGAGCAGAGATGATTTGTCCAGGAGTACATGCAGACGGTGGTCTGCACTGGTGACAGGTGGAAGATGGTGCACCTTGTGTTGGGTTCGTGGTTGGAGGCTGACGATTATGGTTCCGTACTCCGGCGTCGTCGTGCGGGGGTGCCAGTGCTGAAGTTCGATGGCGTGTCCAGGGTCGTGCGCCCTAGTCTGATTCTTCAACGACAATGGTTTGTCTTATGGCAAACTAATTTGGAGGTTCGAAAAGCTGATGATCAGTGATGGAGCCGCGTCGAGCTCGGGTGAAAAGGTGATCTGTCTCTTTTTTCTTTGGCGGCTGCTACGGTGGTACCGAAGAAGAGTAATAGGCGTTGGTTTCTCACATATGTTTATCCTATCTTTAAAGATCTGTAAGATCGGCATGTACGTACTTTGTATCTCATCTTTTATTTATCGATGAGAAGCTTATTACCTTGCAAAAAAGACTCACAATTAAGAGTAAAGATAATTTTATATTTAATTAGATTTCTTGGTTGCATGAGTTGAGATTTTGCCTATTTAATCAATTAAGCCCATTTATTTCAGATCTATGGATTTTTTTGGTTGGTGGATTATCTTTAAATTGGATTTTTTTCTGGTATCTAATTTCTTTTTGTGAACTTTTTCTGGTATCTAGTGGGATTAGCCTGGAAATTAATCAATTAGGCCTATTTAATTTCAACTTTAATAAGATTTTTTTGGTTGCATGCGGTGGGCTTAGTTAGGATAGGACTTACTTAGGCCCATTAATTGCATATATCTATCCCCATTAATTGTACAAGCTGTGTGAGATTTTTTGTGAGATCGGATGCAAATCAAATGATCTGAATATGTCCGATGATAAGCTCGTTGAATGTTGATATACCATTATAACTCACATTTAATAATAAGGATATTGCATGTGTTAGGTGGAAATTTTGATTTAGCCACACGCCCATCATAGAACGCTAAAGCACACGTGGCAAGAGCGGCCGCTGCATCGGATGCCACTCACGCAAGCATACGCAGATCGAACGGATTGTAACGCTCTCTTGGCCACGTGTCCGGCTACGATGGCGTGTAGACCCTGAAGGCCGGAGCAAGACTACATACCACTGTCGTGCGCAACGGCTTGTTGGAGAAACAAACGGCCAGCCCCCAGCTCTCAGACTTTACTCTCCCAGGCTATTCTGACGTCGCAACAGATTACGTTCTTATCTAGTTATAACTATCATTTATTTTTTTTCTCTCCTACGTTTCCAAGACTCTGAGTTTCGAGTCTATAAATACTGCATATCCTCTCTGACATAATTACTTGCTCCGAGCAAACCGAAGTAAACATGAAACTTCGCTCAACATCAACACTATCGAGCATGGCGGGTGCAAGGAAAGCAACCATGTGTTTTGTATTCGCGACTCGTGGTTCCGCCGGTTTGTGCTCCTCTCCCACTGTCTCGCTGAGTTCAAAGTTCAAACTGATCACTGCCTATACTCACAGGGGATTTGCAGCGATTATAATCTTTCTCATAGTGCGGATTTCTTGATTATTTTCTTCGACTGTATATAAGTTATTCGTGGATTTGTAAATACTAGTGAACGTGCAACGCACGTCTCAGAATTTATTATAATATAAACACGTCTTTGAATTTATATTTGTTTCATTAAGTAATTTTACCAAGCCATTTAAATAGATAGACCAAATATTTTCTTAGAATTATTTCACTGCCTCGTTCCAGCTAGCAATGGTGACATCGGAAGAAGTTGTTTGCGATTTTTTGGGATTGTTGATATAATTTTTTTATTTTGTACCAAGCCATTTAAATGTTCCTAATTAAATATTTGTCAATTACGCTGACATGATTTTAATTTATTATTATACATAGAAAAGAGCATAATAGTTGATCAAAGTAAATAATATATTCTATGATGATTAAATGAATGCGAAATACTTTAATCTTTTTTTGTTCACTGATAAAATAGCGTTGAAAAATCAAAACCAGGCTAGCTTCTCTCATGGTCACTACCTAGCTAGCCGAACTCTCACCAGTCGCACTCCACGCCCCTGGTCATAAGCACCTCACACAGCTTCCCTTCCGCCGTCTCTCTGCGTCCTTCTGCCACCGAGCCATGGCCTTGCTTCGCCATGTCCTACCTCTCTCTCCGGCTTCCGTCTCCGGTAGCCACCGTTGAATCGAGATGAAGCAGGACTCCACATGGCCGGTCTCCTTTTCACGCGGTACAAGACGATGAATTATTGACGTTGTCGATATTCAATATTCGCAACTCATTTTCATTGTCCGTAGATTAACTCCATTCTCCAGTATATTTCGTGCGATTGTGTATGTGCTCCCATTGTTTATTGTGTGTTGATATGACTCATTGCCATTTTCTAAAATTGCATATCAGTATATACATGTGCTTAGGTTATTAAAAAAAATCCTAATAGCAGTTCTTATTTTATTAAATTATATTATCCATTCACTCCTGCCTGTGTCTACCATGTACACGCACCAATTCCTCGTCTCCAAATCCCCTCATTCCGTTGTACTGGAAAAAAAACAAAAACCGTAGAATCACTTTCTCTAGTTGTCTAATAGCACAGGTTCCTCTGTCTCATCTTTGAGCTATCCCCAATTTCTTTGTTCGATCTGGATGCTGCTCTCCAGGTAGTGGTGGAGAGTTGGAGTCGTGGAGGAGCAACAGCTCCCGAATACAAAATCCATAACGGCAGAGGCTTGGTCGTGGTGGCTCGTGGGATGAGGGCGCCGCCGGGAAGCTCCGCCTCGCGCCATTCTGCGACACCTGTGCGCTCCTGGCTCGTGGGATGGAGGGCGCCGCCGGGAAGCTCTGAATCGCGCCGTTCAGCGACACCTGGGTGCTCCTCTGCATGCTTCTCTGCTCCGTCGACATCGCCTTGAAATTCACCGGGAGCGAGTACGTCACAACGGGAAGCTGCTGCCGGCGGCAGCGCCATTTTTCAGCCTCGGTGTATAGAAAGGTCTGTTGAAATAAAACGAACTGGTACGATGTCATTAGCCGTATTATGTGATTTAGTGGGAGGGTAAAACGGGCAAAATTGGATTTATGTTGAGTTGTCAAACATTGAAGCGATCTGAACCGTTGGCCAAATATTGAAGGGCTCAGATTCAATGTATCAACACAAGTTTACTCTTTTAATAGTAGTATAGATTTGTGCATTGTTTAATCTCCGCAGAAGGCAAGTGCTGGGAAAATACCTCTGGCGGCCCACTCTGTGTAGGCTTTCTATGCAAGTCGACTTGCTGGATTGCGGGGAAGATGTTTAACGCCACTGTCAAGGAACACAAGTGTTTGGGGTCAGCACTCAATAGCGTTTGTTACTGCTATCTTTGCGACAAATAGTTTGTTTACATGGGAGCTGAAGTAGCCTGCTGATTACAGAAGGCCAAGATCAAGACGTGATTACTGGGTTAAGTACTTAGTCTGTCAAGCTGTCTGTTTGCTGCGATGGTACTAGTAGTTTTTTTGCGGGAAACCGCTGAAATTACAGAAAGGATTTTACAGAAAGGACCTCTACGAAGAACAAAATTACACCCAAGTCCCTTTGTAGAACAAAGCCACCAGCACAGAGCAGCACGCTCCGGCGACGTGCCGCCGCATCTTCAACACCTTGGAAACGAAGATGACCCCTGGCGGACGGGAAGTTGCCGGTCCTCGAACTCCGGAGAGCCTCCATCCTGCGCTGCCGGTCGCCGTGCTCCCTAGCTGCAACGCCAGCTGCTTCAGTTGACTTCAAATCTGGATCCGCCGCAACGAACTCCAGAGCGGGGTACCTCGCACACGGCGGCCACCGGGGGTCACGAGCACGAGGAAGGTGACGCTCCACCATGGAACTGCGTCGAGCTCCATCGCCGAAGAGGATGAACATCACCTGCAAAACCCGACGCCGGCATGCCTCCAACTCCACGACGCCTCCGGCAGGGCACCCTACAACTCCTACACTATAAACAGCTGGGAAACGGAGTTCCACCACCCTCCCGCCGCCGGAGCGGCCGGCGGAGGGAGGGGGAACCGTCGATTCGCCGGCGGCGAGGTGATCTGCGGGGGGAGAAAAAATCGCCCTCTACTGTAGCGGTTAGAGGAGAAGTCCAAGGTTGCTTCTTACAGCTAGTCGATGGTACTAGTAGTTAGTTATTATGTTTCCACAACTGCCGGTTTCTGAGTTCTCTCTGTCTTTGATTTAAGTGGTGATGTGAATTTAATGAGCATATGCAATATTATCCCGACAATTGTTGCTTCTTTTTTCCTAGGTGCGCCACATAAAAAGCAAGATTCTGTGGCACACCCAGCACCGTGCGCCACAGAAATGTTTTTAGTGGCGCATCCACAGGGTTGCACCACAGAATAACATGCGCCACAGAAAACAAAAGCCATGCGCCACAGAATACCTCGACAGGATTTGGCAATTTGCTGCTGCCCGCTATACAAATACAGGTATATTACAGAAATACAGGTATATTACACAATTTATACAGACATAGTACAAACAACAATATATTTTGACAGGTATATGAAAACAGACACATTACTATGTCATCACATTACTTAGAGCCCGAGATAACATACATATAGTGACAAGTGCCGAATTTTTACACATCTTGATACAAAAGTTTATCGTGTCACACGTTACAAATGAAGTGTTCACCGCCTACACTAGGATCAAATCGAGTACATCGGCGATGATGGTGAGCAAGAGCGGGAGCACGACGATCATGGAGCCTTCTTCTTGAGAGGCGCCGGGAACGGTTTATACATCTTTTTCGTCGTCCACGTACTAGTGTCATTCTGCTTCTCTAGGCGTTCTTCGATGTCCCTCTGGCACAACCCTGGAGACGGATTGTGATATATTGGTTAATAATATAAATAGAGTATGATTTATTCATCTAATAAAAGAAAATAAAGAGCACTTCTTGCGAGTGAGGCAAGGCTTTCTTTTATAACACATCCTACATCTGCCTTTGTAGTGTAAGTCCCCCCCGGTTGCGTTGACATCTTCAACGATGATTTCCGATAACTTCATCTGGATGCGATGGAAGTCTTCTCTAAGATCAGCATCGGTGAGATTATCCGCAAGTTTGGCCCATTCTCGGATACTAGATGGCATCCTCAATTCCTCTGCATCCCGGACATACCCTTTAAGCTGATGGAGGGCGTAGAAGGCCTCCTTCACACTGCCAGGCTTCAGCTTGAGGCAATGGAACTCGGTCACATGCTTGAACCGGTGCTTGTTGTCATTCCTAAAAAATTCCGCCTTCTTTTCGAAGAGGCCTCCCTTTTGGGCGTAGCCCTCGATAGACTCATCGAGAACATCCTTTATTCTGGTGTAGTCTTTCTTCCTCGAACTCCCCGAGTCGAAATAAGTGGCAACGGACCACCTCGGGTTTACGATGATGAGTGTGCAGTACGTGTCCCTGCTCAACACAATTGAAACGGAATGTTGGAAAGGATCAGCATTGGAAGAAATCGATAAGAAATCATAAGTTACGACGGCGGCGAGCGGATGTGTACTTACTGGGGAAACAAAGGCACAAGAAGGCTGTTCTTCGTCTTGTTGTTCAGCATGAACCTCCGGAGGTACTCCGTTGCCCTGGTCCATGTCCTTGATCCTTCCACCAGCTGGCTATCACGCATGTAGTAGGGATCCGCTACCGCGACGTGCATGGTATTATCTCTCCAGATCTTCATCGCCACATTAAGCGCGTATAGGTGGACCAAGTTATAGTCTAACCGTTTAAAGTGAAATAGATTGAAGATGTCCTCAAACGTTATGAAGAACAGATCTGCGGGGGCTTCATGGACGAAGTCCAATTCATCATCCTTTGGCACCTGGACCGTGAACACCGGGTAATTTGGATACTTGTCTTTAAGAAGGAGGCCCTCTAGGTGCAGGATAGATTGATGCAAAGAGCGCATGTGTCCACGTGCGAGGCGGAGCAGCTCCGGAGCCAGTATCGGTTTACCAGCTTCATGAATTCGGCACGCCAAGCCATCTGGACGGGGTGGTACCATGTCTTCATGACCCCGGATAATCATAGGAGGTGGCTGGCTCGAAGAGGCGCCTGACTTTCTCTTCCTATGCTTCTTGTTCTTCATCTTCCCTGGAAACCCCTCATGAACCGTCTTCTGCAGTGTGCCAGGGGTGAAAACGTTAGTCGGTTTGTCTAGAGCTTTATCGCCAGCCGCTAGTGTAACAGCCCAACGTTGAGAACCTGAAAATCTGTATAAATTTTCCACTTTTGCTTCATTTGCATCATGGCATGCATGCATCATTGCAACCAACTGAAATTGCTAAGCAACACACTAACTTGGTTTGGCAATATGGGAAAACAAAATGCCAACTCTGTTTCAACAACACCTCCAAACAATGTGGCAACCAAAGTTGCAAAACAAAAATACTATGACATCTCTTATTTGTCAAGGAAGCTCCCAGAGTTCCAAAAGTAGTATTTTGCAATGGCTATATATTTTCCAAAGAAGCAATATTTGGATTTAGCAAAATGCCCTAATTTTAACTATATGGACAAAGTGGTACCAAACTATTTTATTTCAACATGCCAATTTTTTGTGGTGCCTTTACATGTTGTTGGGAGGCTACCCAAATTTTTGCAGATTTTTCTAAAATTGTTTAGTGCCCTAATTAAATTCGGGAATTGCTACTGGTTTTAATTTTAAAAGGAGAAAGGACCTATCCGTGATGGTTCTAAAACTTCCAGGGACTTGTTTGTAAAAATGGCTTCTTCCCCACTGTAGCGACCGCACGAGTATGCCGTGCTCGCGCCGCACCACGAGCTCGCCACGCCCTCCTTGCTCGCCGGGCCCTCCTCCTCTGCTCTTCCCTGCGCTGAGACGAGCACCACGAGCTGCTCCACTCGCTCCTGCCCCCTCTGCTCCCCATCTCCCTACCGTTTTCCTCTCCCCCGAGCCGCAATGGCCGCCGCCGTTGACCGTCGCGTCGCCGCCGTGTGAGGGCTTCCCCGGCAAATCCACGGCCCCCACCAGCTCCGCCTCGCCGTGCTGTACATCCACGCTGGAGGAATCGAGGCGGGAGGCTGGAAATCGACGACGCCACCTTCTTCTTCCTCGCGGTCGACCGAGCATCACCGAGCTCCGCCGCGGACGGTTCCCGTCGCCGCCGTCCACCTCCGACCTCCCCGACCACTCCACCGTGCTCGTGGTGAGCTGCTGGCCCGTGTTGGTCCCTTCCCCTTCCTCTTCGCGCACTAGCTCGCCGTCGCCGTAGTCGTTCGTCGCCGTCGCCGTAGCACATCCCCTCTCGCGCGTGCCCGGCCGTGGAGACGGCCCGACCGGGCTGTGTGCCGTGTCCTTCGGGCCACTACCCGGCTGCTGGGCCGGCCCAAACCGGCCGAGAGGCCGGAGTCCTCTGGAGCCAGGCCGGTCTCACCACCGGCCCAGCCGGGCCACAGGCCGGCTAGGCAGTTTTCCTTTTTTTTTCTCTGATTCTGTTTTTCCTTTTTCCTCTTAGTTCCGGCTACTCTTTCACGCCTTAGAGAGACATCGAACCCCCCGATGAATCATGTGTCCCATCTCTCTCGCGCTAGTTCGAGTAATTAAAATTTTGTGGTTGTTATAAATAACTTAATTAAATCATAAGTTTAAAAGAGGAAAATTAGAAATATCATAACTTTTTCTCCGGACCTCCGAAAAATGTGTCCCTTATACCAAAAATGTTCAGAAAAAGATAAATCAACCAGAATCATCATCTTCATGCATATTTGATCACAACTACCATAATGTACCTTTAGTAGCACTAGAATCACTAAGTTTTAATATGGGGTTATTCCAAATGATGCAAATAATATAATGGGGACCCCATTTAACTTGTTGATCTTGTTCAATACTTTTATGGTGCATTTAAATTGGCATGCCATCATGTGATTGTGCATTGCATATGTTAGCATGTGTGGTGTTTGATTGTTTTCCGGTGTTGTTTGTGCATCGGTAGATCAAGGAGGTGAAGTGCCACCCCCGTATCGTGACGATCCCTACTACCAGCCGTATCAACAAGGCAAGCGTAATCCCCCCTCTGAGCATATCTTATCCTATTTTCCGCAATTATTTTCTCCACTATAATATTGCATGCGGTTCTAAATGTCTTTTGCCTGGATTAGAGTATCCTACTAGTTGCATTAGAATCCTGTTGCCAATACCTGTTTTACCTTCCTATTACCATAGGTTTGTATTGTTGGCCATGGAATACTTACTATGCTATGCAAGTGCTTAGCCATGCTTAGTGAAATGCCTAGTTGTACTAGGGATGGTGAATGCTGGAAACAGGTGTTAACTTGTGACAGTGATGTTGATGGTGGAGAATTGTGGAGATGGATAATAAAATGCTAAGAAGGTGGGGATGAGAGGCCACATGGAATGTGGTGGGTTGTCTCGTTCTTGCCGCCTAGGTGCGAGTTCTGTACCTCCTGAACCAAGACTGAGCGTGCAACCATGCGTGAGGCCTATGCAATTGCAGGAACCCTCATAGACTAAATAACTCGAGCGGGGCTAGCCAGGGTCCTCTAGTTTGGCTTTCCATTTGCGCGTGCGTGATGGTGTTGAACTGAGATGAGGATGGTGGTGTTAGGAAAATAAGTGGCCGTGGGGCGGGGTGTTGTGATCCTGGCAGCCCTACTGCCACTGATGATCCTGGAAAGTCCTTAACGAGGGAGAAGTCGACACCGCTCCCACCCAGCCGGCTTTCCAAGGAAGAGAGCTAATGCGCAGGTAATGGGCCGGACGGTACGCGTGGCAAACATTTGTACACCCCTGCAGGGTTAAATCTTTTCGAAAAGCCGTGTCCACGGTTAGGACGACTTGGGAATGGACGATGATCATAGAATAACTTAACGGAATGATTAAAAACTGGGTACTAGAGGTACCAATTCACGAATGTAAGGTTGACTTCCTCGAGGGTGATTCGGGGAGGTGCCTTTGATGAACAGGTACAGTGGTTGATGATGAAAGGTGATCTCAAAGAAAAGAGTTACTTCTTACCTCTTTGAAAATGTTCTAATAGTCGATGCCTTTGAGTTATGTTTTTCATAAATAAAATCAGCTTTATGCAAAAGAGCCATAAAACCTTGAAACCAATCATCGAGCATATATTAGCTCTTAATCTTGCGAGTTCGTCGAACTCAACGTCTTTGCTTTTGTTTCAGAGGAGGACTTCACCGACTCGAAGGTGGGTTCTTTGTGGACGTCGACGAGTAGTCTGGGGTTCCCAGGTGGCAGCTTGGGACATCCTGGAACAGCTGGCGCTGTGATGTTTATCTGTAGGCCTCTTAGGCCATATGTTGGATCTTGTTGTTTAGAACAACCTATTTGCTTCCGCTTGATGTAATGTTGGGTCTGTGACCTCTGGTTGTCATTTGCTATCTTTCTCTATAAGAGTTGAACTATATGATTTGTGTCGTAGAGTCTGTGATGTGCCAGTTGTTCCACAAGTCTTGATCTTACTATTATGCTTTGATAGTTGTGCCTGTGTTAAGGCATCAATCGGGGTGTTGCGTTGTCTGGAGTGAGGTGTACCCAGCAACGCCTGCCAAAGGTTTTGGCCGGGGATTGGTAAACCCGTAACCTCCGGTTGTATCGCTTAACCGGTGACACACAGCATCACTGTATAGCAGTCGGGTCGGGGCGCCACAAGTTGGTATCAGAGCAGTACTGCCTGTAGGAAACCCTTCTACTGGTCGATGTTGAGTCTAGTGTTTGTGAAAATATTTTAACCTAAAAATGAGTTGTGAAAACCATCTTAGGATTCTTTTTACTCCTTATCTGGTTACCCTCTAATCTCGGAGCAATCTTACCTCGATTTGAGTTTAAAGGTTTTACTTCTCACCTGTTACTTCAAAATTAGGAGAAACGGGGTGGGTTCGACCTTTAGTGTTATGTGTCACGTTGCTCCCGCTGCGTTGCAATCCCAAATCAACTCAGATTTTCTACCAATCAATCTTTGATCCTTTCTTTGGGTTTTAACCCACGGACTTGAACATAAGGTCCCGGATTGTGCCAACTAGAGTGTGTTAAGTTGTGATTTCTTAACTCTCACTAGTAGCACATGATGCTGATCTTGACCCAAGTTCTATCTTGTTGTTTTCCTTCTCGCAAAGTATTATCGTCCCTAGTCTGTGTACTTGTGTAGACGCTAATGCTATTGTTCGACCATTCGGAGAAAGATACTAACCGTGTCATTGTCAAATCTCCAGAATGGCTCGAGGAGGTCGTGGAGGCCGTGGTGGTCGCGGTAACCACAATGATGATGAGGATGATCTGCCGCCACCACCCTCGATGGCTCAAGTCTTGATGGCCATTGAGGAGAACCGTGGGCGCAATGAGCGCTTGCTTGAGCAGTTGGTGCAGCAGAATGCACGGAGGAACGAGTGCAACACTCTCACTGAGTTCCTGCGCTCGCAGCCACCCACTTTGCTGATGCTAAGGAGCCACTGGAAGCTGATGATTGGCTTCGTGCTTTGGAGCGCAAGTTCTCCGCGCTGCATGTCCCATTGGCGGAGCAAGTCAACTTTGCCACCTACCTCTTGGTTGGTGCTGCTGGCTGTTGGTGGGAGAGCCATGTGGCTTTGTTTCCAGCCAACCATGTCTTCACCTGGGCTGATTCCGCACTGCCTTCCGTGCGGAGTACATTCCCCAGCCATCATGGACTTGAAGAGGAGGGAGTTCCTGGATCTGCAACAGGGACGGATGGACCTCCGCACTTATGGTCGTGAGTTCAACCATCTCTCGTTACGCCCCAAGGGACGTGACCAATGATGCTGACAAGCAAGAGCTGTTCCGCAAGGGTCTGAATCCGCAGCTCCGCTATGAGCTATTGCCCTTCAGGTTCCAGACCTATCAGGAGCTGTTCAACCAGGCTTTCACCCTTGAGCAAGGAAGAAAGAACTGAAGCTTCCAAGAGGCCCGCACATGGGGACCACCAGAGTTCCTCGGGTTCTGAGAGCAAGAAGCGCAGGGTGTTTGTCCCTACAGCGCCGTACCTCGTGCTCCCTTCATGCCGAGAGCAGCAGGATATAGGCCACCTCCTCCGCGCCCACTACTTCGACACTTGGGATAGGCGGAAGTGGGTACCGTCCTATGCTACCTGCTCCACCTGGACTCACTTGCTACACCTGTGGCCAGGCTGGTCACTACTCCAGGGAGTGCCCCCAGAAGGCACCTCTCGCTATAACTCCTGCACGAGCCCCTGCCACTCCAACTGGCAAGGCTGGACCTTGGTGCGTGGTCGCCTGAACCACGTCTCTGCTGAAGAAGCTGAAGAGGATCCTGGCGTCCTTATGGGTGAGCTTCGAATCAACAACCATCTTGCTACCGTTTTGTTTGATTCTGGAGCATCGCATTCATTCATCTCTATTGCGTTTGCAAAAGATCACCAAATACCGTTTGAGAAGATGAGCAGTCCCTTGATGATCTCTACCCCTGGCTCCAAATGGCAAACCGATGGCGTTACTCCTGAGGTCCAGATTATCATAGCATCCCTGTCCTTCCCTTTCCCGTTGATAGCCTTGAGGTCGAAGGGCCTTGATGCCATACTGGGCATGGACTGGTTAGCAAGATACCATGCTAATCTCGACTGTGCTGCTAAGTCCATCACCGTGACCCACCCTTCCGGTTACGATGTGCAGTTTTGGGCTACATATTCAGGACCTCCATCATCAGACAATCCCCTCTCCCCGGAGATCACCCTATGTTTCATGGAAGGCTTGTCCCCTCCTGAAATCCAGGACATACACGTGGTGTGTGACTTCCCGGATGTGTTCCCAGAAGAATTGCCTGGCATGCCACCTGATCGAAGTGTGGAGTTTGTCATAGACTTGCTTCCCGGTACTGCTCCAATTTCCAAGAAGCCCTACCGTATGCCGGTGGAAGAGTTGGCTCTGTTGAAAGAGCAAATTGATCAGCTGTTAGCGAAGGAGTTCATCAGCCTAGCAGTTCACCTTGGGGTTGTCCGGTACTCTTTGTCAAGAAGAGGGATTCTACCGTGCCTCGTCTGTCTCTGACTATCGACCGTTGAATGCGGTGACAATCAAGAACAAGTATCCTATTCCTCGATCAATGATCTGTTGGATCAGTTAGCTGGTGCAAGAGTATTCTCCAAGATGGATCTGAGGTCAGGGTACCATCAAATAAAGATCAGAAAGGAGGATATCCCAAAGACGGCATTTGTTACTCGCTATGGCTCATATGAGTATACCGTCATGTCCTTTGGTCTCACAAATGCTCCAGCTACTTTCATGAGGCTCATGAATTCCATTTTCATGGATTATCTTGATAAGTTTGTCGTCATTTACATCGATGACATCCTCATCTATTCTAAAACCGACGAAGAGCATGATGAACACCTTCGGTTGGTTCTGACACGGCTTCGTGAACACCGTCTCTATGCCAAGTTCTCCAAGTGTGAGTTTTGGTTGGATAAACTTGTCTTCCTTGGACATGTAATATCTGCCAATGGTGTGGGTCATCCCCGACAAAATTCAAGCTATTCTAGACTGGAAAACTCCAATGTCAGTCAAGGACATTCGTAGCTTTCTCGGATTGGCGGGTTACTACCGCCGATTCATCGAAGCTTTCTCCAAAATAGCCAAGGCATTGACTGACCTTCTCAAGAAGGATAAAAGTTCGTATGGTCGGCCGAAGCTGAAGAGAGCTTCCAAACACTGAAAGCCAAGCTCACGTCCGCTCCTGTGCTTGTCCTGCCGGACACAGCAAGGATTTCGTCGTCTTCTGTGACGCCTCTCTACAAGGTTTGGGCTGTGTGCTAATGCAAGATGGCCATGTGGTGGCTTATGCTTCTCGCCAACTTAAGCCACATGAGCTCAATTACCCAACTCATGATCTAGAACTTGCCGCGTGGTCTATGCTTTGAAGCAATGGAGACCATACCTGTTTGGTAACCGTTGTGAGATCTTCTCGGATCACAAGAGTCTGAAGTACCTCTTCACCCAGCCGGATTTAAATCTCAGGCAAAGGCGTTGGTTGGAGTTAATCACGGACTACAATGTGAGTCTGAACTATCAACCCGGCAAAGCAAACGTCGTGGCTGACGCGCTAAGTCGGAAGTCCTATTGCAACAATCTGATGATTGAACAAGCCCAACCTTCCCTTCATGAAGAATTCTCCCGTTTGAACTTGGAAATGGTTCCCTCCGGCTATCTAGCAAATCTGGAGATCAAATCTACTCTTGTAGACCAGATTAAGGATGCTCAGAAGCGTGACAAGGGTATTCTGAAAATCAAGGACAATATTGCTAGCGGGAAGTACAAATGCTTCTCTGTCGATGAATCCGGAGTTGTTTATTTCGGTGACCGTCTAGTGGTACCCAAGAAGCGGAAATTGAGAGAGCTGATCCTTCAGGAGGCTCATGATACACCTCTCTCTATCCATCCCGGAAGTACCAAAATGTACCAAGACCTTCGACCACAATTCTGGTGGACTCGTATGAAACGGGAAATCGCCAAGTTTGTTGCTGAATGCGACACCTGTCGTCGGGTAAAAGCTGAACATCAAAGACCTCCTGGCACTCTCCGCCCTATTGCTGTCCCGGAGTGGAAATGGGATGAAATTGGTATGGACTTCATCACCGGTTTTCCTAGATCCCAAGGGCAACAATGCAATTTGGGTAATCATTGATCGTCTTCCAAGGTTGCTCACTTCCTACCAGTCCGTGATGATATACGTGCAAGTCAACTTGCTGACTTATATTTGGCTCGTATTGTTCCATTGCATGGGGTCCCTTGAGGATCATATCGGACCGTGGAAGTATCTTTGTCTCCAAGTTTGGCAGAGTTTCCAAACTGCTATGGGGTCCCGTCTCAACTTCAGTACCGCTTACCACCCCAGACTGATGGTCAGACTGAAAGAGTGAATCAAGTTTGGAAGACATGCTTCGGGCATGTGTATCTCTTTTGGCAAGGTTGGGAAAAGTATCTCCCTTTCGCGGAGTTCTCCTACAACAATAGCTATCAAGCTAGTCTGGGCATGGCTCCATTCGAGGCTCTATATGGAAGAAAATGCCGCACTCCTCTAAATTGGTCCGAGACCGGAGAGAGAGCACTCTTTGGTCCGGATGTGATCAATGAAGCTGAGGAGAAGGTCAGAATCATACGAGAGAATCTGAAATTGCCAGTCAAGGCAGAAGAGCTACTATGATAAGCACCATCAGGAGATTCACTATGAAATTGGTGATAAAGCTTATCTCCGTGTCTCTCCCCTTCGAGGCGTTCGCCGCTTCGGAATAAAAGGAAAATTGGCCCCTCGCTATGTTGGTCCGTTCACCATCCTGGAAAAGCGAGGAGATCTTTCTTATAAGTTGGAGTTGCCGGTTAAATTTCGAATGTGCATGATGTGTTCCATGTCTCCCAACTCCGCCGTTGTTTCAAGGATCCTATCCATGGGGTCAATCATGAGGAGCTAGATCTACAAGAAGACCTCACTTATCGTGAGCATCCTATCCGAGTCTTGGATGAAGCCGAAAGGAAGACCCGGAACAAGACTACCAAGTTCCTCAAAATTCAGTGGTCTCATCATTCCGAGGATGAAGCAACTTGGGAACGAGAATCTAGTCTTCGTGAGGAGTATCCCGACTTCTTCTCGCAATCTTAGAATCTCGGGGCGAGATTCCTGTAAGGAGGGTAGATTTGTCACAGCCCAACGTTGAGAACCTGAAAATCTGTATAAATTTTCCACTTTTGCTTCATTTGCATCATGGCATGCATGCATCATTGCAACCAATTGAAATTGCTAAGCAACACACTAACTTGGTTTGGCAATATGGGAAAACAAAATGCCAACTCTGTTTCAACAACACCTCCAAACAATGTGGCAACCAAAGTTGCAAAACAAAAATACTATGACATCTCTTATTTGTCAAGGAAGCTCCCAGAGTTCCAAAAGTAGTATTTTGCAATGGCTATATATTTTCCAAAGAAGCAATATTTGGATTTAGCAAAATGCCCTAATTTTAACTATATGGACAAAGTGGTACCAAACTATTTTATTTCAACATGCCAATTTTTTGTGGTGCCTTTACATGTTGTTGGGAGGCTACCCAAATTTTTGCAGATTTTTCTAAAATTGTTTAGTGCCCTAATTAAATTCGGGAATTGCTACTGGTTTTAATTTTAAAAGGAGAAAGGACCTATCCGTGATGGTTCTAAAACTTCCAGGGACTTGTTTGTAAAAATGGCTTCTTCCCCACTGTAGCGACCGCACGAGCATGCCGTGCTCGCGCCGCACCGCGAGCTCGCCACGCCCTCCTTGCTCGCCGGGCCCTCCTCCTCTGCTCTTCCCTGCGCTGAGACGAGCACCACGAGCTGCTCCACTCGCTCCTGCCCCCTCTGCTCCCCATCTCCCTACCGTTTTCCTCTCCCCCGAGCCGCAATGGCCGCCGCCGTTGACCGTCGCGTCGCCGCCGTGTGAGGGCTTCCCCGGCAAATCCACGGCCCCCACCAGCTCCGCCTCGCCGTGCTGTACATCCACGCTGGAGGAATCGAGGCGGGAGGCTGGAAATCGACGACGCCACCTTCTTCTTCCTCGCGGTCGACCGAGCATCGCCGAGCTCCGCCGCGGACGGTTCCCGTCGCCGCCGTCCACCTCCGACCTCCCCGACCACTCCACCGCGCTCGTGGTGAGCTGCTGGCCCGTGTTGGTCCCCTTCCCCTTCCTCTTCGCGCACTAGCTCGCCGTCGCCATAGTCGTTCGTCGCCGTCGCCGTAGCACATCCCCTCTCGCGCGTGCCCGGCCATGGAGACGGCCCGACCGGGCTGTGTGCCGTGTCCTTCGGGCCACTACCCGGCTGCTGGGCCGGCCCAAACCGGCCGAGAGGCCGGAGTCCTCTGGAGCCAGGCCGGCCTCACCACCGGCCCAGCCGGGCCACAGGCCGGCTAGGCAGTTTTCCTTTTTTTTTTCTCTGATTCTGTTTTTCCTTTTTCCTCTTAGTTCCGGCTACTCTTTCGCACCTTAGAGAGACATCGAACCCCCCGATGAATCACGTGTCCCATCTCTCTCGCGCTAGTTCGAGTAATTAAAATTTTGTGGTTGTTATAAATAACTTAATTAAATCATAAGTTTAAAAGAGGAAAATTAGAAATATCATAACTTTTTCTCCGGACCTCCGAAAAATGTGTCCCTTATACCAAAAATGTTCAGAAAAAGATAAATCACCCAGAATCATCATCTTCATGCATATTTGATCACAACTACCATAATGTACCTTTAGTAGCACTAGAATCACTAAGTTTTAATATGGGGTTATTCCAAATGATGCAAATAATATAATGGGGACCCCATTTAACTTGTTGATCTTGTTCAATACTTTTATGGTGCATTTAAATTGGCATGCCATCATGTGATTGTGCATTGCATATGTTAGCATGTGTGGTGTTTGATTGTTTTCCCGGTGTTGTTTGTGCATCGGTAGATCAAGGAGGTGAAGTGCCACCCCCGTATCGTGACGATCCCTACTACCAGCCGTATCAACAAGGCAAGCGTAATCCCCCCTCTGAGCATATCTTATCCTATTTTCCGCAATTATTTTCTCCACTATAATATTTCATGCGGTTCTAAATGTCTTTTGCTTGGATTAGAGTATCCTACTAGTTGCATTAGAATCCTGTTGCTAATACCTGTTTTACCTTCCTATTACCATAGGTTTGTATTGTTGGCCATGGAATACTTACTATGCTATGCAAGTGCTTAGCCATGCCTAGTGAAATGCCTAGTTGTACTAGGGATGGTGAAGGCTGGAAACAGGTGTTAACTTGTGACAGTGATGTTGATGGTGGAGAATTGTGGAGGTGGATAATAAAATGCTAAGAAGGTGGGGATGAGAGGCCACATGGAATGTGGTGGGTTGTCTCGCTCTTGCCGCCTAGGTGCGAGTTTTGTACCTCCTGAACCAAGACTGAGCGTGCAACCATGCGTGAGGCCTATGCAATTGCAGGAACCCTCATAGACTAAATAACTCGAGCGGGGCTAGCCAGGGTCCTCTAGTTTGGCTTTCCATTTGCGCGTGCGTGATGGTGTTGAACTGAGATGAGGATGGTGGTGTTAGGAAAATAAGTGGCCGTGGGGCGGGGTGTTGTGATCCTGGCAGCCCTACTGCCACTGATGATCCTGGAAAGTCCTTAACGAGGGAGAAGTCGACACCGCTCCCACCCAGCCGGCTTTCCAAGGAAGAGAGCTAATGCGCAGGTAATGGGCCGGACGGTACGCGTGGCCAACATTTGTACACCCCTGCAGGGTTAAATCTTTTCGAAAAGCCGTGTCCACGGTTAAGGACAACTTGGGAAAGGACGATGATCATAGAATAACTTGAACGGAATGACTAAAAACTGGGTACTAGAGGTACCACTTCAAGATTGTAAGGTGAGCTTCCTCGAGGGTGATTCGGGGAGGTGCCTTTGATAAACAGGTACAGTGGTTGATGATGGAAGGTGACGAAAGGAAGAGTACTCCTTACCTCTTTTGAAAATATTCTAAATAGTCGATGACTTTGAGTTATGTTTTTCATAAATAAAATCAGCTTTATGCAAAAGAGCCATAAAACCGTGAAAACCAATCATCGAGCATATATTAGCTCTTAATCTTGCGAGTTCGTCGAACTCAACGTCTTTGCTTTTGTTTCAGAGGAGGACTTCACCGACCTCGAAGGTGGGTTCTTTGTGGACATCGACGAGTAGTCTGGGGTTCCCAGGTGGCAGCTTGGGACATCCTGGAACAGCTGGCGCTGTGATGTTTATCTGTAGGCCTCTTAGGCCATATGTTGGATCTTGTTGTTTAGAACAACCTATTTTGCTTCCGCTTGATGTAATGTTGGGTCTGTGACCTCTGGTTGTCATTTGCTATCTTTCTCTATTATAAGAGTTGAACTATATGATTTGTGCCGTAGAGTCTGTGATGTGCCAGTTGTTCCACAAGTCTTGATCTTACTATTATGCTTTGATAGTTGTGCCTGTGTTAAGGCATCAATCGGGGTGTTGCGTTGTCTGGAGTGAGGTGTACCCAGCAACGCCTGCCAAAGGTTTTGGCCGGGGATTGGTAAACCCGTAACTTCCGGTTGTATCGCTTAACCGGTGACACACAGCATCACGGTATAGCAGTCGGGTCGGGGCGCCACAGCTAGAGGCGTCTCTGGAGATAAACCCTGGAAGGTCAGGCGCTGCGTGCATGTAGTAGGACGAGCAGGTTGATCGGCGTGAGGATGGAAGGGTTCGTCATCCACAGCAGGCATGTACATATCTTTGCTGGCGCCAGTGTTGATGAAGGCATCGACGTCGACATTATCCTCATCATCGTCGCCGTTGCCATCAAGTTGAGGTGCAAAGACTTTGCCTAATTGGGACGGCTGCGGTTCAGACGTTCCCAACAGTTTTTGGTGGCGGCTGGTGGTGGTGACGACCGCCGGTTCCTTCCGGGTGGTGGCGACGACTGCAGGCTTCGAGGGCTTCGGGGGACGGATCGGGTCCGGAACTTCGAGGTGGCGCCGGTGGTGCGCCTGCACCCCTCAAGAAGACCCCCCCAAGACGAATCTGGGTCTTCGGCCATGGCATGACCCAGTTGGGGCACTTTCCAAGGACCATGTGGTCTTCGGCTCCCGGAGGTTGAATGGGGGGGTCGATGTCAGAAAACGCAGACACTACCGTAGCTATCCTGACCTTCATATTGGCCTCGTCCATTTTAGCGTGGTGCATATCGCGGCTCTTTGGTTGTATGACAGTGCCCGTAGCAACTTCCATCAACTCGCCGCCGGCCACTACCCTATGCAGCAGTATGCAAGGCATGTCCTGAGTCAACACATGTTGGGCATCATGAGATGGCAGTCATCAAAGGCATAGTTATAGAAGATGACGCGGACTAACTAATTAGTTACCTTGGTGATGGCGTCAAGCTCGGCTAATGTCGAGACAAGGGCGCCGGTGCCGGCGGCCGGACTATTATTCTCCGGTCGCTCGGGTGATTTATCAAGCACCGCCGCCGTAGGGGGCGTCGGTGGGACCAAATGGAGCGGCGGCTGCGCCGCGGCGTTGGGCGGCGGGGTCACCAGGTCCGGCGACACGTTCTGGTTCATGCTAGAGTTGCTGCCGGAGAAGCTGGGCACATGAATCGGCCCTTTTTGACCTGCCGCATTC
Source organism: Poa pratensis (assembly GCA_947311845.1). Classification (NCBI taxonomy): domain Eukaryota; kingdom Viridiplantae; phylum Streptophyta; class Magnoliopsida; order Poales; family Poaceae; genus Poa; species Poa pratensis. The sequence goes on along the minus strand of CAMZMU010000060.1, from coordinate 29,681,032 downwards.
CAGGCAGCTATCCCCTCAAATAACTCAGGGGGAAACATCTCCCGGAGCCTGTCGGTCACTAACTAGTCCACCGTGTTGGAGTCCACTTTTTCCTTCTCTAGTGACTCCACCTTCTTCCTTAGCTCCAGAACCTCGGCTCTATCCTTAGTCGTCTTTCTCCTCTCCTTTCTTGTCGCGCCGCCATCCGAGCTGTAGTACTCTTGGAACTTCATGCTCATACCAAAGCCGGAGACACGACCAGCTGACCTCGGCAGCGCTGACTTGTCCCTATTCATGTAAACGTTTGTCGCCCTGTTCAAAGTCGTGTCCCACGGCTGCGTCGACCCCTGGGACGACGGGCCGGCCTCAGCTTCAGGCTTCAACTCTTTCTCCTGCAGACAAAGGTGAACCCACTTAGAAATTTGGCTTTGTTATCTAATTAGATCAACGCAATGGACTTTGACATATCCGCGGTAATTAAATTCCTTACCAGCACTTTCTCGAAGTCCTTCACATCCTCATGGTCGGTAACGAATTCCCCAGTCGCCCACTTCAGATAGTAGCGGGACCGGACAAAGTTCCTCACCTGCTCGTCCGTGATTTTTTTCCCACGGGTTTTCTTTTCCAAGACGTGTAATCTCGACATCTTCCTTGTCCCAAACAGGCTTTTTCCCTCGGTAACCGCCGCTTCCCAAATGGTGGTTACCTATGTTCAGCTCCCGCATGTCCTTCCCCCACTGGGTCCATTTTTAGCCTCCCCTGATTTTAAGGACAACTTAAATTCCTCAAACTCTTCTTCGGTGATGTGCGGGTCTTTTTTACTAATCTCCTCCTAGCTGTCACCCTTTCTCAATCTTGCTCTTCACCCGGGTTTTCCAGCTGCTCAAGGCGGTGCTCATCTTCGTGATGGCTAAACTATCCACCTTTTTGTTGAACGGCTGCGGGAACGTGTATAAGCCTCATTGGCTTTGCTTCTGAGGTCCTTCGTGTTGATCGACATGCTTTCCCGGACGATGCACCCTAGTTGCATGATGTACCCTTTGGCAATATCCACAGGCGCCACTGGTAGGCCACTTGCCATGACCTCAGTGAACACGTCGGTGACATTGGCGACCGATTGCGGTGTCCGATCCCTCCTTGGCTTCTTCTGCTTCTGAGCGGCCGGGTTACTGCCGCCGATACCACCATCCGTGTGGTCGCCGCCATCGGAGGTGGTGGTGTCATCCTCATGGCCACCGTGACCTTCTAAGCTGAATTTGGGTTCGTTCTCCCATCCCTCTTGCTCATCGTCGGCACGGTCGCCGCCACTAGCAGCTTTAGCGGTCTCCTCCATCTCCTGGGACATTTGCCAGAATGACTTGTTGGCGTCTCTAGCTACTTCTTCGACGCTCATGCGCTAAGAAGTGCCGGGCTCCGCGTCGGCCGACATTTTGCACTGCATTAAAAAGAGGCAAAATTTTAGTACAACAAATATAAGAAAAAATCACTTAATTAAGTACTAAGATACCCCGGCCCATGCATTAGTCGCAATACCCCATATGTCCTTTTTTTAGCAAAGTCATGCTAAAATTCATGAAAAATTTCGGCATGACCTTTGCTAAAAAAGGGACATATGGAGTACCCGAATTTACCGGAACGGAAGTTAATCGACGTTCCGGCAATCTCAAGGGCCTCTAGTACCTGCAAACATTTCATATATATCTCACAAGGGCATCAAAAACCCCGACCGGCATCTCTGGCCGGCAACATAAAAAAATCACGTCGATCACCACCACCAGAACTTCATCACCATCACAAAACATTCACAAAACCACCATCACCGTCACCACCACAAAAACATTCACAAAATCACCACCACCCAAACCACAAACTTCATAACCACCATCACCAACACAGTCACATCTCACCTTAAACAGAACGACAACAACGTCGAGGTCCTTCTAAACTTCCTGCATATGGAAAAACAATACATTAGTTTACAAATGAAGTGCATTTCAATTTTCCTAAACATAAACAGTAGCTTATTCAAAAACAAAATAGTGCATTTCATCAACAAAAAACAGAGGGCTAATTATTGGAACCTAGCTAGCACTAACCTAACAGCAACTAACCTAACCGCAAGCACTAACCTAGCTAGCACTAACCTAACAACAAGCAACTAACCTAACAGCAACTAACCTAACAACAACTAAACTAACAGCAAGCACTAACCTAGCTAGCACTAACCTAACAGCAACTAACCTAACAGCAACTAAACTAACCTAGCTAGCACTAACCTATTTAACACTTAGCAAAATTTAGAGGAACTAGCAGCAAGAAACTACAAAATTTAGATGAACAAGCAGCAAGGAATCATCACTAAGAGGAACTAGCAGCAAGGAACTACAAATTCTTGGAATTTTTAGTTTTGGCATTTTCACAAACACCTTATGTGCAGGTGTGGAGGGGAGGGAGGGAGAGGGAAGGAAGAAGGAGCAGCACCTTGGGGAGGGGATGGAGGGTCCGAGGGCGGCGGTGTCGAGGGCGGCCGAGTGGTGCGGCGAGTGGGGGCGGCCAGCGGCGGGAAGTTGGGTGGCGTCGAGCACGGGCACGGGTACGTCGAGCACGGGCGCGTCGAGGCAGAGACGACGAGGGGGAGGGAGGGGTGGAGGCGGCGAGGACGTCGAGGGCGACGTATGTCGGGGGAATACTTTATGGATTAACCCGCGGCCCATGTTGATAAGTGCGACTTACTTTACTCGCACCTGAAAGGGCATACGTGAAGGCAAGCCCAACATCGTACCGCCACACGGAGAAGGATCTAGAAGACATATCCTGGAAGACGTGAGGAGGAGTTAGTCTCCAAGTAGGTTCCGATCGATATATTCCTTGGGGAGGAAGTTTCCTTTGTAACCTAGCGAGCCTCTGTGCATATAAAGAGGACTCGCATGACTTTGATAGGGTCAAGCTATCAAGCCCTAAAACCCTAGCTCTTACGGCGAGTTCCCAGATCGGATCGCCTCCATTGTAACACCACATATATCATATCAATACCAATCTAGGGTAGGCAGGAAGTAGGTCTTTACCTCACATTGAGGGGCCGAACCTGGGTAAATCTGTATTCGTCCTTGTTCCTGCGATCCCAAGCTCGGAGACGATTGACTCGCGCAAATCCCACACCTAGGAAGTCATCCATGACATCTGATGTGACAAACCCACGATAGTTGGCGCCCACCGTGGGGCCTGCGGTCAAGAGCGTCACGTTCCGCGCAGGGTCGGAATCAGGGTTCAAGGACATCGCCATCGGCCAAGTGGAGGATATCAATGGTGTTCCCTTCATCGACGACTCAGAGTGGGGACCAGAGGCAGATCATGTTGAATTTAGGTATGTTATTCCCATCGGGTCGGTGAAAGTCTTCGTCGGGTCCGTCAGTCGCAGATTCACCGACGCGACTCAAGGAGGCAACCGGGGGAGGAACTATAGCCAGTTAGGATCTGCGTGCTAGAAGAATTGCAACAATCCTCCGTCTCGTCAAAGCCAATCTGGGAACCTCTGCCTAGTCGGGAGAAAGATCACAGAATTGAGGAAATTGAAGCTGTCAGGATGGAGCTTTGTGAAGAAGCGCAAAGACTCGTGGCAGAGCGCGAGAAACTCCAGGAAGAAGATCGGCGACTGAGGCGTCGGCAACAAAAACAACAGGAAACTCACGCCAGAACGGACGAAGAAGAGCAAGAGATGAAGCAGAAGTTCCACAACGATCCGGAGAGCAATATGCACGCCGCGATCGGGATATTATCAAAAATAGCACCAGTCGGAGATACGCGAGCTGATAAGGAAGCTCGCCATGCGATTGATCTGCTACAGACTGGCCCTACAGCAAGCAAACATGTATGGAATCACACCTAACGAGCCGCAACACGAGGTATCGTGGGGCAAGGAAGGATGCAATATAAAAGAATTAGACAACCAGCTAGCAGGTCTGCAAATATCACCAGATAAAGAGAGTAAGGCTGACGGTAAGCCGCAAATGCTTGATGCGACTCAACCAACCCAGTTTGAAACTGATTCAGATGAAGATTCGGCACCTGTGAGCTCCTATTCGTTATTGAAAGGACCAGCATGTTTGGGGAGGAAATACGGCTCACTCGTTTCCCACCGAACTTCGGCGAGTCGCAGCAAGTCACCACCTACCATAGTGATCTAGACCCTGTCCTGTGGATAGAGGATTATGAAATGAATGACAGGCGGTGTAACTCAGGAAGTGCTCGCAAAGTATTTTCACTTGGTACTACAGGGAGAAGCCAGAGATTGGCTGCTAAGGTTGCCACCAAAGTCAATAAACTCATGGGAAGAATTGAAGGATAAGTTCATCAAAAGGTTCCAAACAGGGCGTGAAGAACCTCAGACAGTGGATCCAGAAGGAGAACGAATCAACCAGCGACTGGATAAAACAAGTCACAGGGATCCTTGACTCTGCCAAAGATACCACGGCGCAATCTAAAGTGCAAGATATGAGAAAGAACTTTAGGTTTGAGCCGCCGGTGCACCTTAAGCCGCACTGGACATAAGATCAATACTTTCGGACAACTCTCGGCGATTACTACAAGCACGCAGAGACAGACAAGATGGCAAGCGGCTCCTTGCCAATCTCAAAGGAAACGAACACTGTAAGCATCAACTAAGGGAGCAGAAAAGAGACAAGGAGTCACTCCCCAATAGCGCCAAAGGGATTTTTGATAGGCGACTTACACCGCAGAAGAGATGGAAGACCCGCGGGCCACACAAGGCGCAGTGTCACTACTACAGGCGATGGAAAGAAGGTGATTCATCAATCGCGACTCACAGCGGACCAATGCAGCATAGGACAAGGAGAACTCCTGTCAAAAGCCTGAAACTTCAGTAAGAAGAAACATAGGGCAATTTCATACCGTGGATGTACAAACAGCGGGCAACAGAAGCCAAATGAATAGCAGATGGAGCCGCGACTCAATCCCAACTCTGGAAAGACACCGCCGTTGGACAGAGCGATCGGTTGTTTGGAGTCGCGACGATCATCCCCCAGAAGTAAAAGATCCAGGACAGTTGGCTCTCGTTGTTACACCGCAAGTCGCGGGATACAGGTTGAACAAAGTCCTCATGGATGGAGGAGGAAGAGTAAACATCCTATACCAAGACACGCTCCGTCGAATGAACATACCCGAGCGGCGGCTACAGCCAACAAGGAAGGATATCCAAGGCATAATTCCAGGAATAATCACTCGACCTATAGGAAAAATTACCCTCGAAGTCAGCTTCGGGACCGAGCGAAACTTCCGCACAGAGTTCCTGAGCTTCGAGGTCGTAGCAGTCAAAAGCCCATACCATGCGATCTTCGGGAGAGAAGCTTATGTCAAATTCACTGCCCGCCCCTGCTACGTATACCTGCAGTTAAAGATACCAGGACCAAACGGCGTGATCACGGTGCATGGAGACAGACAGAGAGCGCTAGAATGCGAGGAAGCAGGCTCAGTAATCGCAGAAGAAGCTTGCATCGCCAACTCCTCACATGGTCTCAGGCCATCAGTAAACCTCCGCAGCCCAAAGCGAGTCGCCTTGGGGACTCAGAATGGACGGACAGCAGGACGCGCCCACCAGATGGTGAATTCCAACCATACAGTCGCGAATCAGGAAGATAACACTCCAGGAATCGCTTTGATACAAAAACAAAACAAGAGATGGCGTATATGCATAGATCCAATATCAATCAACAACCCAAGTCAGAGAGGCCCAACTATTGTGAGACCTTACCCCCCGCGACTCATCCCCCAAGGACGTGAATCAGCATAAGTCGCAACTCAGTGCGACTACCTATCAAAAGATTTGACCCTCACTTTGGCATGAAAACATCGGAGCTATCATGCTCGACCCGAGTCGCTTTTAGCAACTCAAACATGAACCAACTAGGTGTTCAACCCCTCCGTCAGGAGTATTATTTCGCAAATGAGTGCGATGAGTATCAAGTATGCATGACCTGCGAGGAACAGAAAACTCGCATTAAAGGGTCTGCATCGTCTTTGTCTCACCCTGTAATAAATTGAGTGGTTATGAAATAAAGCCGGCACCCTTGACATTCAAGGGTTCGTCGTTTCGCCTCAACTATCATTGAGTCGCTGAGTCTTTTGAATTTCATACATCACCAACCCTGAGGGCTTTTTTACAAAGCACAGAGCACAGCTCGCTACCTCAACCCTTGCCAAACGAGTGGCAGTCCTTAAGCTAGAAGCGTCTTGCATTATGCGGCCAAAGTACTGGGGTGTGGCGTCAATCGAGCTTGATTGCCTATCATGGCCGCTCTCGACCCTGAACACACATGTTCCTAGGAAATACTGAGCCGCGCGAGCGTCTACTTAATGGAAGTATCATAAAAGAACCTGCTTATAGGTCACAAAAGTACTGCTTATAGTACACAATTTTTTACAGACTAACGGGCAAGTCACTATTGACGAGTCGCACATTACTATTGGATGTTTATTTCTGCTTTCGAGTCGCAGGAACAGAAGCCTTCGCGGCTTGCCTCGAGGTTGGAGCAGCAGGTGTCCTTATAACCAAGGCACCACCAGATGAAGTGGAAGGACCACCAGGTCCTGAGGATGGATCGGAAGCTCGGGATGATTCAGCCCCAGTGGATTTCTCCTTCGTAGCTTGCTACCATCAGGGTTGAACTTTCCCAGATAAGAGCCCAAGTCTAAATTCTTAACAAGCAATGTGGCGTATCCACGCATACCCTTCCAGATGTCGAAGTATTCACTCATTGGAAGCTCAGTACCATCCGCGCGCTTCGCCCGGTCATGAAGAGCAATCTTGCCTACCTCTATTTCTGGATAATATGCCCGGAGTAATGTTAACACATGAGCAGCTCCGGAGCGAGCAGAAGACCCCTTCCAATCAGAGACATAGTGAGGAGCCTTAAATAGCCTGTTCAGCCAAAACTCACATGAATCTGGAGCATCAGCCAGGGGCGATTTTTGTCATAACCTCTTTGGTTACTTTAAGAAGGCGCAGGCTAAAATCTTGAAGATATTCCAGTTGATCCTTCAAATTGGAGCGGTACACCGGAGCACCAGGCCCTGCATCAAAAAACAAGATATTATTCAGATTACCAGCTCATGATGGTCACCCAGATGTAAATGATCAAGAGACAAAGGATTAGGGATGTACCGGAGTTGCAGAATGGCTGATTTAACAGCAGATCCAAAACCCTCAAAAGCCTTGAGCAGCGAGTTATATTTTTCATCTCGCGCGGCGAGCTCCCTCGCATGGTCTCCTTTCAGCCGATCAAGCAGCTCAGATTTGAGATTCAGCCCCTCTCGCAAGGATTTTATCAATTCATCCTTCTCCATTAGTCGCTGCTTGGAATCTGCTTCGAGTTCTTTAAATTGCTCTTCACAGGAGTCAAGTTGATCTTTGAGTATTTGTATTTCTTGCGCTTGGTTCTTAATGATATCGCTATGATGTCCCAAGGCAGATCGCGTCACTTCAGGTTTATCTAAGGAAATGCCCTTGACTTTCATTGCGTCAGAAGCAGCAAGCGAGGAAAGCTCAAGCTGCGAGTAAACGGAATATAAGCAATTTTGAAAGGTACTTGGGGGCTCAAAGCTTGGAGAAAAGAAAGAATCAACACCCTGCGAACTGACACAAGGTCTTGATCCTTGGGGGCTACAGTATGCGTACCAGGCGACTTGAAGATAATTGCCCAACCAGGTCGCGCAATAAAGCAGCGTGCTTATCTCCAGCATCGATTATGGCATCTGCAATTGATTTGGAACTACTAGCGCTGGGGAGGTCAGCCGCTTCAGAAATAGGAGCTCCAACTTGAAGGGGCATCCCATCAACATTAGGAGTCGCAGATGGCGCTGCGACTGGAACCACGGCAGGAGCCGCATCGGCAATACCCTCTTCTAAAGAAGGCTTCAGATAAGTCGCGCCATCGCTAGTTCCCATGTTCTCGCCAGCAACATCACCTTCACTCGTGGTTGGCTGAGAAAGATCAGTGGAGGAGGTAGACTTTGTATCTCCTCCAACCATGGCCCTGCAAGATATTGATGGTTATAGACCAAAATGGGCGCAACAGTTATAAAAGGAAAGCAAACTTACCCAGAAGCAATACGGACGCTCCTCATCAGGCAACCAGAAGAAGGAGAAGACAAATCTTGCAGGTCTGAGCCTACGGGATAGAAAAAACAACAGTGAATAAACAACCCTTCATGAAGACACATGAATACAAAGAAAAGAATGTCACAAGGAAATACCCGAACTTGTCGAGGGCAATTCTTCACCGCAGGCTCGGAGGAAAGTACAGTGCTGTCAGGCTTAGCAAGTTTTAAAGATTTGGCAGCTTTGATATCCACAAGCAACGCCAAGGCCTTGCGACGTTTCTCAGGTTGCGAGGGATCTTCTGAGCTCTCAGATAGAAGACGCTTAGAGGACCTGCGAGGTACTTCAGGAAGCGCCAGGAAAGATGTGCCTGGAGCCGTGGACAAGAGAGCATTGGCCATTTGTTGCTCCTCTTCAGATGTGCTACCACCAGGCTCAGAAACAGCGCCATGTGCGATCATCTCTTCACCAGGATCAGCGACTTCTTCTGGTGACTTGACAGTGGCTTCTTGGCCTGAGCCGGTCTCCTCTTCGGATGAGAGAGTCCAAAAGTAGGGATCGATCTGAAAGAGAATCAACGTCAGGGATAGTCAACTTTTGAAGGAGGAGTCCTAGAGGAAAAAAGTTACAAGAGTAATTACCACAAAGGCTTGTGTTCAGCCCAGAAAGGAGCAAGACCGACGTTATCATACGAGTCAATATCCTCGTTCATCACTCGGCGAATGAAGTTTATCCACTCCCCTTTGTCCCAATCTTCAGGGCAAGTGCGATCAACGTCATCAGCATGGCAGGTGAAATCCATCATAAGTCGCTGACGGCGACTCACGGGCTGAATTCGCCATTTGGTCCAGCAAGATATAAGATCCAATCAGTAAGGCCATGGAGCGTCAGCGCCCTCACCTTATCTAAAAGAATCTCGATGGAGGGTAACGAAGAAGGATCGGGCTTGGAAGACAAGGCCGTGGTAGCCTCGAAAGGAAGTGGAGACCAAGGGGGAGATGAATCTCGCCTTCAGGAAAAGTATCTTTGCAGTAAAAGAAAGTTCTCTGCCAGTCCTTAACCTTTTTGGCGAGGGCTAGCTTCGGGAAAATACTACCCTTACGGCGTTGGAAAGATATGGGGCCGCATTGAAGGAAAGATGCATCTATTGCTTGTTTTTGACTATTGCAGCCAAAGAGAGTGAGCCAAAAGTCTATTGAAGGAGAGATGCCTAGGTAATCTTCGCAAAGAACGTGGAAGTTACTCACTTGAAATATTGAGTTGGGACCGATGTCGTGAAGGTGAAGACCCAGCCGCTGCATCAGGGAGCGAAAGAAAAGAGAACCAGGAGGCTTGAATCCGCGCTCGACGTGTTCTGCAAAAATCACCACTTCTCCTAGCTGGGGATTGGGAATTATCTCCTCGCCAGCAGCGCGCCATTCGCATTGATCCCTCGGAGGAAGAAGGCCGCGAGTGGCTAAAGACTCCAAAAATACCTCATCGATCCATGAGCCTTCCGAGTTGCAGCTACGGCGAGACATCTCTTTCAACCAAGGGGATTTCCGCCAGAAGATTGAGGAAGACGATGGCGCGGTTGGAAGCGAGGAGAGAGCAGAGGCAAGTGAATATTGACCTTGGTCGCCGCCGCTTATAACTGGGGGGGCCCGAGATCAACGAAACAATTTGCGCTCGCAGAATGAGGAATGGTCCGCAATAGAAGGAAACAGAATATTTCAGATGGATGAGTCGCACAAATGAGTCGTGGCTTTGAATCGCATCAGTCAGATATTAGTCAGAACGCTCACAGTGCGGCTTAACAACTACCTCCAGTAACCAAAGGACCCTCACCGCGAAGTTCTAACCAATCTTGGGGGAATACTTTATGGATTAACCCGCGGCCCATGTTGATAAGTGCGACTTACTTTACTCGCACTTGAAAGGGCTTACGTGAAGGCAAGCCCAACATCGTACCGCCACACGGAGAAGGATCTAGAAGACATATCCTGGAAGACGTGAGGAGGAGTTAGTCTCCAAGTAGGTTCCGTCGATATATTCCTTGTGGAGGAAGTTTCCTTTGTAACCTAGCGAGCCTCTGTGCATATAAAGAGGACTCGCAGGACTTAGACAGGGTCAAGCTATCAAGCCCTAAAACCCTAGCTCTTACGGCGAGTTCCCAGATCGGATCGCCTCCATTGTAACACCACATATATCATATCAATAAAAATCTAGGATAGGCAGGAAGTAGGTCTTTACCTCACATTGAGGTTCCGAACCTAGGTAAATCTGTGTTCGTCCTTGTTCCTGCGATCCCAAGCTCGGAGACGATTGACTCGCGCAAATCCCACACCTACGAAGTCATCCATGACATCTGACGTGACAAACCCACGACAACGTCGACGGTGAGGACAGCGAGGGCGGCCGGAGCGCGCGTCAACGGCGAGGGTTGGGCGGGGGCGGGACCGTGCGGTTGCGCGAGTGAATGTGGAGCTTTTGGGAAGAAAGGAGAAGGGGATCGAGAAAACGGCTAAGTGTAAGTGATTCTGTGGCGCATCTACTAGGGGTTGCGCCACAGAATTCTGTGCCGCATCTACTAGGGTGTGCGCCACAGAATTTCGTAGCTAAACCAAGTTAAAAAGGTTGCTGCCTGTCATTTGACAATCACAACAGTATAGCCTAGTGGCTAGAACCTGTAACTTTGGGCAGCCAGGTTCGAATCCTGGCTGTCTCACATTTTTTTCTTTTGTTTTTTGTTATATTTAAAGAATTAAAGAACAGACGCACATTTTTAAGAAAAGAAGAATATACACACATTTTTTTAGTTATTCATGATATACATATATATGCTTGTCTCATACATACACACAAATTAATGCACAAAATAAGTCTTCTTCGTCCCGGTTCCGAACTAGCTTCTCTTCTTTCCCTTCTTCGCGGTTGAATACTTTAGGCCGGGCACCTTGAGATTTCTTAGCGTGAACGGAGAACCTTTAGTAGGTAGGGAGGTCTTCCTTCTTTATCTACTAGTAGTAGACATGTCGAAGTACTTGTCGAATTCCTCCTCGATCTTTGGATCGCCGTTCTTGTCCAAGTCTTCCTCGTTGGCGTCTCCTTCCATTCCGATGATGCTCCTCTTGCCCCTCCTCACGACAACACGGCTAGGCTTTGACGGGTCGGTGATGAAGAAGCATTGCTCAACTTGGCTAGCGAGTACCCATGGCTCATTTTTCGCGGAGGCATTCTTCGATTTGGCATCGGGTATTACCATGGTGGTGAAATACCGGCCTTCTTTGACGACGTCCTTGGCCCATCTCACACGGAACATTGGCACCGACTCTCCACAATAGTTGAGCTCACATATCTACTCGATCCTTCCGAAATATCTTTGCTTGACAGTAGCCTCGTCATCACCGTAGGATAGCATAGTTACTCCTGAGTTTTGATATTCGTTATTCCTGTCCTTTTCCTCGGTGCAAAATCTGAAACCGCTGATGTCGTACGACTGATAGGTCCTTACGTTGTCCCCGGGGCCCTGTGATAAGGAGAATATGAGTTTTTCATCTTCCGTAGATGGCTTTTTGCGCTGTGCTTCAAGCAGTTGCCTTTTGTTGAACCAACTCGTAGATGGTTACGTCTCCCTTATTCCTCGGTCGGCCCAGGTCGATGTAATTCTTCTCGATTAAGCTTTTGTGCTCTTTCACCCAAGGTTCGATCAATTGTAAGTGTTGTAGTGTGACCCGGTGAGCCCTGTCGAAGTCGTCGCGTCGACCACGAATGCCAACAGGGAGTGAGCGGTAGCCCTCACGGTGACCAAATCCATCGAGCCTGCCGAGGTGCTTCCTGGTGGGCAGACCAACATCCTGGTTCTCGGTGCTTAGATAATTCTGACAGAAGGAGATGCACTTGTATGTTAGAAAACCCTTGGCCATCCTGGTTCTCGGTGCTTAGATAATTCTGGAAGGGACCTGTTGCGAACGTATCCTTTCATGACACCGTTCTGCCTTTCGAACGGCATCATGTAGTACAGGAACGTCGGCCCGAGCTGCATGATGTCATCAACGACATGGAGAAGGAGATGCACGCAGATATCAAAGAATGTGGGCGGGAAGTAAATCTCGAGCTCACATAGTATCACCACGATCTCTTCCTGTAGCCTGTGGAGCTGCCTCACGCCGATCGATTTCCTGTTGATGACGTCGAAAAAGTTGCAAAGGCCAAACAGCGTATCACGGACGTGCTCGTCCATTATCCCTCGGATCGCAACGGGAAGTGTCTGCGTCATCAGCACGTGACAATTGTGAGACTTCATCCCGCTTTCTTCTTTGCGTCCAGATATCTGCTTATCTTCCCCACGTAACCGTGAGGAAATTTGACTCCTAGGAGGCACCTAAAAAACTGCTCGAGCTCCTCCGGACTCATAGTGAAGCAGGCAGCGGGAAGCACCACCGCGTTCTTCTTTACCCTTTTGCGGTGACCTTGAGTCCCTTTCGTCTGATCATCATCATCATCACTATCGGGGGCCTGAAGATCTTTCTTGATGCCAAGCCATTTCAGATCGTATCTTGCTTTCATCCCATCCTTGGTCTTATCCGACATGTTAGAAAGAGTGGCAAGAAGACTCTCGGTAACATTCTTCGTAATGTGCATTACATCGAGGCTATGAGGCGTGTGGAGGACCTTCCAGTACTCCAAGTCGTGGAAAACAGACCTCGCTTTCCATACACCCAGCAGCGGATCTACCCTCGGTCGCTTCTTTCCCGGCGTAGGTGATGCATGTAAAATGCATACATGAACTTTACATTTTATTACTTGATATTCCAACTTATTTGCATCATATATGGGTTATATTTATGTTTTATAATGATTTTAGGGGATAATTCACAGTTTTCCCATTTATTTGGAATTAACCCTCAGAACTAGAAAACCCCTTTTTCCATGTTTTTGACTTTCAGGGACCAAACGACGTCCAAATGACCTAATATTTTACGGGGCCTAATATTTGGAAATAAGAAGACGTACAAGCCAAGGATCCGCGAAAAAGGAAGTCCGAGGAAGAAAATAGATGGTCCCACGCGGCCAGATTCCTTGGCCGTGTGGGACCACCTCTTTTATTCCTCGTGGCTCCGATGCCATCCGTTTTCATCTACGTGGCTTCGTCTTGACCTAAAAACATCTATAAAAATAGTCCCCGAGGAGTTTCACGAGGAGGCGGCGGAGAAACACAAAACCAAGAAACAGAGAGTCAGAAGGCTGCCGCCGGAGAAGATCGGAGGGGGGAAACGCCGCCGGAATCACCTCCGGAGGGCTCCACCCCCCTCCGGCGTGTTCATCATCAACATCTACATCAAGATCATCTCCATCTCTCCACTGTAAACTCTTGGCAAACATGATATATGATGCAATATACTATTCCCTTGATCTATTGTGTCTCCCCATCTATGTTTGAGAAGTGATTTGTTCATGGCAATAGTGAAATAGTTCGTTGATTGGTTGCATACAAGTTTTGTTATCTTTTATGATTGTCTTGATGTACAATGTATGAGTGCATGCATATATTGGGGAATGCATGTAAGGTGATCACCGTAGTGTAATGGATTGAGTAGGATGGGTCGGAGTACTAAGATAGAAACCGTGGTCTGAGACTTGAAGTTACATTATGGGGGATATATATGGGGGACCCTAGAACTTAAGGCTATGGTGGGACAATTATGTCTTAATAATTCTTGTGCTGCACATTTACTTGGCCATGAGATCCATCATAAGAGTTGTGTAATTTGCTCATTTACTTGGCTACACCTATTTATGGCTCCTTCCTAGAAGAAACAATTAAGACTGAAACATGTGCTTCACTAATTGTGACAACCACACGAATGAAATAACAATTGCTAGAACATTTGCTCCCTTGTGATATTGCTACTTGAGATATTTGATACTTGCTACTTTGAAAAACTTGCTTGAGAAAACTACTGAGAGAAACTTGCTCTAAGAAACTTGCGTTTGAAACTTGATTGAGAAACTTGTTACTAGATAAACCCATTCCACATCACTTGCTTCCATTAGTTAGTTCCTTTCATATTTAAATTTATTGCTTTGCATAAAAGGCCATATAAGAGGGTTATAGGGCTTTAGAGAATAGATAGTTTACCTTCAGCTCCTCGTGGGTTCGACACTCAAATACTTATCGAATTGTGCTACAGTGATTCCTTGCTCTTGGGGATTATCAAGCACTTTTCTGGCACCGTTGCCGGGTAGCGTTGTGCTAAGCTTTTATTCTTGTTTGCATTGCATACTAACATATAAATCTAAAACACAAAAAAATTATAAAATGGAAAACAACCAAACAACTATAGAATTGTATAATATCTATCTTGAGTTAGGACATGAAGTGTTTGAGGAGAAAATTAAAATTTATTTGCATAACAATCATGTTTGTGGTAGTACTAATCCTTTGAACACCTTTATTGCTAATGCTAAGGAAAACCTTAAGCTTGGGGAAGTTTGTTTTGATGAATATGGTATTTTTAGTCCCCCTACTATTGAGGATGAAAGTGATTTAATTGAGTTTGATGATCCATTATGCTCATTAGATGATAAGTCTTTATGTGGTGATTCTATTCAAAACTATGTGGTTATGTTTAACTTTAATGCTTGCAACTATTATGAGAGAGGGAGAGATAAGAACCCCCTTTATGTTTCTATGTTATTTAAAATGCAAGCTATTGATTATTATATGCATTGGTTACCTCAAATTTGTTGTTATTTATTCATATATAAAATTCCAATGCATAGGAAGAGAGTTAGACTTAAAAGTATATTGTTTAATATTCTGTGGTGTGTTCCTTATGCTTTAACTTCCTATTCGGTTTAAACACACCTTTATATCTTTACAACATGTAAAATATCTTTATTTACTCTTTTGTGACAATTAGTTTAAGATTTTCATTTTATATAAAATTTGGGAAACTAAATGAGAAGGATGAGTAATGGAGAAGTTGGGGTCGACCTTGAACATGTGTTGTTCATGCCAATGGAACTGTTGCAAAGTCTCTAACATTAAAACTTTTCCCAAAGCTAAAACCAAATAAAAAGAGTGTTTATGTTGTATATATTTGCTTCTTCTTTTGCCTTTTTGCTAAATCAAAAACAATAAAAATATTTTCTTTCTTCTTTGTTTGTTTCTCTTGAACCTTTCTTGGTTTTGCTTCTTTTTGATTTCTTCAGTTTGATTTTCGGTTTTTGAGTCAAGGTGCTTGTTTACTACTGTAACATCACCTTTGTATCTTATTTTTCATATTTATGGAAAGAATAACCTCTTTTCAGAGGTAGGATCAAACAATAGTAATTTGCTGTCCAGAAAACAGATTCCTAAGCTTTACTGCGAAAAATGTTAAAAATCACAGAAAAGGAATTTTGACCTGAAATTTCACGTCAGAAATATTCAGTTATTATTACACATTTCATTAGTTCAAAGTTTTCTGATTTGAGCAACGTAAGTGCCTCTGAAAATTCACTCTTTACGGGCTGTCCAGTTTTTGACAGATTCTGTCATTATTTTGCATTACTCTCATTACTTGTGTTTTGTGTGGTTCTTTGGATCAAAGAACAATACTCAACCATAGTAACATTAGTTAATGTTTAGAATCAACTCATGATATGTCTTTTCTGTACTTATGTGGATTTAATTTATGGAAACACTAACCCCTCTAATCAAGTTTTATGATGAGTTTTGTGTAAAGAGAATTTTCAAGTGGAAGAGTTGAGGGTGATGAACAAATATCAAGAGGGACAAACACTCAAGCTTGGGGATGTTGCCCCTAGGCTCACCCTACATATATCAAATAAGTACAAGAATTTAAGCTTGGGGATGCCAAGCCACCTCACTCCAACCATCTTGATACCAAGTAAGAAGCCTAGCTATATGGCTATAAAGAAAGCGCTTTACGGGAGGCAACCGATTGTTTTTATTTGTGATTTTCTTTGTGTCCTCTTGCTGTAACAAGAGACTTAGTTTTTAGTTTAGTTTCTGGAATTTTTAATGAAGTGTCAAGTTTTACCCATTTTGGTTTGAAAAAGTTGCTTATAGCATTCGGAGATTTTATTCCTGCACGAATCTGTGCATAGTATGATTTTTAATTCTTATTCTATAACTCTGAATGAGCTGATATTTGAACTGTAGTTGAAACTTTTCATCCTCTGTATGCATGAATGTTTTAGGAATTTTTTGACAAAGTTAAGTAGGGTAGAAAAATACGTTTTGCTACTGCTGTTTTTCTGGACAGATTATGTCCCATTTTGTTTGATGCATTTTTTGAACTTTTAACTTGAATCTTTTTTATCCAATTGAATTTATAAGTAGGCATACAACATTATACACTTTCTGGACATTCATATGAATTTTTGTCTAAGGATTATATGCAGCAAGAAATCTATTTGTCTATCACTACTAATGTCTCCCCACAGAAAAGAAATGGGAGAAACGGTGTTTTGAAGTTTTTTCACAGGGATTAGAGGAGATGCACCAAGAGCTATCCAAGGATGGTGAAGACCATAAGCTTGAGATGTGAAGACAACCCCACTGGACCTACACACTCTCGGTTTGCACACGTCTAACTTCTGTTTTTCGATCAATGCACCTTATCGCATAAACTTGGAGCGTCTTTTGTTTGCTTTTTTATTTTGGTTTGATTTTTATTTTGTGAGACCACCGCCGTCATTTATATATGAAAGAGGTACTGGAAATTTGGGTTGAATTAAGTTGGATTCTATTAAAAGATTGGGAAAGGGATGTTTAAGTTGATTCAAAAAGATACATATAGTTGCATGATTCATATGCTTTGTTAATGAGTGTTAATATGCAAGTGTTTTATCAAGGGCTATCTTTTATTCATGTTTTGATGCTGAATGTTGCTTTAATTTGTTTAACATGGATTGGTTAGTTCTATGGACACTCATGCATGCAATTAGACGGTCAACTTTCTCCCTCTTGCTAGCCCAAAAATTCCAACAAGTAAAAACTTGTTTCCAACACCTTCAACCAAAGTTTTTCCAGTGAGTCCACCATATCTACCTATTAGCTTTATGCTATTCCGAGTATGATTATCATGATATTTGAGTTATCTATACCTCTCAATGAAAATGCTTATGTTGTTGATTGTCATGGGAAAAGTTGGTTATAGAGCTCTCACGAACTTGATGCACACTTTACTTTTATTGCATTAAATAAACATGACCCATTGTGATTAAAATTATGATGTTATAGAGCTCATATGTGCTGTCTGATATGTCTCAAATGTATCTATAATTTTTGATGTTCCATGCTTGTTTTATACCAATTGCTACATGTTTTGCATCTACTTTATATCACTTTTATACATTTTTTGGGACTAACCTATTAACAAGATGCCGAAGTGCCAGTTCCTGTTTTCTGCTGTTTTTGTATTCCAGAAAAGCTAGTCTGGAAATATTCTCGGAATTGGACGAAACTCACGGGGGTCCCTATTTTACCAGAACTCACTGACGGACCAAAGGAGCAACAGAGGAGAGCCAGGAGGCCACACGCACCTAGGGCGCGGGCCCCCTCTGCCGCGCCCTAGGGTGGTGTGGGCCCCTCGGGGGTCTCCAGCCGGCCCTTTCGCCTACTTATTCCCCCCGACGCGAAAACCCTAAGTACCTGAGCAAATATCCACGAAAAGTTCCAGAGACGCCGCCGCCGTCAACCCTAGCTCGGGAGGGTCAGAACCTCTTCCCGGCACCCTGCCGGAGAGGGGAATCGTCACCGGAGGCTTCTACATCGCCATGCCTGCCTCCGGAGTGATGCGTGAGTAGTTCATCCTTGGACTACGGGTCCATAGCAGTAGCTAGATGGTTGTCTCTCCACTTTGTGCCATCATGTTTAGATCTTGTGAGCTGCCCTACATGATCAAGATCATATTATTGTAATGCTACATGTTGTGTTTGCTGGGATCCGATGAATATTGAATATATGTCAAGTTGATTATCAATCTATCTTATATGTTATTTAAGATCTTGCATGCTTTCCGTTACTCGTAGATGCTTTGGCCAAGTAGATGCTTGTAACTCCAAGAGAGAGTATTTATGCTAGATAGTGGGTTCATGCCTCCGTTTAACTGGGACAGTGACAGAAAGTTCTAAGGTTGTGGATGTGCTGTTGCCACTAGGGATAACCTAACGATGCTATGTCCACGGGCATATGTGTTTGTTTACATTACGCACTTTACTTAATGCAATTATCCGTTGCTTGCAACTTAATACCAACGGGGGACTCGGATGACAACCCGGCGGTGGATTATTAGTCATAGATGCTGTTGGATAACGGTCTATGTATTATGTCGTAATGCCCAATTAAATATCATAGTAGTCAACATGTCATGTATATGCATTGTCATGCGCTCACTATTGTCAATTGCCCAGCTGTAATTTGTTCACCCAACATGTTAGTTATCTTTTATGGAGAGACACCACTAGTGAACTGTGGACCCCGGTCCATTCTTTTACACTGATTAAACAACCACAAACTGCAAACTGTTCCTTTTTCATTCTCTGCAATTTAATACTCATTTTCCACACCATACGTTTAATCCTTTGTTTTCAGCAAGCCAGTGAGATTGACAACCTCACTGTTTCGTTGGGGCAAAGTAGTTTGATTGTGTTGTGTGCAGATTCCACGTTGGTGATCGTATTGCGCCGTGCGAGCCACCAACAACCTTCTGAAGAGTTGCTGCTCCTACTGGTTCGATAACCTTGGTTTCTTTCTGAGGGAAAACTTGCTGCTGACTGCATCATACCTTCCTCTTGGGGTCTCCCAACGACGTGTGTTCACGTCATCAAGCTATTTTTCTGGCGCCGTTGCCGGGGAGACAGCAGTCTTCTGCAAGGGGAGTTTCACGCTTCCAATCTCTTTACTTTGTTTTTTCTTCTTAGTTTATTTTATTTTATCTTGTTTGCTTTCAATTATCAAAAACACAAAAAAATTAGTTACTTGCATCTAGTTTACTTTCAAGTTATTTTCTGTCTGTTTTTAATTCTGCTAAAATGAGTACTCCTGAGAACACTAAGTTGTGTGATTTCACTAGCACGAACAACAATGATTTCATATGCACACCTATTGCTCCACCTGCTGCTTCAGCAGAATTTTATGAAATTAAACCTGCACTTTTAAATCTTGTTATGAAAGAGCAATTTTCTGGTGTTAGTACTGATGATGCTGCTGTTCACCTTAATAACTTTGTTGAACTTTGTGAAATGCAAAAGCTCAAGGAAGTAGATGGTGATATTATTAAACTGAAACTTTTTCCTTTCTCCTTGAGAGGACGTGCTAAAGAATGGTTGCTATCTTTGCCTAGAAATAGTATTGATTCATGGACTAAATGCAAAGATGCTTTTATTGGAAAATATTATCCTCCTGCTAAGATTATTTCTTTGAGAAGTAGCATAATGAATTTTAAGCAATTTGATAATGAACATGTTGCTCAAGCATGGGAGAGAATGAAATCATTGGTTAAAAATTGTCCCACTCATGGACTGACTACTTGGATGATCATCCAAACCTTCTATGCAGGATTAAATTTTTCTTCAAGGAATTTATTGGATTCGGCCGCTGGAGGTACCTTTATGTCCATCACTTTGGGTGCTGCAACAAAGCTTCTTGATGATATGATGATTAATTATTCTGAGTGGCACACCGAGAGAGCTCCAACAGGTAAGAAGGTAAATTCTGTTGAGGAAACCTCTTCCTTGAGTGCCAAAATTGATACTATTATGTCTATGCTTGCAAATGGTCAAACACATGTTGATCCAAATAATGTTCCTTTAGCTTCTTTGGTTGCTCAAGAAGAGCATGTTGATGTGAACTTCATTAAAAATAATAACTTCAACAACAATGCTTATAGGAATAATTTTGGTAATAGCAATTATAGGCCCTATCCTTCTAATAGTGGCAATGGTTATGGAGATTCCTATGGTAGAACAAGAATGCCTAGTGAGGAAAGGATGCTAGAAATTGAAAAGGCCACTAAATTTTTATGCAAAAGCAATATGAGCAAAACCAACTGTTTACTAGAACTATGGATGAACAATCTGCTATGCTAAAAAATATAAGCCATCAACTTGAGAATTTAAATAGGGAATTTCTGGTTTGCAAGGTAAAATTTCTCATGCTGAAACTTGTATTTCATCGATGTCTGAAACACAATCCTCTTTGATTAATAAGATGGCAGCTAAGCCCGAAACAATTGAGAGTAATACCTTTGCCGTAGCCAATGCTATACAAGTTAAAATTGATAACAATGTGAGGATGTTAGCTGAATTGCATGCTAGATGGGAAAGAGAGGATGAAATTGCTAGAAAGAATAATATTGCTAGAGTTTATACTATTACTACTTCTGAAAATGCTTCAAACTCAAGTGTTAACAAACCTCCTACCATTAATGGCAAGATAATTGGTGTTGGTAATGTTTCCACTTCTATTGCAAAATGTCCTAAATTGCCTGATAACTCTGAAACTGTCCTTGATAAAGATGCTGAAATTTCTAGCAATAAGGAAGATAATAACTCCATTACTTTTGATAATAATGACTTTGATTTTGATGGTTGCAATATTTCTGAAGTAATTAAGTTCTTGCAAAAGCTAGCTAGAAGTCCTAATGCTAGTGCTATAAACATGGCTTTTACTAAACATATTACTAATGCTCTCATGCAAGTTAGGGAAGAGAAATTAAAACATGAAGCTTCTATCCCTAGGAAGTTAGAAGATGGTTGGGAGCCCATCATTAAATGAAATTGAATGACTTTGATTGCAATGCTTTGTGTGACCTTGGTGCTAGTATTTCTGTTATGCCTAAAAGATTATATGATATGCTTGATTTAGCACCTTTGGAAAATTGTTACTTGGATGTTCACCTTGTTGATTCTACATTAAAAAACCTTTGGGAAGAATTGATGATGTTCTTATCATGGTTAACAACAATTATGTCCCCGTTGATTTTATTGTCTTGGATATTGATGCAATCCATCATGCCCTATTGTGCTGGGAAGACCTTTTCTTAGACTGTAGGTGCTATTATTGATATGAAAGAAGGGAATATAAAATATCAATTTCCTCTCAAGAAAGGTATGGAACACTTTCCTAGGAAGAAGATTAAGCCACCTTATGATTCTATTGTTCGAACAAATTACAATGTTGATGCTTCTTCACTTGGTAATACTTGATGCATGCTTTGTGCCTAGCTAAAAGGCGTTAAAGAAAAGCGCTTATGGGAGGCAACCCATTTTTTTTTCTGCAATTTTTCTTTTATTGAGTCAAGGAGATGTTTACTTCTGTAGCAACTCCTTTGTATCTTTATTTTCTCGCATTGTTGTGCCAAGAGTAGCCTCTAATGTTAAGATGATGCTTAATTTTGATTGCTGCGCAGAAACAGATTTTTGCTGTTCACTGTACGAAATTCCTAAAATCACCAGATTGTTAATTAAATCTGAAATTTTTGTGCGTAATCTTTATGAATGTCTGAAACTTTCATTAGTTCAAGTTTTCGATCTGAGCGTCGTAAGTGCCTCGAAAAAATTCGTCTTTGCGGACTGTTCTGTTTTAGACAGATTATGCCTTTTTATTTTGCATTCTCTCTTTTACTAGTGTTGAGTGAAATTCTTTTTTGGGTGGAAGAGCTTCACATAACATCAGTGGCTGTAGCTAATGTTTAAAGTAACAAATCATATTGCGTCTTTATAGAACATGTGATTTTTGATTATGCACTAACCCTCTAATGAGATCTACTTTGAGTTTGGTGTGACGGAAGTTTTCAAGGGTCAAGAGAGAAGGATGATATAATAGGATCAAGAAGAGTGAAGAGCTTAAGCTTGGGGAGGCTCCCATGGATCTCCCCAGCATATTTCAAGAAGACTCAAGCGTCTAAGCTTGGGGATGCCCAAGGCATCCCCTTCTTCATCGTCAAAATTATCAGGTCATCTCTAGTGAAACTATATTTTAATTCTTTCACATCATATGTGCTTTTCTTGGAGCGTCTGTGTGCTTTTATTTTCAGTATTGCACTTTTATTTTCAATAAAGCTTGACTGGACCCTAGCATTCTTGATTGGGAGAGAGACACGCTCCGCTTTTTCATGAGAATACTCCTATTCTTCACTTATATTTGTTGAGTATTCATATCTAGCGCTGTTCAGCTTTTAGCTCTTGTTTTCATGTATCTCTTGTCAGAGCTATTAGCTTTCTTTTGTAGAAAGTACTCTCTTGCTTCACTTATATTTGTTTGGAGAGTTGATAAATAAATTGATTGGTGTTTGGTTGGTTCAGAAAATGTTGCATGTGGTAATTGGTATAAGGAAAAACTTGCTTAATCTTGTAGATCACTAATGGATAACTTGATGCTTGTCAATTGTTTTGAGTTAACAAGTAGATCATGATTAAATTGTGCATCACATGAGTTAAGCCTATTAGTGAAGAACTACCGTAAAGCTTGTTGAAAATTTGGTTTGCATCGGTGGTATCTCTAAGGTCTAGATATTTTCTAATAACAGGGTTTGGTTAACAAGGAAGACGGTATGAAGTCTTATAACGTTTGCAATATGTTTGTCATATAAAACTTGGTGTACGGGTTGATATTCTTGTTTGCTTACATAACCTTGCTAGCCTAAACTCTGTACTGAGAGGGAATGCTTCTCGTGCATCCAAATCCTTGAGCCAAAATCCATGCCATTTGTGTCCACCATAACTACCTATATGTGGTATTTCCTTGCCACTCCAAGTAAATTTTTCATGTGCTACCTTTAAATTATTCAAAATGTTATTATTCCCTTTTTGTGTCAATGTTTACTAGCTCATGAGGAATTAGTGTGGTTATTCTTTATTCTATTTGTGAATGGACTTTTACACCTGGACTAGTGGCATATACATCCGCTTATCCAATAACTTGCAAAAAGAGCTGGCAACGGGGTGCCCAGTCCCAATTAATTACAACTTTAACCAATTAATTCTCTTCACACTTTTGCCCTGATTCATCAGTAAGCAATGACAAACAGTGAAATACCTGAATGTGTGTAAACCAAAGAGAAAGAGGGATGATCTGCCTTGCTGGTAGAAATAACGTCCTTCATGGGAGCCGCTCTTAAAAGTCCGTTGACAGGTAGAATACTGTTCTCACCCGCTACCATTCGTTGACAATTAACAAACACCTCTCAAAAATAGATACTCCTCCATGGTATGTGATTGATGGAAGGCACCCGAGGATTCGGTTAGCCATGGCTTGTGTTAGCAAGGTTGGGAGGAGTATCAAATATTTTATGCAATCTCTATATGCTTTCAAAAACCTAAAAGCTCTAGCACATGATTTAATCCCTGCTTCCCTCTGCGAAGGGCCTTTCTTTTACTTTTATGTTGAGTCAGTTTTCCTATTCTTTCTGTCTTCCACAAGCAAACACTAGTGTCAACTTTGTTACAACATGCGTTATATGCAATGTATTGGACTTGTTATACTACTTTGTGTTGACAATATCCATGAGATAAATATGTTGAAAGTTGAAGCAAATGCTGAAACTAATTCTTCCTTTGTGTTGATTAAATACCTTTTATTAGAAACTATTGCTTTATGAGTTAACACTTATGCAAAACTGTTTGATGCTTGTCTCGAAAGTACTATTCATGAAAACGTTTAGCTTGTGTGATTCATTGTTTACTCATTATCTATTTGGTAGCAAATTATAGACCATTGACTTGGATCACTTCATTCATTTACATGTGCCTTGCAATATTATATGATCAAGATTATGATGTAGCATGTCACCTCAAAAATTATTTTGTTTTTATCGTTTACCTACTCGAGGACGAGTAGGAACTAAGCTTGGGGATGCTGATACGTCTCAAACGTATCTATAATTTTTGATGTTCCATGCTTGTTTTATACCAATTGCTACATGTTTTGCATCTACTTTATATCACTTTTATACATTTTTTGGGACTAACCTATTAACAAGATGCCGAAGTGCCAGTTCCTGTTTTCTGCTGTTTTTGTATTCCAGAAAAGCTAGTCTGGAAATATTCTCGGAATTGGACGAAACTACACGGGGTCCCTATTTTCCAGAACCACCTGACGGACGAAGGAGCACAGAGGAGGGCCAGGAGGCCACACGCACCTAGGGCGCGGCCCCCCTCTGCGCGCCCTAGGGTGGTGTGGGCCCCTCGGGGGTCCAGCCGCCGCCCTTTCGCCTACTTATTCCCCCCGACGCGAAAACCCTAAGTACCTGAGCAAATATCCACGAAAAGTTCCAGAGACGCCGCCGCCGTCAACCCTAGCTCGGGAGGGTTCAGAACCTCTTCCCGGCACCCTGCCGGAGAGGGGAATCGTCACCGGAGGCTTCTACATCGCCATGCCTGCCTCCGGAGTGATGCGTGAGTAGTTCATCCTTGGACTACGGGTCCATAGCAGTAGCTAGATGGTTGTCTCTCCACTTTGTGCCATCATGTTTAGATCTTGTGAGCTGCCCTACATGATCAAGATCATATTATTGTAATGCTACATGTTGTGTTTGCTGGGATCCGATGAATATTGAATATATGTCAAGTTGATTATCAATCTATCTTATATGTTATTTAAGATCTTGCATGCTTTCCGTTACTCGTAGATGCTTTGGCCAAGTAGATGCTTGTAACTCCAAGAGAGAGTATTTATGCTAGATAGTGGGTTCATGCCTCCGTTTAACTGGGACAGTGACAGAAAGTTCTAAGGTTGTGGATGTGCTGTTGCCACTAGGGATAACCTAACGATGCTATGTCCACGGGCATATGTGTTTGTTTACATTACGCACTTTACTTAATGCAATTATCCGTTGCTTGCAACTTAATACCAACGGGGGACTCGGATGACAACCCGGCGGTGGATTATTAGTCATAGATGCTGTTGGATAACGGTCTATGTATTATGTCGTAATGCCCAATTAAATATCATAGTAGTCAACATGTCATGTATATGCATTGTCATGCGCTCACTATTTGTCAATTGCCCAGCTGTAATTTGTTCACCCAACATGTTAGTTATCTTTTATGGAGAGACACCACTAGTGAACTGTGGACCCCGGTCCATTCTTTTACACTGATTAAACAACCACAAACTGCAAACTGTTCCTTTTTCATTCTCTGCAATTTAATACTCATTTTCCACACCATACGTTTAATCCTTTGTTTTCAGCAAGCCGTGAGATTGACAACCTCACTGTTTCGTTGGGGCAAAGTAGTTTGATTGTGTTGTGTGCAGATTCCACGTTGGTGATCGTATTGCGCCGTGCGAGCCACCAACAACCTTCTGAAGAGTTGCTGCTCCTACTGGTTCGATAACCTTGGTTTCTTTCTGAGGGAAAACTTGCTGCTGAACTGCATCATACCTTCCTCTTGGGGTCTCCCAACGAGCGTGTGATTCACGCCATCACTGTCACATGGCAAAACTTTCAACATGCTCTTCATTTTATTTAGTTGATATCATGTACTTTTGTTTATGGATGCTTATCATGGGTGAAATAAATGTGGAGACAAAGCAAGTTTAAATGAGTTTGTATAAATGGTTAGAGAGACGTCTGGGCCGCTAATCTAAGCCATGCATCATTCATGGTGGAAATTTACTTACATACTATGGTGAACCGTCAGTGATACAGCTTATAATAAAAAGATATCTCAATGGTAAATAAAAAGGGTGTTGAGATTGTTCATTTTGTTTGTTTGTCTTGTGATTTTGATATGGGCTTGTTCCATATCCTGGGACAAGAGGTACCCCAGTTGACGCTCTTAATGATGCTATTATTACTTACAATGATATTTAACTTGAACTTACTTTGTTTCCCAAGTTGAGTAACACCATGGTGTAGGTACTTGTATTCAAGGGGCATGAGACATTCAACCTATACTTTGTCAAGCACACTACTCATATTTGATTTCACTTTAAACTTTAATCATTCAAGATGCTATGATAGGGGTCATGAGAGCTTGACACCAAGGATTACCACCTTGCAATCATTAACTTAAGTAGAAGAGTTTGGAAGTTAGATGAAACTTATTCATGCCTTTTATATTCAGATTTTCATGAATACTCTATGACCATTATAGGATGTTCTTACTTTTCATTATGCATACATGTGGTCCATAGTACTTTCTTTCATGTTACACTTTGTGAATTATCATTCACATCGTTGCATTAAATACTTGATATCACTTCATAATCTATCTTGCATATTGCTACTCCTTTGAAGAATGAATCATTTGACTCTATGTAGCAATAGTAATCATCTTTGATATCCACTGATGGTATTAAAATGCAAAGTCCATGTTAGTTCTATCACCTTCATACTCGAGGACGAGTATTGGTTAAGCTTGGGGATGTTGATGCATATAAAATGCATACATGAACTTTACATTTTATTACTTGATATTCCAACTTATTTGCATCATATATGGGTTATATTTATGTTTTATAATGATTTTAGGGGATAATTCACAGTTTTCCCATTATATTGGAATTAACCTTGCAGAACCAGAAAACCCCTTTTTCCATGTTTTTGACTTTCAGGGACCAAACGACGTCTAAATGACCTAATATTTTACGGGGCCCAATAATTGGAAATAAGAAGACGTACGAGCCAAGGATCCACGAAAAAGGAAGTCCGAGGAAGAAAATAGATGGTCCCACGCGGCCAGATTCCTTGGCCGTGTGGGACCACCTCTTTTATTCCTCGTGGCTCCGATGCCGTCCATTTTGTCTCCGTGGCTTCGTCTTGACCTAAAAACGTCTATAAAAATAGTCCCCCGAGGAGTTTCGCGAGGAGGCAGCGGAGAAACACAAAACCACGAAACAGAGAGTCAGAAGGCTCCCGCCGGAGAAGATCGGAGCGGGAAACGCCGCCGGAATCACCTCCGGAGGGCTCCACCCCCCTCCGGCGTGTTCGTCATCAACATCTACATCAAGATCATCTCCATCTCTCCGCTGTAAACTCTTGGCTAACATGATATATGATGCAATATACTATTCCCTTGATCTATTGTGTCTCATCATCTATGTTTGAGAAGTGATTTGTTCATGGCAATAGTGAAATAGTTCGTTGATTGGTTGCATACAAGTTTTGTTATCTTTTATGATTGTCTTGATGTACAATGTATGAGTGCACGCATATATTGGGGAATGCATATAAGGTGATCACCGTAGTGTAATGGATTGAGTAGGACAGGTCGGAGTACTAAGACAGAAACCGTGGTCTGAGACTTGAAGTTACATTATGGGGGATATATGGGGGACCCTAGAACTTAAGGCTATGGTGGGACAATTATGTTTTAATAATTCTTGTGCTGCACATTTACTTGGCCATGAGATCCATCATAAGAGTTGTGTAATTTTCTCATTTACTTGGCTACACCTATTTATGGCTCCTTCCTAGAAGAAACAATTAAGACTGAAACATGTGCTTCACTAATTGTGACAACCACACGAATGAAATAACAATTGCTAGAACATTTGCTCCCTTGAGATATTTGCTACTTGAGATATTTGATACTTGCTACTTTGAGAAACTTGCTTGAGAAAACTGCTGAGAGAAACTTACTCTAAGAAACTTGCGTTTGAAATTTGATTGAGAAACTTGTTACTAGATAAACCCATTCCACATCACTTGCTTCCATTAGTTAGTTCCTTTCATATTTAAATTTATTGCTTTGCATAAAAGGCCATATAAGAGGGTTATAGGGCTTTAGAGAATAGACAGTTTACCTTCAGCTCCTCGTGGGTTCGACACTCAAATACTTATCGAATTGTGCTACAGTGATTCCTTGCTCTTGGGGATTATCAGCAGGGCACTCCTCCCAATTTTTCAAAATCTCATCGATTTCTGTGCCGCTCCTCGGGCGCGGAGCTCTTTCGAGCTCATCTTGACCATCGAAGAAATCACCGCGTTTCTCCACGAGTGATCCATGCGAAGCCACCTTCGAGCCTCTGGGAACACGGTTTTCGAAAACCCGAGATCCCTTGGTAGTTGGAGATGCGGGGTCTCATCCATGCACCTGACACATGCGCAGAATCCGTGGCCCACCTGGGCCGATACATATGAGCAACTAGGATAGTCCTGCACCGTCGTGAGCAACGCAGCTCTCATGTCAAAATAATCTCTAGTGTAGGCATCCCACGTACGGGCTGGCGTCTCCCACAACGTGGCTAACTCCTCTTTCAACAGCCCGAGATACAGATGTATGTTGATACCTGGTTGTTTCGGCCCATGAAGGAGAATACTCATATGTATGTACTTTTGCTTCGTGCACAGCCACGGGGAAGGTTGTAAGGCCATGTAAACACGGGCCAGGTGCTATGTGTGCTACTCTGGTTGCCGAATGGATTTATTCCATCGGTGCTCATACCCAGCCTGACGTTCCTTGCGTCGCCCGCGAATTTTTCGAAGGCGATGTCCAATGCTTCCCACTGGCTAGCGTCTGAAGGGTGTGTCAGGATCCTATCCTTCTCCGGATCTTCTTCGGGCTTCTCCCTTTCCGTGTGCCATTGCATGAGATTTGCTTCCTTAGGGTCCACGAAATACCGCTGCGCACGGGGAGTGATAGGAAATTACCATACTACTTTTCGAGAATTTTTTAGTTCCCACTCTTATACCGTCCGTGGCCGCACACCGGACATGTGGTCATGTCCTTGTAATCACCCCGATAAATTACGCAATCATTGATGCAGGCGTGGTATTTGACGTGCGGTAGGTCAAGAGGGCACACGACTTTCTTGGCCTCCTCGATACTACTTGGCAATGTGTTCCCCTTGGAGAGAATATCGTGCATGAATTTCATGTTCTTGTCGAAGCTCACGTCAGTCCATTTGTTTTCCGCCTTCATCTCCAGAGCATCAAGCGTTACTTGCAAGCGTGTATCCTGGGGCCGGCACCCAGGATACAACGGAGTGATCCCGTCTATCTCCATTTGCGCCAGCTTGGCTTTCTCTCTGGCTGCAGCCCTGGCGTTGCTCGTCTCCTTGAGGAGCAGTTCTTGAACATGAGCGTCCTGCAAGGCCAAAGTTAGCGGGGTCTGCGTGTTCACGCCACCACCGGCATCTCCTTCGTCATGATGATCTTGTCCGCTGACATCTCCTTCATCATGATGATCTTGTCCGCTGGCATCTCCTTCGTCATGATGATCTTGTCTGCCGGCATCTCCTTCGTCATGATGATCTTGTCCGTCTTGTTCCAGCATGAAACCGCGCCTGAGCAGGTGATCCTCCAATTGTCCAGAATCAGGGTCGATCCAGCTCACGAGTTTGCATTTTCGACATGGACATCTTATCTGGCGCCTGTTGCACCAAATCATGTCCGCTTTCGCTTCTTCCTTATATCTACTGATTCGACCGGAGCTCATCATGATGACCATGGTTGACTACGCGGTATAGATAGAGCAGAAACGAGAGTATGTTAATTAGAACCGCAACATGCACACACAGACACACACATGCATGCATGGTCACCGAAAAAATTCGGCATGACCTCTCTTAAAAGTATGACATATGGGTAGTGCAAAAATTTGCCCAAATGGAAATTAATCAACATTTCGACAAACATCCATGCACCACGCCGGCGCAAGCAACAACAAAAGTTTCTTCCGGACCAATTCATGCACAACACACAAGCTTCATGTATAAACATCGTCATGCCATCGTGCAAACTTCACCTACAACAAATTACATCCACATATGCACCGCCGGCCACACAAAACATGCATATGCATGTCCATCCAACTTTCCTCACCTAGTAGATTCATTACCGAGACGTGACCGCGATCGATGAGAGAGTGTGTGGTGTTGGAAAGAAAATAGTGGAGAAAAAGAGATGTGGGAGAGAGGAGGAGAGTATATATGGAGAGCCTCACCAATTATCTATCAACCAAAATAGGTTTAACTATAAAAAATGGAGAAAGGTATGGGCAAAATGGGATGGGAGGGAGGAGGAAGACGAGCTAGGTGGAGGAGGAAGAAGAACCAAATGGGTAGGGAAAGGGGGCTGCCCGTTTTGTACATCTGGGAAAGACTTTCTGTGGCACATGGGCCCACATGCGCCACAGAAATATCATCCAGCCAATCATTGGTGGGGCCCCACCATTTTTCTGTGGCGCATGATACCTGATGCGTCACAGAAAATTCCCTTTCTGTGGCGCACCAGATCCCATGCGCCACAGAAACAACCCCGGAGTTTGAAATCCAATGATTGGTGGTGGGCCACTCCTTATTTCTATGGCGCACGCAGCGGGGTGCACCACAGAAAGCAGGAATTCTGTGGCGCATGGGACCTCCATGCGCCACAGAATGTGGAATTTTTCTGTGGCGCACTACCTGGGGTGCGCCTCAGAATCTTTTTTGTGCCGCACGGACATTTTGGTGCGCCACAAAATAGCATTCCACAGAAAGCATGTTTCCTAGTAGTGACATTATAAACGTGGGCTTGCCCCGATCACCGCCGAACATCAGGTGGCCGGCTGGTGCGCCACAAAATAGCATTCCACAGAAAGCCTGTTTCCTGGTAGTGAAATTTTAAACGTGGGCTTGCCCCGATCACCACCGAACATCAGGTGGCCGGCTAGTATGAACCCAGTGGCGGAGCTTCAACAAAATCTTTGCAGGGCGAAGTTGCAAAATAACATGTAAAATTATTTGGAACAACAACAATGAGAAACTTGAATTTGTAGTGATTCCAGAAACTCATATATTTAGATAGATTTTGTCCACAAAATACATTTCTTACACAAGCTACTGTAAAACCAAAAGAATCTAGATACTACTCAACTCAACCATGGATCTTCATTTGTCATCACAGAACCAGATCAGCTCTTCGGTTCTTTACGCCCGCGAAATGTTCAAGAACATCATCGTAGCTATACTTCTCTGTGATTTCCCTCTCTATGTTTACAAGCAAGCTGTTGGCAAGGAAATCATTCTCCATCTTATTGCGCAGCCTTGTTTTTATAATCTTCAAAGTAGAAAATGCGCGTTCCGCTGTTGCCGTAGAAGCTGGAAGAGTCACAAACAATCGGAGCAACCTATCAATCAAGTTGTAGATAGAATTTCTTCCGCTCTCAACAAGGCAGCGACAAAGGTTTGTTAATGTTGACACATTTTTCAACTCCTTGTTAGTAGAAGCATCCACCACAAAATGTTTGAGTTGCTGCTCCAAACCATAGATTTCTTGTTGAGTGAAATCAGCGGGATAGTATTTCTTCACCATCTCAGAAATATCATCAACCTTGAAAGATCTGAATTTATTTTTAGGGATCAAGGTAGCACTAGTGGACAGAAGATCCATGACCTTGTCATTGAACCGGAAGTTTAGTTCGTGCAACTGTGTATCAAGTGTAGCACGAAATATTTCCACTCGAAAATATTGCTCTTGAGTAAAGACACCTGGTTGTCGACGAGCACGACCACCACGTAAAATGTAAGGTTTCCCCAAATCTGGAATATCAATGGAATGAGTTGCACAAAAGTCGACAACTCGGAAGAAAAATTCTTCCCAACCATCATATGTTCTCATTTCATCAAAGCGAACTTTTGTTGAGAACACTAGACGCATGGCATTTACTATGTCCTGTGATTTCTTTTGCAAAGCTTGACCAAGATCTTCGGCAATTTCCAGTATTTCTTCCATCATACATAAGACAAGTACGAACTCAAAGGATGATAAGTAGCTGAAAGCAGTATCGTCATCTGCACGTATTGAACCAGCTGATCCATCTGAACCTATCTTCTGAAGCACTGTACTGACTGCAATGTACATGGTCTTTAGGCTAGATATAGAACCCAAGTGCGAACCCCATCTTGTGTCCTGGTCGTTTCAGTGCATGTATTTGGTTTGCACCTTGACCTGTTTCAATGTCATCAATAGCTAGTAAATGAGCTAATTCATCCAATTGAGCATCATGAAGCTCGTCATGGCGCTTTGCCGAGGAGTCAACGGTGTTAACAATGAAATGAAGTTTCTGACAAAATTGAGTAACAGGGACCACCTCTTTGGATGCAGCAACAAGCACAAGTTGCAACCGATGAGCATATCAATGAACATAATATGCATATGGGCATTCTCTTAGAAAAAGAGCTTGCAATCCATTGAACTCACCCCTCATATTACTAGCTCCATCATACCCTTGACCACGAAGGTTTTGAACATCAAAACCATGTTTGGATAATACACAGCTCAATACCTCTTTAAGTGTTGCAGCTTTGGTACTTGTCACATGTATCAAGTCAAAAAACCGCTCTTGCAAAATTCCATCTTTGTCGACAAATCTGAAAACAATTGCCATTTGCTCTCTTTTTGCTACATCACAAGTCTCATCCACTAGGATAGAAAACTTAGAATTCCCAATCTCTTCACGGATATGTTTCCGAACTTTAAATGCATAAATGCCCAAAAGCTCTTGCTGGATCTCCGGTGATGTGTACTTTGCATTGTACTTTGCATTTTTAATAGCTTCCGCAATATCAGGATTGAATTCTCCATGAAGCTTTAACAACTCAAGAAAGTTCCCTCCGTGCTTTGACTCGGGTGTCTCATCGTGGCCTCTAAAAGCACAAGATTGTGACGTGAGCCACTTAACAGATGAAATTGAAGTTTTCACCCTTTATTGGTTTCTTTCGATATCCCTCTTGTTTCCACTTCTACAGCGTGTGCTATATGACCTGCCCGATTCAACAAGTCTTGACATCCTCTGGTTGCATTGTTGTGTTCAGAGCAAGGTTCAGAACCAATGTGGTTTAAAAATGCACACTTTCTTCCATCGTTGACCTTCTTCCAAGTAACAAATCCACGTACTGTGAAGACATCGGAACCACCTCGCTTGTTTTTGTTTCTGCTGGCCACGAAACAAAATAAACAGTATGCATGGTGGCTGCTCTCTGAATACTCCAACCACGCTGGGAAAAGACTAAACCAGTTGTCCTTAAAGCGCCTTTTCTGACTTCCTGTACCATAAACTTTGAAATTCTTGAGATGTGGCTGCATAGGGCCTAGTTTCAAATATGCCCGTCACACATCATCTCTTTGATTAGGTGGATATTGCCAAATTTGTGGACATAGCGCTGGATCACGCTCCAAAGATTC
This sequence comes from Poa pratensis, assembly GCA_947311845.1. NCBI lineage: Eukaryota > Viridiplantae > Streptophyta > Magnoliopsida > Poales > Poaceae > Poa > Poa pratensis. Next base: position 29,647,831 of record CAMZMU010000060.1, on the reverse strand, counting down.
AATACCAGAGAACAAAACTTCATTTGTTTGAGTTTGATGCACTTGCTCTTCATGATTTTGCTGTCCAAATTCAAGCAACAAGAGAGGCGGTTGAACATGGACAGTGGTTTCAGGGGCTGCCGGTTCACTAGCTTCACATTCAGCTCTCTTGTTTCTGAAAATTGAATCGATGTGTTGGTCCTTTTTCTTGCCCTTTACCATTGTTACTTCCTACCTACACAGTAGAAAAACAATTTGTAAGTTTCAATTTGGTGAAAAATCTATGACCTAGCAAGAATTCCCCATTTTTAAGATGCAAAAATCGGAGCTAAAGCTGAATTGAATTGGCATTGTGGTAGACTGGCAAGAAAGGAAATTTACCAGTGAGACACAGAGTGAACTTGTCGGATGGCCGGAGATCAGATGGACAGAGGACGGGCTGTACTGCTGCTGTGATCTACTTCCTGCTGCTGCTGCTCAGTGCTCATGGTCAAGACTCAAGAGGACTAGAGGAGCTGAGGAGGGGCGCTGCCGTCGCCCCGCGCTGCCGCCGGCCGGTCATGCCCAAGGCCCCATCTGCTCAGTCGCCGCCAAGTTCGTGAGAGACAAGAGAGAGCAGAGGCAGAGAAACGAGCGTTGCTCTGTTCCGCACAGACTAGAAGATGCTCTCAGGTAACGAATGGGCCTTATTTGGCTGAATCGATGGAGCACACTAAGGGGTAGTAAAAAATGTGCGTTTCGCTGGGGGGGGACGACCGCCCTTTTCGCCCCCATTAAGCTCCACCGTTGGTTGCATTGTTGTGTTCAGAGCAAGGTTCAGAACCAATGTGGTTTAAAAATGCACACTTTCTTCCATCGTTGACCTTCTTCCAAGTAACAAATCCACGTACTGTGAAGACATCGGAACCACCTCGCTTGTTTTTGTTTCTGCTGGCCACGAAACAAAATAAACAATATGCACGGTGGCTGCTCTCTGAATACTCCAACGACGCTGGGAAAAGACTAAACCAGTTGTCCTTAAAGCGCCTTTTTTGACTTCCTGTACCATAAACTTTGAAATTCTTGAGATGTGGCTGCATAGGGCCTAGTTTCAAATATGCCCGTCGCACATCATCTCTTTGATTAGGTGGATATTGCCAAATTTGTGGACGTAGCGCTGGATCGCGCTCCAAAGATTCAATACCAGAGAACTAAACTTCATTTGTTTGAGTTTGATGCACTTGCTCTTCATGGTTTTGCTGTCCAAATTCAAGCAACAAGAGAGGCGGCTGAACATGGACAGTGGGTTCAGGGGCTGCCGGTTCACTAGCTTCACATTCAACTCTCTTCTTTCTGAAAATTGAATCGATGGGTTGGTCCTTTTTCTTGCCCTTTACCATTGTTACTTCCTACCTACACAGTAGAAAAACAATTTGTAAGTTTCAATTTGATGAAAAATCTATGACATGTGGGGACCCCAGACTAGCCGTTCGAAATACCCGATTATGCTTAACACAACGATCCCGTGATCAGTCTGTCGTTGCACATAATCCGAACTGAATACCGAAGTTTACATCCCTTACAATACCGAATAAAAGTCTTACATAAATGGTCATTTAGACCAAGTCTTACATAGGTGCCTTCATGGGCCAAACCAAAATAATCAGCGGAAGCTACGACGTAGTAGACATCATATCCTAACAACGACCCAACAGGCAGCTGACTTATGGAGATCCCTAGTTCGCATAGAAGTCGCCATACTCCTCCTCGGCGTAGTGCTCCTCGAAGTCTGGCTAAGACAATAGCCAGGGACGAAACCAATATGAGTACATTTGATTGTACTCGCAAACTACCCCAACATGAGTATGCACTAGTTTTATTTTAATTGCGAACTTTTATTTATTTAAAGCATCTCTATATCTTTATTGAAAAAGGTCAGGAGAATTTTATAACTATCTTTAAATAAAATCACCATTTTATCTGTTTCTCCAAAACTCCTCCTTTTTTCGACCATCACCCGTCATGGTCCACTTTCCTCCAACAACCTCATATCGATCTGTTGGTATAGGTGTATGAAACATTCTCCACTTCATTTTCTTTTAAAACTCAAAGTCTTTCAAAAACTTGCACATGGTCAAAGTAGGGCCTCCCAACTATCCATATCCGAGGACTCGGCTATTCGAATAGTTTTACACTCTGCAGAGGTAGCACGCTTTTCCCACACCCATCCGGTAACTCATCATGTCAGCCACGTCCTGCCATACCAGGTGTATGCGAAGTTGAGTCACCGACCATAGCCTGTCCTTTGCTCATGCTAGTATAAGACCCTGCCCTTATGACACTTTCTATCAACACTTAACCCAGCCCGTCGGAATCTAAGAGTGAGGACTCATAGTTTTCCCCGGCGACCCCATGGTGAAGTCTTCAATCCTCCTCCTTATCTTTCCTTAGAGTTTGAGCGAGGACCCAGGTCAGGGGTAGGTCACCAAACCATCCCCTCATGCATAACGGAGTCATCTCCGTCGATGAGGCATCCCATACTAATATGAGCAAATTATATGACTACGCCCTTTTCCCATATGTGGGTGATGTCTACGTGTGCTTCTATTCTTGTAGACAGTGTTGGGCCTCCAAGACCAGAGGTTTGTAGAACAGCAGCAAGTTTCCCTTAAGTGAATCACCCAAGGTTTATCGAACTCAGTGAGGTAGAGGTCAAAGATATCCCTCTCAAGCAACCCTGCAATTAAGATACAAGAAGTCTCTTGTGTCCCCAACACACCCAATACACTTGTCAGATGTATAGGTGCACTAGTTCGGCGATGAGATAGTGAAATACAAGTGATATGGATGATTATAAGTAGTAACTGCAATCTGAAATAAAGATGGCAGCAAGCAAACATGTAGCAGAACTTGTTGTAAATGGTGTTTCAATGCTTAGAAACAAGGCCTAGGGATCATACTTTCACTAGTGGTACCTCTCAACATGTTAGCACAACTGAATGCAAGTAAATGATACTCGGGATTATTCTCCTTCTTGATAACACAAGAGTACTATGTGTAGGGCTGCAAAAGCACTCCTCAAAGTCTGAGTAAACAAACACCACAATTCCCAAGAATAAACCATGATAAATGTCTAAATTATTCATAGAGTCACACAAGTACCCACACTGTCACCTTGATACCGTGTTGTCACAATGACTCCAGAAACTAGACACAATCACTTGAGTAGCATAAACATTACATATGAATTCAGCGATACTAGCAATACTCATGATCACATAAAGATCACACCATGGGAGAGAGAGATAAACCACATAGCTACCGGTAGAGCCCTCAGCCTCGGGGGAGACTACTCACACATGGTCATGGTGAGCACACTTGATGGAGAGGTTGATGAAGAGGTGCAGCCCAGAGAGGAGACGGCGGCCCGCTGCAGCCATGGCGCGGCGGCGGCGCTGGAGATGGCGATGGAGTCGATGGAGATGGCTCCGGGGGCACTTCCCTGTCTCGACGGCGTGCCGGAACAGAGATTTTGTCCCCCGAAACTTGTCGTCGATGGCGGCGGCGCTGCGAAACTCTTCTGGAAATATGACTTGGTCTTTTAGGGTTTTCGCGTCGGGAGGAATATATAGGCGAAGGGGCGGCGTCGGTGGAGTCCGGAGGGGCCCACACCATAGGGCGGCGCGGCCAGGGGGCCCACCACGCCGGGGTGTGGTTTGGCCACCTCGGCGCCCTCCTTCGTCTCTCCTTCGGACTCCGTGACGGTGCTGGAAAAATAGGGACGTGGCCTTTTGTTTCGTGCAATTCCGAGAATATTCGCAGAAACAGCAGAAAACAGGGAACTGTCACTTCGGCATCTTGTTAATAGGTTAGTCCCAGAAAATGCATAAAAGTGATATGAAGTGTATATAAAACATGTAGCAAATGGTATAATATAAGCATGGAACAGCAGAAATTATGGATACGTTGGAGACGTATCAAGCATCCCCAAGCTTAGTTCTACTCGTCCTCGAGTAGGTAAAATGATAACAACAAATAATTTCTGAGGAGACATGCTTTCACACAATCTTGATCAATATATTGCAAGGCTCATGTCATGAATGAAGTGACTCAAAGCAATGGTCTATAGTTTGCTAACAAATAGATAAAGAGTAAACAATGAATCATATAAGCAAAAACTTTTCATGAATAGTACTTTCAAGACAAGCATCAAAAAGTTTTGCATAAGAGGTAACTCATAAAGCAATAGATTCAAAGTAAAAGGCATTGAAGCAACACAAAGGATGATTAAGTTTCAGCAATTGCTTTCAACTTGTAACATGTATATCTCATGGATAGTTGTCAACATAAAGCAATATAACAAGTGCAATAAGTAAACATGTAAGAATCAATGCACACAAAGTTGACACAAGTGTTTGCTTCTAAGATAGAAAGGAGTAGGTAAACTGACTCAACATAAAGTAAAAGATAGGCCCTTCGCAGAGGGAAGCAGGGATTAAATCATGTGCTAGAGCTTTTTAAGTTTTCGAAAGCATATAGAGAGCACAAAATAAGTATTTGAGAGGTGTTTGTTGTTGTCAACGAATGGTAGTGGGCACTCTAACCCCCTTGTCAACCAGACTTTCAAGAGCAGCTCCCATGAAGGACGTTATCTCTACCAGCAAGGTAGATCATCCCTCTTCTCTTTTGTTTACACATGTATTTTAGTTTCTTTATAGTTGACACTCCTCCCAACCTTTGCTTACACAAGCCATGGCTAACTGAATCCTCGGGTGCCTTCCAACATTCACATACCATGGAGGAGTGTCTATTTGCAAATTAAGTTGCTTACTGATAAATCAGGGCAAAACATGTGAAGAGAATTATTAATGAAAGTTGTAATTAATTGGGGCTGGGCACCCCGTTGCCAGCTCTTTTTGCAAATTATTGGATAAGCGGTGTATATGCCACTAGTCCATTGGTGAAAGTCTGTCAGAAGTAAATGACAAGATTGAAAGATAAAACACCACATACTTCCTCATGAGCTATAAAACATTGACACAAATAAGGAGTAATAAAGTTTTGAATAGTTTAAAGGTAGCACATGAAGTATTTACTTGGAATGGCAGGAAATACCACATAGTAGGTAGGTATGGTGGACACAAATGGCATGGGTTTTGGCTCAAGGTTTAGATGCACGAGAAGCATTCCCTCTCAGTACAGAATTTAGACTAGCAAGGTTGTTTGAAGCAAACACAAGTATAAACTGGTACAGCAAGACTCAAATAAAAACATATTGCAAGTATTATAAGACTCTACACTGTCTTCCTTGTTGCTCAAACATTTTACCAGAAAATATCTAGACCTTAGAGATAGCAAACATGCAAACCAAGTTTCAACAAGCTCTACGGTAGTTCTCCACTAATAGGCTTTAACTACATGATGCAAGAGCTTAAACATGATCTACTTGAGAGCTCAAAACAATTGCAAAGTATCAAATCGAAACAAGACAAAACAGCCCTCAACTAGTACATGTACTAGTAGACTTTACAAGAATGCATATGTCTTTTCCAATACCAACTACCACATGTAGCATTTTCTTTTTCCAAACAAACACCAATCAATTTATAACATAAACTCTCCAAATGATAATATAATGCAGCAAGAGAGTATTTATAAACAAGTGCTAACAGCTCGAAGAGATGCATGAAAAACAGGAGCTAAAAGCACTGCAGTAGCTAGTTAAGAATACTCAACAAATATAAGTGAAGAACATGAGTATTCACATGAAAAAGCGGAGCGTGTCTCTCTCCCACACAAGGATTGCTAGGATCCGAATTTATTCAAACAAAAACAAAAATAAAAACACACAGACGCTCCAAGTAAAGCGCATAAGATGTGAAAGAATTAAAATATAGTTTCACTAGAGATGACCTGATAAGTTTGTTGATGAAGAAGGGGATGCCTTGGGCATCCCCAAGCTTAGACGCTTGAGTCTCTCTGAATATTGGGATGAACCACGGGGGCATCCCCAAGCTTAGGCTTTTCACTCTTCTTGATCACATAATATCATCCTTCTCTCTTGATCCTTGAAAACTTCTTCACACCAAACTCGAAATAGTTCTCATTAGAGGGTTAGTGCATAATTAAAAATTCACATGTTCTGTGATGATACAATCATTCCCAAAGCTTCTGGACATTAGCTACAGCCACCAATGCTTTGTGGAGCAAAGAAATCCACTTAAACATCGTAAAAGAGCGAATGCAAAACAAAAGGCAGAATCTGTCAAAAACAGAACAGTCTGTGAAGATGAATTTTTCGAGGCACTTAAGTTGCTCAGATGGAATAGGTCCAGTTTAATGAAAGTTGCGTACATATCTGAGGAAGATGCGTGATTTTTTACAGAATTTTCGATTTTTCTGCAGAGAGAAAAGCTCAAATTCGTGACAGCTAAAAATCTGTTTCTGCGCAGAAATCCAAATCTTGCATCAACTTTCAATAAAAGACTTTACTTGGCACAACAATGCAATAAAATAAAGATACAAAGGAGTTGCTACAGAAGTAACAAGCACCTTGACTCAAAACAAAAAGAAAAGCAAAAATAACAGAAAATAAAAACAATGGGTTGTCTCCCATAAGCGCTTTTCTTTAACGCCTTTTAGCTAGGCATAGTGATTTTGATAATGCTCTCATATGTATAAGAGTTGAATATAGAGAGCATCAAAAAGCAAATAGCGAACACATTTAAGTCTAACCCACTTCCTATGCAAAGGAATCTTGTAAGAAAACAAATTATTGAAGCATGAAGCTACTAGCATAGAAAGACAAAACAAGTGCAACTTCAAAAATTTCAACAAAAAGAGAGGAGACTTGATATTATTGAGATATATGAATCCATGTCTCCCTCTCTCATAAAAACTTTCAGTAGCATCATTGATAAAATCCACAATATAACCATCACATGAAACATTCTTACCATGATCCATATGCACAAAAGTATCAATATTTTCCACACAAGAAAAGTTCTCCTTAATAACAATGGGGCAGGATCATCATAAAGAACTCTAACATGATAGACAAGTTGTATATTAAAGGGATGGTTTTGGGTAATCCCTCCATAACTATGACAAGTTTCATGAGGATGACTGTAATTATAACCTATGTCATAGTATTCTTTATAATAATTATCAAAGACTGGAGGCATAGCATCATCATAAGCAATAGAATAGTCATCTTCCAAACTGTGTTCATTCGTAAACATATCATTATTTTTAATAGAAGGAGATGTATCAAGCATATAATCAGCAATAGCAAAAGGATTTTCAAACACCTCATCCCCAAGCTTAGAGCTTTTCATATCATCATTGGAAGAAACATGGATAGTACTAATAGTATGGCAATCATTAATATCATCATTTTCAGAATTGGTACCCCAAAGATTTTCAATATCAAAAGTAGTTTCATTTTCCCAATCATGATCACTAATATAAGTAACAGGCATAGGTTCATCATCAAGTTCAGAATCATCGAATTCAGAATTATAAGTATCAATTGTAACAGGAGCAACAAGTTTGGGAGAAGATACCGTTTCCTCTCTCCTTTTACTCCTCTTCTTCTTCTTCTTCTTTCCCCTCTTCTTTTATCTTTAGGAGGGAGAGGTTTGAAAGGAAGCTCCTCCACATAACCTGGTTTAGTATTAGAGACAATGGAAGAAACTTGGGGGGACTCCTCTCTTTCATTAATGAGAACAAAACACATATTAGTCCTGTCATACTTTGGTAAAGTCTCATCCTTTATAATATTTTGTATGTAGGTGTTAGCATGGCAATTATTAACACAATAGAGATAACATCCATGCAACACACTATTCATATCAAGATCACTCATATCTAACAAGGAAGTTTTTCTTGATAACTCTTCACACCCCAAAAATAATGTAAGTTCATCATGTTGATTAGGAGTGATCATGTTATCACAATACAAATTTGCAGTAATTGGATTCGAAAGGCTATTATCATGACCTGAACATTGAAAATTAAAATGACCCACTTCATAGCAAAGTTCACAAATAAAAGGATGGAGGTCACAAACTTTTTCACCAAGATCTCTTAGAGCCTTGTACCACGTTCTAGTTTTTTCATTCCTATGATGGATACAATATTCATCTTCGATTTGATTAATTCCACAAGGTCTATGCATTCCACAAAAATTAACATGCTTATAAGAAATAGTATTTTCAGAAGTTTGAGCATGTTTATTGCAATCATTAACAACAATTTCATTTTCCATGCAAGTGTCTTTGAAAGGTTCATGATACACGTCCCAATTTTCTTTAGGAACATTAATATGAGAAGCAAAGGTTCTAAAACAATCAACAACAATTTGAGAATCAAGACCATATTTAGCACTAAGCTCTTGAAAACAGCAGTTTCAACGAAAGACTTAATGCAATCATATTCATAGTTTATACCTGATTCTTTACCTTTGTCATTCTCCCAATCCTCAGTATTGCTTTGAATTCTTTCAAGAATATCCCATCTAGCTTCAACCTTCTTGCTTGTGAAAGAACCATGTGAACATGCATCTACATAATCCTTGTAATGACCTGAAAGCCTTGCATAAAAATTAGTAACAATTATTTCCTCAGAAAGCTCATGGTTAGGACATTTGAGTATTAATGTTTTCAGCCTTCCCCAAGCTTGAGCAATGCTTTCTCCATCATGAGGGTAAAAATTATAAATGTAATTCCTATCTAGATGCACTTCACGAAGAGGATAAAATTTAGAGTAAAAGAGAGATTCAAGCTGTTTCCAATTCGAAGGTTGTTCATCCAGCAGCCTATACCATTCCTTTGCTTTGTCCTTAAGTGACAATGGAAATAGTTTCCTCATGACATTTTCTCTTGATAAACCTGCAACCTTAAATAACTCACAAAGTTCTGTAAGTTTCGACAAGTGAGCACTTGGATGGATTGATCCATCCCCTGCATACTGATCATTCATAACCCTTTCAACAATTTTCATAGGTATTTTAAAAGAAATACTTTCAACAGGTGGATTTGGAATATCACAAACATCATTAGAATTATCACATATTGGAGACAAAGCATTATCAAGGCAAAATAATTCCTCCATAGCTGAGGAGCAAAAAAGATTATTTTCATATAAACTAGCTTCCCCAAGCTTAGGCTTTTCCACAGCCTTAGCAATAATGGTGTCCAAAGAATTTATACTAATAACATTACTACCACTATTATGCAAACAAGCCTCCATAGGTTTTTTAATTTTCTCTTCAAAAGCATCATGTCCTAATTCCATATAAAGTTCATAGAGATCTCTAATTTTTTTGTTGTTTTCCATTAAGCCTAACTAGTGAAAATAAAAACAAGAAACAAAAAGAAATAATTGCAGAATCTAAAGGAGATACCTTCCAACACTTACCTCCCCGGCAACGGCGCCAGAAAATAGCTTGATGTCTACGTGTGCTTCTATTCTTGTAGACAGTGTTGGGCCTCCAAGAGCAGAGGTTTGTAGAACAGCAGCAAGTTTCCCTTAAGTGAATCACCCAAGGTTTATCGAACTCAGGAGGTAGAGGTCAAAGATATCCCTCTCAAGCAACCCTGCAATTAAGATACAAGAAGTCTCTTGTGTCCCCAACACACCCAATACACTTGTCAGATGTATAGGTGCACTAGTTCGGCGAAGAGATAGTGAAATACAAGTGATATGGATGATTATAAGTAGTAACTGCAATCTGAAATAAAGATGGCAGCAAGCAAACATGTAGCAGAACTTGTTGTAAACGGTGTTTCAATGCTTAGAAACAAGGCCTAGGGATCATACTTTCACTAGTGGTACCTCTCAACATGTTAGCACAACTGAATGCAAGTAAATGATACTCGGGATTATTCTCCTTCTTGATAACACAAGAGTACTATGTGTAGGGCTGCAAAAGCACTCCTCAAAGTCTGAGTAAACAAACACCACAATTCCCAAGAATAAACCATGATAAATGTCTAAATTATTTATAGAGTCACACAAGTACCCACACTGTCACCTTGATACCGTGTTGTCACAATGACTCCAGAAACTAGACACAATCACTTGAGTAGCATAAACATTACATATGAATTCAGCGATACTAGCAATACTCATGATCACATAAAGATCACACCATGGGAGAGAGAGATAAACCACATAGCTACCGGTAGAGCCCTCAGCCTCGGGGGAGACTACTCACACATGGTCATGGTGAGCACACTTGATGGAGAGGTTGATGAAGAGGTGCAGCCCGGAGAGGAGACGGCGGCCTGCTGCAGCCACGGCGCGGCGGCGTCGCTGGAGATGGCGATGGAGTCGATGGAGATGGTTCCGGGGGCACTTCCCCGTCCCGACGGCGTGCCGGAACAGAGATTCTGTCCCCCGAAACTTGTCGTCGATGGCGGCGGCGCTGCGGAACTCTTCTGGAAATATGACTTGGTCTTTTAGGGTTTTCGCGTCGGGAGGAATATATAGGCGAAGGGGCGGCGTCGGTGGAGTCCGGAGGGCCCACATCATAGGGCGGCGCGGCCAGGGGGGCCACCGCACCAGGGTGTGGTTTGGCCACCTCGGCGCCCTCCTTCGTCTCTCCTTCGGACTCTGTGACGGTGCTGGAAAAATAGGGACGTGGCCTTTTGTTTCGTGCAATTCCGAGAATATTCGCAGAAGTACTTTTCTGGAACCAAAAACAGCAGAAAACAGGGAACTGGCACTTCGGCATCTTGTTAATAGGTTAGTCCCAGAAAATGCATAAAAGTGATATGAAGTGTATATAAAACATGTAGCAAATGGTATAATATAAGCATGGAACAGCAGAAATTATGGATACATTGGAGACGTATCAGTGGGTAAATGTGGTCGCACAGGGTATCGGCTGGTTGACGTAAGTACAAGGACACACTGTGCATTTTTCATAAATATCTCCATTCTCCATTTCTCCACTTCAACATCGACATCTCGGCATTCCATAACCACACAAGTAATTTCAAAGGAGTTTTGAATAAACAACCTTTTTCTTCCCATCCTATAGGTTTATATAAACTACCTTATACTTCTACATCGGTGGCAAAATAGTTTTCATATGCTTTTTGAAAAAGTTTCAAAAATCATTGCCTTAAGAGTAAATCATGTTATCAAAGTAGATGCATATATTTGGGGTGCAAGCTCAGAGAGTAGCTTGCCTTGCTCGACAAAGTGACCTTGGTCTTGATCTTCAGGTTCAACAAATTCTCCCTCCTCGATAAATCCGACAACGTTCTCGTCTAATTAATAAACAAACAAATACAAAAATCACTAAACTACTCAATCAACATCACAACATTACAATCTTAAATGCTATAAATAGCCACTGCACACATCAAGCAACACAATTTGGTTTCAATTTAATTGAATTAACCATTATTTATTTATGTCTTAAATATGGCAGAAACTAGTTGAACATGTTTAATGCCATAACTCAAGTTCTGTTTGTCACAAAAATACAAACTAAATTTCTACAGAAAGCTACTGATGTGTAGAATACAACACAATTTGGTTTGGATTAATTGGAGTTACCAAACTCCCACCATAATTGTTTTAATCCATAAACTTAAGAATCAAGTTTTAGCTCCAAATTAAGTTCTATTGATCCTAAAATTAAATCCTTTTAGGGGTAACTAACCATGACTAAATGTGATCCAACAAAATTCGTCCTAACTCATTTTGGTTAAACCTTAAACATTTATAATTGTCTTAGTGCAGAAGGGTTTTCTAATTTCAACTTTATACTAAACAATTATCATTGCATAATTAATTCTACCAAAATTAGGGAAGCTAATAGATCACAGTACCAAGCTAACAAAATTGGTTTGGAATTATTTGGTTTGATAGAGTATCAGTAACAAACAAGTTTATGTTTTAAACCTTCTGTGGCATTTTTAATAATACATTTTTGTTATTTATCTAAATGCAATTAAACCACTTGGGTTGGTTAAACAATTTCATAATATTTCCAGAACATTTGGATTTGATTTATTTGGATTCCTAAATCTCGAGATATTGAATTTCTAAGTTGTGTCCAGTACTGAAATTCCAGAGAAAACTAAATTAGAAAATCTTTCTGTTCTGGATAATGTTGAGAATCCTGACGGGTGGGGTACACTCGTCAGTGACTCAACCAAAAACGTCTCGCGCGCTGGATAATGTTTAAAACACTGATAGTGGGGTCCACTGGTCAGTGACACATCTAAACGAAACGGTATGCTACCGTAGATTTAAGATCTAACGGCTGAGAAGCCAGCACATCGGGACGACCTAAAACGGGCTTAATCTTGCTGGACGACTAGCTCACCTAGGGGCTCGGGAGGACGTGCAGGTGAGGTAGATCGAATGCGGCTGCCTGGGGAAGCTTGCTGGACGAGTTGCGCTTCCTGGGACGGCTCCAATCGACGGCGGCGAGCAGCTCCGCTTCCGCGGCCACGGCACCAACTCCGGCGAGCTCTTGGCGGCGATTCTGTGCACAATACAGAGGGGAAAAAGGTGCGTGTGAGTGCGTTGAACTCGAGCAACATCATAGAGGGGTCAGAGGGAGAAAAGGGGCAGCAGCACGGCACTGTCGTGATCGTCTTCTACCTCGGGCACGGCCGAGCTCGGAGAAGAACACGGGCTGCAGTAACTTCGCAGCTACGACTCCGCCCTCCTGGCGGTGCACGGGTGAAGGTGGAGCAAGGGAGAGGGAGTGGTGCGGGGTGGAGAGGAAGTGAGAGCTCGGGTGGCTTATAAGGCCGAAGCTCGGCGCATGGTGGTCGAGGTTCACGCGAGGTTCTGGGGGTGGGAGAGATCAGTGGAGGTTGTCTGGGGGCTGCTGGTGAGCTGGGGAGTGTCTGAGCGCGGCCACACGGCGAGTGTTGCAGTGGAGCGGCGAGGTCGACAGAGATGTTCCCGGGTCGGCCATGGCGAGCGGCGAGCACGGGCGCGTGCTGTGTGCGCGTGTGGGGCGCGGTCTTGCCGATGTTTTCGTGTCCAAGGGAGCAGAAGAGCGAGGGAGAGAGGCGGGCATGGCGCTGGGCCTCCACGGCATCGCCACCTCCTTCCTCCATAGTGCCGGCCATGGCGGCATGGGTGCGCGGTGCCTGTCCCCCGGCGGCGACCATGGCGGCTGCTCCCTGCTCGATTTTTCGGCTCCAACGGGCGCGGTGAGGAGAGTGTAGTGCGAGGGATTGGTCTGTGCCTGGGATTCGACGAATTGAACTCGAATTTGATTCGGATTTGGGGAAGACCACGGGCACTGCCACCAGGTGTTCGACAGTGTCCTCACCCAAATGCAAATTTGAATTTTTGCAAATTGTTTTCATAATTTGGTTTATACATATTTACCATGATTTGTGGTGCTGTGTTGGATTTTATTTGGCAAGTGCAACATAGCACATTTTTGTGATTTATGAAGATAAAGAAAGATGTTGGATTTTAAATTTAGATTTTTGAAATTAATATTTGAGAGGGAAAAGTGGTGAGAATAAAATGAGAGTGATTACTATCACTCCACTGAATTTTTGTTTGAAGGAAAAATCAATTTCACACTTGGAGAAATTGTGTGGCACTTGTCACATGATTTTATAGTTTTGCTTTTTATTTCATTTCTTTTCTTTTCTTTAAGTTTTTAATTAGAGCAAACAATCAACACAAAACAATCAAGAAACAATTATCACAAGCTACAATACACAATCAACACACATAAATTAACAAAAGTTTTTGCTGGCCCACATTTCGGGAATAATAATACTTATAATAATTCGGGATGTTATAGATCCTTCCCCCCTTAAAATAAATCTCGTCCCGAGATTTGCTAAGCTTAGGCACTAAAGAGGTTTGGGAATTCACTTCTAAGATAGTCTTCGTGTTCCCAAGTTGCTTCTTCTTCAGAGTGGTTAGTCCACTGGACTTTGTAAAACTTGATCGCGCGCCTCCGGGTAAGACGAACATCTTCGTCAAGAATCTTGACGGGTCTCTCACGATAAGTCAGGTCTTGGTTCAGGTCGATGGAGAGGTGGTCGATGTTTTTGAAAACATCAGGCTTGTCGGGAACTTCCAGACACTTCCGGAGCAAGGAAATGTGGAAGACATCGTGATAATCCGCTAGCTCCGGGGGCAACTCTAGTTGATAAGATACTTCTCCTCGACGAGCAATGATTTTGAAAGGTCCAATATATCTTGGCGCTAATTTTCCTTTGACATGGAAACGCTGCATACCCTTGAGTGGTGTCACTCGGAGATAGACATAATCTCCGACACTGAAAGTGACATCGCGACGCTTGGGATCAGCGTAGCTCTTCTGATGGGATTGGGCAGTTTTGAGACACTCGCGGATAAATTGAACTTGTTCTTCAGCTTCACGGAAGGTATCTGGTCCAAACAATTTGCCTTCTCCGGTGTCGGACCAATTCAGGGGCATACGACACTTCTTGCCGTAAAGGGCTGATACGTCCATTTTGCATCACTATTTTATAGCATAATTTACTGTTATTCAATGATATATTTCATATTAGGAGAAGTTACTTATGTTATTTTGTCTTATTTTGCATGTTTGATGATCATTGGATAATTAACTGCCGGAGTCAGATTTCAGCTGGAAAAAGCATCGTCAAGGCACTATATTTCTGGAGCACTAAAAATATTTCCGAGAAGACAGATGTTCCTATTTTATCAGAAGATGGACTAAGCCAAAAGGGGAGGCTGAGATGGGCCAGGAGGGGCCCACACCACCCCTGGGCGCGGGGCCCACCTTGGCCGCGCCCTAGCCAGGTGTGGTGCCCCTGGCCCACCTCAGGCGCTCCCCCTTCGCGTACTTCATCCCCCAGAAACCCTAAGACACGGGGAGTCCGAGAGAAAATATTCCGCCGCCTCCACGAGGCGGAAACAACAGAGAGAGAAAAAGCTCTCCGGCAGGGAGAAATCTGCCGGGGAAATTCCTCCCGGAGGGGGGAGATCATCGCCATCCTCATCGTCATCGCGCTGGACTTCATCGGGATCATCATCATCATCATCTCCACCGCCATCACCACCATCACCGCTGCACCATCTCGTTCCGCTGTAACATCTAGGGCTATACTTTGTTTAGTTCATAGGGGAAACTCTCCCGGTGTTAATTACTCCTTGTGGTTGATGCTATTGAGTTTTATCGGTGAATTAAAGTATATGTTCAGATCTATCCATCATTATATCACCTCTGATCATGATCCATATGATGTCTTGTGAGTAGTTCGTTAGTTCTTGAGGACATGGGAGAAGTCACGCTGTTAGTAGTGGAATTATGTTGAGTAATATTTAATGGTTTGATATTTAAGTTGTGGTGCTATTCTTCTAGTGGTGTCGTGTGAACGTCGACTACATGACACTTCACCTTTATGGGCCTAGAGGAATGCATTGTGTATTTGGTTGCTAATTGTGGGGTTGCCGGAGTGACAGAAACCTAAACCCCCGTTAGTATACCGGTGCACAAGGGAGCGTAGGATCTCAGAGTTTAAGGCTGTGGTTAGATTTATCTTAATTACTTTCTTGTAACTGCGGATGCTTGCAAGAGGTATAATCACAAGTATGTATTAGTCCAAGTAAGGGCGGTGCATTAGCATAGGTTCACCCACACAACACTTATCAAAACAATGAAGATTAATCAACTATGTGAAGCGAAAGCACTTGACTAGAATCCCGTGTGTCCTCAAGAACATTTTGTCATCATAAGTAAACCAACCGGCTTGTCCTTTGCTCTAAAAAGGATTGGGCCACTCGCTGCAATTATTATTACTGTCTTTTACTTACTCGCATTTTATTTACCTGCTATATCAAAAACCCCTAAAAACTTGTCTGCTAGCATTTACAGTGAAACCTTTACCGAAACTCCTTGTCAGCACCTTCTGCTCCTCGTTGGGTTCGACACTCTTATTTATCGAAAGTACTACGATACACCCCCTATACTTGTGGGTCATCAAGACTATTTTCTGGCGCCGTTGCCGGGGAGTGAAGCGCTATTGGTGAGTGGAATTGGTAAGGGAAACTTTTACTGTAGGTGCTATTTTTATTTCTGCTTGCTACTTTATTTTATCATGGAGAGATCTCCATTTGAATCCCTGTTTGGAAATACTACTACCACTGCTACGGTAGTAGAAGAGGAACCACCTGATCAAGTAATTCCATTTAAAATACCTATGAAAATTGTTGAACGAGTTACGAATAACCGCTATGCAGGAGATGGAACTGTCCCTCCTGGGGATCATTTGCTATTTATTCATGAATTATGCGAGTTGTTCAAGTGTGCAGGTATTTCAATGGAAGAGGTCAAGAAGAAATTGTTTTCTATATCGTTGACTGGTAAAGCTGCAAAATGGTATAGGATGCTGAAAATGGGCGTTCTATTGGCTGGGAGGAGATTGTGCCTCTCTTTTATTCTAAATTTTATCCTCCTAGTGAAATTCATCAAGATCGGAATCATATATATAATTTTTGGCCTCATGATGGAGAAAGTATTGCCCAAGCGTGGGGGAGATTGAAATCATTAATGCTCAAATGCCCCATTCATGAGCTTCCTGGTAATGTTGTTATTGATAACTTCTATGCAAGGCTTTCTCTTCAAGATAAAACTCTATTGGATACCTCTTGTGCTGGATCATTTACGCGTAATAAAGAGGAAGTTAAATGGGACCTTCTTGATCGGATTGAGGAAAATACTGAAGGATGGGAGAACGACAAAGGTAGAGAATCAGGTATAAAGTATGATTACGAATGCATTAAAACTTTTATGAATACTGATAATTTTCGTAATCTCTATGATATGTATGGTCTTGATTCTCAAGTTATTGCAAACTGTTACAAGGCTTTTGCCTCTTATCTTGATGTTCCTAAAGAAAGTTGCAATAAGTATCATTTGCCTTACAAAGATAATACTAATTCTGCCAATATTAAAAACATTGAAGTTCATACAGTTGATCGTATCTTGCCAGAACCTTATATTGAGAAACCACCTTTTCCTGTTAAAATTAGGGAACATTCTATCATAGCTAGTGTGGTTAATAAAAGTGCAAAGAAAGCTTTAGAACCTGCTGAACAAATAGCGGTTGAACCCACAATAGCAATAGTAAAGGATTTGGTAACTGAAAATGTAGAAGGAGGACATATTATCTTTTGTGAAGATGCCTCTAATATTGTTTCACATCCCAGTAGAGCTAGGAAAACAAGTGTTCCTGTGCTTTCAGTCAAAATAGGAGAACATTGCTATTATGGTTTATGTGATATTGGTGCAAGTTCTAGTGCTATTCCTTTTGATCTTTATAAAGAAATTATGCATGAAATTGGTCCTTGCGAACTTGAGGAGATTGATGTGGTTATTCAGCTTGCTAATAGAGAAACTATCTCCAATTGGTATTGTGAGAGATGTTGAAGTTTTATGTGGTAAGACTAAATACCCTGCTGATTTTCTAGTACTTGGTTCTGTTGCTAGTAAAGCTTGTCCCATTATTTTTGGTAGGCCTTTCTTGAATACATGTGGTGCATTATAGATTGTAAGAAAGAGAAAATTTACACTAAATTTAATGGAGAATCTTATGAGTTTAATTTCTCTAAGTTTGGTAAACAACTTTATGAAACTGAATTACCTAATGAGAATTTCAAGTTGAACAACTTGCTTCTATTGCTGTTGCTCCTAACAATGCCTTGCAGCAATTCATGGAGGAACACGAAAGTGAAGTATTTATGGAGGAGAGGAATGAGATTGACAATGCCTTTCTTCGTCAACCACCAATACTTAAGCATAATTTGCCTGTGGAAGATTTGGGTACCTCAGCGCCTCCTAAGGAAGATCCTGTCTTCGATTTAAAACCTTACCTGATAATCTTAAGTATGTTTATCTTGATGAAAGGAAAGTATATCCTGTTATTATTAGTTCTAAACTTTCAGGTAATGAAGAAGCAAGGCTATTAGAAGTACTAAAGAAACATCGAGGAGCTATGGGATACACTTTGGATGATTTAAAGGGGATTTCTCCTACTATATGTCAACATGCCATCAACATTGAACCCGATGCAAAACCTGTTGTTGAGCATCAGCGTCGCTTGATCCCTAAATGAAAGAAGTGGTAAGAAATGAGGTATTAAAACTTCTTGATGCTGGTATAATTTATCCTATTGCTGATAGTAGATGGGTAAGTCCTGTGCATTGTGTCCCTAAGAAAGGAGGAGTTACTGTTGTACCAAATGAAAATGATGAACTTATTCCTCAAAGAGTAGTAGTTGGGTATAGGATGTGCATTGATTTTAGAAAGGTCAATAAAGTAACTAAGAAAGATCATTATCCTTTGCCTTTTATTGATCAAATGTTAGAAAGGTTGTCTAAGAAAACCATTTTTGTTTCCTTGATGGTTATTCTGGATTCTCACAAATTGCTGTTAAAGCACAAGATCAAGAGAAAACTACTTTTACTTGTCCTTATGGAACTTATGCTTATAGACGTATGCCTTTTGGTTTGTGTAATGCTCCTGCTACGTTCCAAAGATGCATGTCTGCTATTTTTCATGGTTTTTGTGAAGAAATTGTGGAAGTATTCATGGACGATTTTTCCGTCTACGGAACTTCCTTTGATAATTGCTTGCACAATCTTGATAAAGTTTTGCAGAGATGTGAGGAGACAATCTTGTTCTTAATTGGGAGAAATGTCATTTCATGGTTAATGAAGGAATTGTCCTAGGGCACAAAATTTCTGAAAGAGGTATTGAAGTGGACAGAGCTAAAGTTGAAGCAATCGAGAAAATGCCCTGTCCAAGGGATGTGAAAGGTATCCGTAGTATTCTTGGTCATGCCGGTTTTTATAGGAGGTTTATTAAAGATTTTCTAAAATTTCAAAACCCCTCACTAATCTTCTTCAAAAAGATGTACCTTTTGTTTTTGATGATGATTGCAAGGAAGCTTTTGAAACTCTAAAAAAGGCTTTAATCACAGCTCCTGTTGTTCAACCTCCTGATTGGACTTTACCTTTTGAAATAATGTGTGATGCTAGTGATTTTGCTGTAGGAGCTGTTCTTGGACAGCGGGTAGACAAGAAGTTAAATGTTATTCATTATGCTAGTAAAACACTTGATGCCGCTCAAAAGAATTATGCTACTACTGAAAAGGAATTTTTAGCAGTTGTTTTTGCTTGTGATAAATTTAGACCTTATATTGTTGATTCAAAAGTTACTATTCACACTGATCATGCTGCTATTAGATACCTTATGGAAAAGAAAGATGCTAAGCCTAGGCTCATAAGATGGGTACTTTACTGCAAGAATTTGATTTACATATTGTAGATAGGAAAGGTGCTGAAAATCCTGTTGCTGATAATTTGTCTAGATTAGAAAACATTTCAGATGATCCTATACCTGTTAATGATAGTTTTCCAAATGAACAATTGGCTGCGATAAAGGTAAGCTCACGCGAAAGTCCTTGGTATGCTGATTATGCTAATTTTATTGTTGCCAAGTATTTGCCTCCGACCTTTACAGCTCAGCAAAGAAGAAAGTTCTTTTATGATTTGAGGCATTATTTTTGGGATGACCCACATTTGTATAAAGAAGGAGTAGATGGCATTATGCGAAGATGTGTTCCTGAGTATGAACAGAAAGAGCAAATGGAAGTGCTTATGGAGGACATCACGCTGGAGATAGAACTGCGCAAAAGGTTCTACAATCAGGTTTTTATTGGCCTACCCTTTTTAGAGATGCTAGAAAATTTGTTTTATCATGTGATGAATGTCAAAGAGTAGGTAACATTAGTAGACGTAATGAAATGCCTATGAATTATTCTCTTGTTATTGAACCTTTCGACTGTTGGGGATTTGACTTTATGGGTCCTTTTCCTCCTCAAATGGTTATACTCATATACTTGTTGCTGTTGATTATGTTACTAAATGGGTAGAAGCTATACCAACTTCTAGTGCTGATGGTGAGACATCATTAAAAATGCTTAAAGATATTATCTTCCCTAGGTTTGGTGTGCCTAGATATCTCATGACTGATGGGGTTCTCATTTTATTCATGGTGCTTTTAGAAAAACTTAGCTAAGTATGATGTTAATCATAGAATTGCTTCACCATATCATCCCAAACAAGTGGTCAAGTAGAATTGTCAAATAGAGAGATTAAGTCTATTTTGCAAAAGACTGTTAATAAATCTAGAAAAAATTGGTCTAAAAAGCTTAACGATGCTTTGTGGGCTTATAGAACTGCTTATAAAAATCCTATGGGAATGTCTCCTTACAAAATGGTTTATGGAAAAGCTTGTCATTTGCCTCTAGAATTAGAACATAAAGCCTATTGGGCGGTGAAAGAACTTAATAGAGACTTTAAACTTGCCGGTAAAAAGAGATTGCTTAATTTGAATTCTTTAGATGAATGGAGAAATGCAGCTTATGAAAATGCTAGGCTCTTTAAAGAGAAAGTTAAGCAATGGCATGATAGAAGAATTCTTAAGAGAGAATTTAACGTAGGTGAAAAAGTTTTATTGTATAGGTCTCGTCTCAGATTTTTTGCAGGAAAATTACTTTCAAAATGGGAAGGACCTTATATCATGAGGAGGTCTATCGCTCAGGTGCGATTAAAATCAATTCACTAGATGGGGACAGACCACAAGTGGTTAATGGTCAAAGACTCAAGCATTACATTTCTGGAGATTCTTATAATGAAGATGTTGATTTATCAAAGTGGTAACTCCAGAGGATTTTATAAAAAGTCAAATTCAGACAACTGCAAAGCTGATTTGGAATAGGTAACAGTTTCGGTAAGAAAAAGTTCGCGATTTACTTTCAACTAAATATTTGTTGTTTTTACATAATATGGAAAATTATGAGTCGGAAAAGGGTAGGAAACGGTGCCCGAGGGCACCACACCACCCCTGGGCGCGGGCCCCACCCTGGCCGCGCCGTGGGGGTGTGGGCTCCTCGGAGCCCGTCTCCGACCCCGTTTCGTCCTGTACCTTCCTTTTGTCGTAAAACTTTTTGCTATATAATCACCCGGATCTCCCGAGGTCCGTATATCGTGTTTTCGTCGAGTTTTGTTTTCGAGCTGTTTCTGCCAGGTTTAGCTCCAGATTAGAAGATGTCTTCATCCGGGGCTCCGAAGGATACCTTCTTCAAGAACGTCGTCAACCCATACATCAATGAGCTAAAGCAGCACCCTCAAGAGATGCGGCTTGTGGATGGAGTCCTTGTTCGAGAAGATGTCAAGGGACCCAAGGTTGAAGGGGACATGAAGGCTAGGCTAGAAGAAGTAGAGCATGAAGTTTTCCGGTACCAGAAGATGATAGAGCGCGGAGTGGAGATCAACCACAAGATCATTAATGAGCTTATTGATGAACACAAGAAGGAGACTGATAAGCTGTGGGATAACATCTTCGCACTTAGTAAAACTACATCCAAGTTACAAGGGCAAATTTACGATCTTCAAAACCAAAACTGTGAGTATGAAGCTAGGTTCAAACGCATAAGCTCAGCTGCTAGTTTCAGGTTCTTGGAAACCAAATCCTCTTTCGTTGATGGGGAGCCTCTGCCTTGGAAATTTGATGACGAGGAGTCCTTCACCACCAAGAGATCAAGCCTAAATCGTCAAGGGGTAATGGCACTCCCTTGGCTTGTTCCAAGCTTGGGGGAGTGCCCAGTATCATCTTTATCCTTTCGTTTTTATAATTTCGTGGTCATATCATGAGTAGAGAAGTTATCTTATAAGATGGTTTGCGATGTGGAGTGTCAATCCTTTAGTTATCCATGTATCCGTTGGTTTGAGTGTGTCTTTGTTCAGAATATTAATGAGAAGTTCCACCTTTACTTTCGGTACATTTTATTTTAGCCTGCAATCTTCTTTATGTGCTGATCTTGCCATTGTATTGACGCCACTTTTGGGTACATTAAGTAAATTATATTAGTTGTGGCAAACTTAGTATTGGTCATTAGCAACAATACCATGAAAACTTAAGTAGAAGGAGGGAATTACATGCAAAAATATTATCCCTTTATCTTTCTTTCTTGCTAGCCAATAAGATTAGTATTCTTTGAGTTAAAACATTTGTGCTTACAGGGAAGATAGCATGGTTGCTTCTATTATATATATATTTGTGTGTATCCCCCAACTTTTATGCTTGCTACATGACCTTGCTAGCCTTAACCACCGTACTGAGAGGGAATGCTTCTCGTGCATCCAAATCCTTGAACCAAACCCATGCCATTTGTGTCCACCATAACTACCTATATGTGGTATTTCTTTGCCACTCCAAGTAAATTTTTCATGTGCTACCTTTAAATTATTCAAAATGTTATTATTCCCTTTTGTGTCAATGTTTACTAGCTCATGAGGAAGTAGTGTGGTTATCCTTTATTCTACTTGTCAAACAGACTTTACACCTGGACTAGTGGCATATACATCCGCTTATCCAATAACTTGCAAAAAGAGCTGGCAACGGGATGCCCAGTCCCAATTAATTACAACTTTAACCTTAATTCTCTTCACACTTTTGCCCTGATTATCAGTAAGCAATGACAAACAGTGAAATATCTGCGTGTGTAAACCAAAGAGAAAGAGGGATGATCTGCCTTGCTGGTAGAAATAACGTCCTTCATGGGAGCCGCTCTTAAAAGTCTGTTTGACAGGGAGAATACTGTTTTCACCCGCTACCATTCGTTGACAATTAACAAACACCTCTCAAAACTTAATTTTTGCTCTCTATATGATTTCAAAAACTTAAAAGCTCTAGCACATGACTTAATCCCTGCTTCCCTCTGCGAAGGGCCTTTCTTTTACTTTTCATGTTGAGTCAGTACACCTATTTCCTTCTTCCTTGAGCAAGCATTTGAGTTGTTGTGATTCAACCATATATATCATTAATATTGTCAATCATGTCTTTTATCCTTCTTGTCTTAGCACAAAGACTTTTGCCTCTAAGAATATAGCTTTGCAAGTTATCAATGACTGTAAAGAAGGTGTGATAATTGAGTGTGGAAGTTCTGCAATATAAGCTCTAATATAAAGACTCCTTTCGAAAGATAAGTATTGATTGCTTATTGTTCTATGACCAAGAATGAAGTGTGCCATTACTAATCTATAATTTCCTTCGTGTATTTTTATTGTGGTTGTTTCACTACTCATGTTCAAGTTAGGTTATATGAAGAGTAGTTGCTGTTTAAAATGAGTGTGTTGTTTAGTAATTACTGATGCTTCTTGTCCGTATTCTTTATTATCGACGCTTCACTCCATAAACTTTTGTTCTAGTTTACTGAGCTCAGCTTTCGCTTGGGGACAAGCGAGGTCTAAGCTTGGGGGGTTGATACGTCCATTTTGCATCACTATTTTATAGCATAATTTACTGTTATTCAATGATATATTTCATATTAAGAGGAGTTACTTATGTTATTTTGTCTTATTTTGCATGTTTGATGATCATTGGATAATTAACTGCCGGAGTCAGATTTCAGCTGGAAAAAGCACGTCAAGGCACTATATTTCTGGAGCACTAAAAATATTTCCGAGAAGACAGATGTTCCTATTTTATCAGAAGATGGACTAAGCCAAAAGGGGAGGCTGAGATGGGCCAGGAGGGGCCCACACCACCCCTGGGCGCGGGCCCACCTTGGCCGCGCCCTGGCCAGGTGTGGTGCCCCTGGCCCACCTCAGGCGCTCCCCCTTCGCGTACTTCATCCCCCAGAAACCCTAAGACACGGGGAGTCCGTGAGAAAATATTCCGCCGCCTCCACGAGGCGGAAACAACAGAGAGAGAAAAAGCTCTCCGGCAGGGAGAAATCTGCCGGGGAAATCGCCATCCTCATCGTCATCGTGCTGGACTTCATCGGGATCATCATCATCATCATCTCCACCGCCATCACCACCATCACCGCTGCACCATCTCGTTCCGCTGTAACATCTAGGGCTATACTTTGTTTAGTTCATAGGGGAAACTCTCCCGGTGTTAATTACTCCTTGTGGTTGATGCTATTGAGTTTTATCGGTGAATTAAAGTATATGTTCAGATCGTTATCCATCATTATATCACCTCTGATCATGATCCATATGATGTCTCGTGAGTAGTTCGTTAGTTCTTGAGGACATGGGAGAAGTCACGCTGTTAGTAGTGGAATTATGTTGAGTAATATTTAATGGTTTGATATTTAAGTTGTGGTGCTATTCTTCTAGTGGTGTCGTGTGAACGTCGACTACATGACACTTCACCTTTATGGGCCTAGAGGAATGCATTGTGTATTTGGTTGCTAATTGTGGGGTTGCCGGAGTGACAGAAACCTAAACCCCCGTTAGTATACCGGTGCACAAGGGAGCGTAGGATCTCAGAGTTTAAGGCTGTGGTTAGATTTATCTTAATTACTTTCTTGTAACTGCGGATGCTTGCAAGAGGTATAATCACAAGTATGTATTAGTCCAAGTAAGGGCGGTGCATTAGCATAGGTTCACCCACACAACACTTATCAAAACAATGAAGATTAATCAACTATGTGAAGCGAAAGCACTTGACTAGAATCCCGTGTGTCCTCAAGAACATTTTGTCATCATAAGTAAACCAACCGGCTTGTCCTTTGCTCTAAAAAGGATTGGGCCACTCGCTGCAATTATTATTACTGTCTTTTACTTACTCGCATTTTATTTACCTGCTATATCAAAAACCCCTAAAAACTTGTCTGCTAGCATTTACAGTGAAACCTTTACCGAAACTCCTTGTCAGCACCTTCTGCTCCTCGTTGGGTTCGACACTCTTATTTATCGAAAGTACTACGATACACCCCCTATACTTGTGGGTCATCAAGGGCTTCAAAAGGGGTCATTTGCAGACTAGACTGGTAGCTATTATTATATGAGAACTCTGCAAACGGAAGACAATCTTCCCATTTGGAACCATAGGATAGAACACATGCGCGAGGCATGTCCTCTAATATCTGGTTCACTCGCTCAGTTTAGCCTCGGTCTGGGGATGATAAGCTGTGCTAAATGCTAACTTGGTTCCGAGGGCTTCGTGAAGGGCCTTCCAGAATCTTGAGGTGAATTGCGTGCCTCTATCAGATACAATCTTCTTAGGCACACCGTGCAGGCTTACTATTCTGGAAATATACAAGTCTGCCAGTTGATTTCCCCGATAAGTGGCATTGACGGGAATGAAATGGGCAACCTTGGTCAGTCGATCAACGATGACCCAGATCGAATCATGGCCTCGGTTGGACCTTGGAAGTCCGGTAATAAAGTCCATTCCAATTTCATCCCACTTCCACTCAGGAATTTTCAAAGGTTGAAGCAATCTAGCGGGTCGCTGATGTTCAGCCTTGACTCGCTGGCAGATATCACATTTGGCTACAAAAGAACCAATCTCTCGTTTCATTCCAAGCCACCAAAGTTTCTCACGAAGGTGTTGGTACATTTTGGTCCCGCCGGGATGGATTGAATAAGGGGTCTCATGGGCTTCCTTCAGGATTAACCCCTTAAGTTCCATGATATTGGGCACACAGATGCGGCCTTTGAATTTCAGCACTCCTTCAGCATCTTCGGTAAAACCGGGTGCTTTGCCGAGAATTTTTTTCTTTTTAATTCCTTCAATGCTTTCATGATCTTTTTGGTTTCCTTGATTTGATCCATCAGGGTTGGGGCTAATTCTAAATTGGCGAGATAACCAAGGCTAACAAGCTCTAGTCCAAAATCTTTGAACTCTTTGAACAAGGCTGGATGTTCGGCTTGGATCAGGGCATCCAGGGTGCAAGGTTTGCGACCAAGGGCATCGGCAACTACATTAGCCTTTCCGGGGTGATAGTGGATTCCAATATCATAATCCTTGATAAATTCCATCCATCTCCTCTGTCGCAAGTTTAACTCCTTTTGGGTGAAAATATACTTCAAGCTCTTATGATCCATATAGATCTCGCAGCGATGTCCCGCAAGATAGGGACGCCACGTGTTGAGAGCAAGAACAACAGCAGCTAAATCCAGATCATGGGTTGGATAATTCTCTTCTTGCGGTCACAACTGTCGGGACAGATACGACACAACTTTGCCTTCTTGCATCAGAATGCAACCAAGTCCGAGGCGTGATGCATCGCAATACACGTCGAAACTCTTGGTGACGTCTGGCATAATCAAGATTGGGGTTGAGGTCAGTCTCTTCTTCAATTCTTGGAAACTCTCTTCACACTTCTGAGTCCATTCAAATTTCTTGTCCTTCTTCAACAGTTGGGTCATGGGTTTGGCTATACTGGAGAATCCTTCAACGAACTTGCGGTAATAGCTCGCTAGTCCGAGAAAGCTTCGGATTTCAGTCACACTGGTTGGGCCTTTCCAGTCAACAATGGCTTGGATCTTCTCGGGGTCAACAGAAATTCCTCCCGCAGATACTACATGTCCGAGAAATGCCACTTCACCGAGCCAAAACTCGCACTTGCTAAGCTTGGCATACAGCTGGTGCTTTCGGAGGGTCTCCAAAACTAGACGCAGGTGTTCAGCATGCTCTTCTTCGGTCTTGGAATAAATAAGGATGTCATCGAGGAAGACTACCACGAACTTGTCGAGGTACCCCATGAAAATCTTGTTCGTGAGATTCATGAAATAGGCTGGGGCATTGGTCAGACCAAAAGACATCACGGTGTATTCAAACAAACTGTAACGGGTGGTGAAGGCGGTCTTCGGAATGTCTGACTCTCGGATTTTCAACTGATGATATCCTGTCTGAAGATCGATCTTGGAAAAGACTCGGGCTCCGTTCATCTGATCGAACAGATCCTCGATCTTGGGAAGAGGATACTTTTTTTAATGGTTACGTCATTTAGCTTGCGATAATCCACACACAGGCGTGTGGTACCGTCTCTTTTGTCCACAAAAATGGGTGATCCCCAAGGTGAAGCGCTTGGGCGAACAAGACCTTTGCTGAGCATATCAGCTAACTGCTTCTTCAACTCAACCAGCTCTTCTGGATTCATCCGATAAGGCCTTTGGGATATATGGGCGGTTCCTGGGATAAGTTCAATTATGAACTCAATATCCCGGTCTGGCGGCATACCAGGCAACTCTTCAGGAAAAACATCTCGGAATAGGTGAACAACACGGATCTCATCTAGGGTGGGTCGAGCTATGCCCTCATGGCAGCCTGGTTGGGAAGGATTGGTTTCAGACACATACTCCACTTCTACTTCACTATCAGAAGTGAGGGAAACAGCTCTTCTAGCGCAGTCAATACGGCCTTGAAACTTGGCTAACCAATTCATACCAAGTATGACATCTATACCCTGGGTTCCTAGGATGATTAGGTCGGCTGCAAATTTCTCGCCTCTGATCTCTATGGAGGTATTGGGGCAAAACCTCTTGGTTTCTATGGTAGAGCCAGGGATTTGTATACTCATGGGTTTAATTAGGAAGCTTTCTACCAAACCTCCCTTAGCAACCAACTCCTCGGTAACAAAGGAATGAGTTGCACCAGAATCAAACAGAACAGTTGCAGGTACTGAGTTGACAAGAAACGTACCCAGCACAACATCTGGCGCATCCTGGGCTTCTTCAGCATTGATGTGGTGCAGACGGCCCTTGGCAACAGCAACATTTCCGTGGGGTGCGGCATTCTTGCCATTTCCATTACGGCCTTGGCCATTTTTCGGTGCCGGGGCATTGGGGCGCTGAACATTCCTCTTAGGATTGGGGCATTCTCTGTAGTAGTGACCCTTAGGGCCGCATTCAAAGCAGACAACAATGGTGTTGCGGTTGAAGTTGTTGAAATTTCCTCCGGGACGGTTATTGTCATTGGGGCGGTTGAAGTTGTTTGGGCGGTTAGGGAAATTGGGGCGTGGAGCTTGTGGTGGTCGATAGGCAGGCTTGGGGGTTTGCTGAAAGATACGAGGCTTCTGGTTGCTCGAACCTTCCTGAGCATTCATCCTCCTCTTACGACCTTCAAACATAGACTTGCGCTTGGTCTCCAGCTGGATGGCTTTGTCCACAAGTGACTCCAAATCAAAGAAGTCATGGATAACCAAAGCACACTGCAGTTCATCATGAAGTCCATTCAGGAAACGCTACATCTTCTTCTTCTCTGTGTCGGTGTCATCTGGAGCATACCGAGATAAGTCGGTAAAATCATCAAGATAACCGACCACATCTCTACTTCCCTGCCTCAGCTTGCGGAATTCATCCTTCTTCCTTTCAATGAGTCCGCCGGGAATGTGCTTCTTGCGGAACTTCTCCTGGAACTCAGCCCAGTTAATAACATGGCCAGCTTGCTGGAGAGCCTTGGTAGCTTCCCACCAAGCTCGTGCAGGTCCAGCAAGATAGTGGATAGCATATAGCACCTTCTCATGTTTTCCCACGGTAGCAACTTCCAGGTTGTTCTCAATGGTGCGAAGCCAATCATCGGCTTCCAGTGGGTGAAGTCCCTTGGAATAGGTAGGTGGGTTGGTCTTCTGGAAATCGCTCAAAATGGATCACTGATTCCCTTCACCATTGCCATTGCCATTGCCATTGTTGTTATTGTTGTTGTTGTGGTTGAGATGGGCGGCAACGATCTGCTGCAGGGCAGCGAGATGAGCTTGACGCTCTTCTCGGGCAGCTTGGCATTCCTCCATGATAAGCGCAAGAAGTTGGGCGGGGGTCGGGTTTGGTGGTGGTGGTGGTGGTGCTCCTCCATCCGAACTGGTGTGACGAGTGTCCACCATCCTGAAGCATACCGGGTATAAGAGGCAAGGCAAAAAGGTTCGACTAAGGGAAAAGATGATTTTGCAAAGTGGTTGATTAATTAAGGATGATACGGAAAATATTTTACACAGATCAAACAAGACAACACACTTATATAACACAAAGATCACATCAAGGAGTTCAAACATCGAGCTTACAACATCGCCCTACATCTAATGTACATAATACATGGTTTCCAAAAGAACCACTACTTGACTCGACTAGCGATAGGGGGTCAACCTAATCCTGCGGTAGTACTCAAGTCACTCGCCTACTGAGGTGGAACCGCAGGCTCTGCTGCGTCAGCGTCGGACTGGTAAGGTGGCTCCTCCAGGTCCTCCTCCTCGTCCTCGAGAACAGCCTCTAGTGGCTCCTCCTCGTCGACTAACTCCTCCTCGTCGTCCTCCTGCTCATAGTCCATCTCCTCCAGGAAGTCATCATCGTCACTGAGGAAAGCGTTGTTCTCCTTGCGGAGATCCTCGCCCTCCTCCTCCATCTCGTTGGCCTGATGCTCCATGTCCTCAATCATCTCGTCTTGCTCTGCCACCTTCTTGCGGAGCTTGGCGACAATCTTCTTCAGCTGGGTCTCCTCTTGAGAAGAGCAATCTTCTCCTGCTTCAGCTGCGCCTCACGCTCGAGACTCTCACTGAGCGAGATGCGCTCAAAGCGAGACCGAAGCCTAGTGCTCATCAGATCCTCCTGGGTGCGGTAGAGCATAACCTCCATGTCCAGGATGTACTCTCTGAACGTCGGGTGTAGAGGGGAGCGAATAGGGTGTCCATCATCAGTACGCCACCCGTAAAACCGGAAATGGGAGTTCACTAACTCCGCCTTGTGCTCCTCACAAAGTCGGGCTAGCAACCTCTGCATAGAACGACACAGTCCGTCATCCCAGTGAGAATCCACGGTGGTGAAGATCAGTGTCCTGGATCTGGGAGACTTAATGTTCCCCCGAACAAACGACTCAACTAGCCAGCACAGGTTCCCGTTGCCAAGAGTGTCAACCTGGGCTCCCTTAAACTCTGGAGCGGGGCGACCTAACAGCTTGCTCAACTCGAACAAGTCCTTCTCGAACATCAGCTTGCAATCCTTCTCAAGCTGAACGAACTCGGTGAAATGGATCGCCATCTATAATTTTTAGCAAAATTTTAAGTTAGTGAGGTGACAAGTGTACGCAATTTTAAATTTAGTGAGGCAACAAGTGAACACAATTTTAAACTTAATGGAATTACAAGTGTGCAAAATTTTAAGGACATAAGGGAAAATGTAATATTTAATGAGAGTAATTTTTTTGCATAAGCAAGAGGATTGGAGATAAGCAATTTTCGAAAATACTTCGCACCTTTTTGTTTTTAGAAAATAACTTTTGTAACGTCTAGCTAGCGACCAAGCTAATCTAAGGTCTCCTAAAGTCAAGATGGCTCCGATACCAGCTCTGTGGGGACCCCGGACTAGCCGTCCGAAATACCCGATTATACTTAACACAACGATCCCGTGATCAGTCTGTCGTTGCACATAATCCGAACTGAATACCGAAGTTTACATCCATTACAATATCGAATAAAAGTCTTACATAAATGGTCATTTAGACCAAGTCTTACATAGGTGCCTTCATGGGCCAAACCAAAATAATCAGCGGAAACTACGGCGTAGTAGACATCATATCCTAACAACGACCCGACAGGCAGCTGACTTATGGAGATCCCTAGTTTTCATAGAAGTTGCCATACTCCTCCTCGGCGTAGTGCTCCTCGAAGTCTGGCTAAGACAATAGCCAGGGACGAAACCAATATGAGTACATTTGATTGTACTCGCAAACTACCCCAACATGAGTATGCACTAGTTTTATTTTAATTGCAAACTTTTATTTATTTAAATCATCTCTATATCTTTATTAAAAAGGTAAGGAGAATTTTATAACTATCTTTAAATAAAATCACCATTTTATCTGTTTCTCCAAAACTCCTCCTTTTCCGACCATCGCCCGTCTTGGTCTACTTTCGTCCAACAACCTCATACCGATCCGTTGGTATAGGTGTATGAAACATTCTCCACTTCATTTTCTTTTAAAACTCAAAGTCTTTCAAAACTTGCACATGGTCAAAGTAGGGCCTCCCAACTGTCCATATCCGAGGACTCGGCTATTCGAATAGTTTTACACTCTGCAGAGGTAGCACGCTTTTCCCACACCCATCCGGTAACTCATCGTGTCATCCACGTCCCGCCATACCAGGTGTATGCGAAGTTGAGTCACTGACCATAGTCTGTCCTTTGCTCATGCTAGTATAGGATCCTGCCCTTATGACACTTTCCATCAACACTTAACCCAACCCGTCGGAATCTAAGTGTGAGGACTCATAGTTTTCCCCGACGACCCGATGGTGAAGTCTTCAATCCTCCTCCTTATCTTTCCATAGAGTTTGAGCGAGGACCCAGGTCAGGGGTAGGTCACCAAACCATCCCCTCATGCATAACGGAGTCATCTCCGTCGATGAGGCATCCCATACTAATATGAGCAAATTATATGACTACGCCCTTTTCCCATATGTGGGTAAATGTGGTCGCACAGGGTATCGGCTGGTTGACGTAAGTACAAGGACACACTGTGCATTTTTCATAAATATCTCCATTCTCCATTTCTCCACTTCAACACTGACATCTCGGCATTCCATAACCACACAAGTAATTTCAAAGGAGTTTTGAATAAACAACCTTTTTCTTCCCATCCTATTGTTTTATATAAACTACCTTATACTTCTACATCGGTGGCAAAATAGTTTTCATATGCTTTTTGAAAAAGTTTCAAAAATCATTGCCTTAAGAGTAAATCATGTTATCAAAGTAGATGCATATATTTGGGGTGCAAGCTCAGAGAGTAGCTTGCCTTGCTCGACAAAGTGACCTTGGTCTTGATCTTCAGGTTCAACAAATTCTCCCTCCTCGATAAATCCGACAACGTTCTCGTCTAATTAATAAACAAACAAATACAAACAATCACTAAACTACTCAATCAACATGACAACATTACAATCTTAAATGCTATAAATAGCCACTGCACACATCAAGCAACACAATTTGGTTTCAATTTAATTGAATTAACCATTATTTATTTATGTCTTAAATATGGCAGAAACTAGTTGAACATGTTTAATGCCATAACTCAAGTTCTGTTGGTCACAAAAATACAAACTAAATTTCTACAGAAAGCTACTGATGTGTAGAAGACAACACAATTTGGTTTGGATTAATTGGAGTTACCAAACTCCCTACATAATTGTTTTAATCCAGAAACTTAACAATGAAGTTTTAGCTCCAAATTAAGTTCTATTGATCCTAAAATTAAATCCTTTTAGGGGTAACTAACCATGACTAAATGTGATCCAACAAAATTGGTACTAACTCATTTGGGTTAAACCTTAAACATTTATAATTGTCTTAGTGCAGAAAGGTTTTCTAAATTCAACTTTATACTAAACAATTATCATTGCATAATTAATTCTAGAAAATTAGTGAAGCTAATAGATCACAGTACGAAGCTAACAAAATTGTTTTGGAATTATTTGGTTGAATAGAGTATAAAAAACAAACAAGTTAGGTTTTAAACCTTCTGTGGCATTTTTAATAATACATTTTTTTATTTATCTAAATGAAATTAAACCACTTGGGTTTGTTAAAAAATTCATAAGCTTTCCAGAACATTTGGATTTGATTTATTTGGATTCCTAAATCTCGAGATATTGAATTTCTAAGTTGTGTCCAGTACTGAAATTCCAGAGAAAACTAAATTAGAAAATCTTTCTGTTCTGGATAATGTTGAGAATCCTGATGGGTGGGGTCCACTCGTCAGTGACTCAACCGAAAACGTCTCATGCGCTGGATAATGTTTAAAACACTGACAGTGGGGTCCACTGGTCAGTGACACATCTAAACGAAACGGTATGCTACCGTAGATTTAAGATCTAACGGCTGAGAAGCCAGCACATCGGCGACGACCTAAAACAGGCGGCGCCATGGCTCCGGCGACGGCGAGGTCAGCGATTAGCTCACCTAGGGGCTCGGGAGGACGTGCAGGTGAGGTAGAGCGAGCGCGGCGGCCTGGGGAAGCTTGCTGGACGAGTTGCGCTTCTTGGGACGGCTCCAATCGACGGCGGCGAGCAGCTCTGCTTCCGCGGCCACGGACCAACTCCGGTGAGCTCCTGGCGGCGATTCTGTGCACGATACAGAGGGGAAAAGGTGCATGTGAGTGCGTTGAACTCGAGCAACAACGTAGAGGGGTCAGAGGGAGAAAAGGGGCAGCAGCACGGCAGTGCCGTGATCGTCTTCTACCTCGGGCACGACCGAGCTCGGAGAAGAACACGAGCTGCAGCAACTTCACAGCTACGGCTCCGCCCTCCTGGCGGTGCGCGGGTGAAGGTGGAGCAAGGGAGAGGGAGTGGTGCGGGGTGGAGAGGAAGTGAGAGCTCGGGTGGCTTAAAAGGCCGAAGCTCGGCGCATGGTGGTCGAGGTTCACGTGAGGTTCTGGGGGTGGGAGAGATCAGTGGAGGTTGTCTGGGGGGCCGCTGGTGAGATGGGGAGTGTCTAAGCGCGGCCACGCGGTGAGTGGTGCAGTGGAGCGGCGAGGTCGACAGAGATGTTCCCGGGTCGGCCATGGCGAGCGGCGAGCACGGGCGCGTGCTGTGTGCGCGTGTGGGGCGCGGTCTTGCCGATGTTTTCGTGTCCAAGGGAGCAGAAGAGCGAGGAAGAGAGGGGGGCACGGCGCTGGGCCTCCACGGCATCACCACCTCCTTCCTCCACAGTGCCGACCATGGCGGCATGGGCGCGCGGCGCCTGTCCCCTGGCGGCGACCACGGCGGCTGCTCCCTGCTCGATTTTTTTGGCTCCAACGGACGGTGAGGAGAGTGGAGTGCGAGGGATCAGTCTGTGCCTGGGATTCAACGAATTGAACTCGAATTTAATCGAATTTGATTCGTATTTGGGGAAGAACACGGGCACTGCCACCAGGTGTTCGACAGTGTCCTCACCCAAATCCAAATTTGAATTTTTGCAAATTATTTTCATAATTTGGTTTATACATATTTACCATGATTTGTGGTGTTGTGTTGGATTTTATTTGGCAAGTGCAACATAGCACATTTTTGTGATTTATGAAGATAAAGAAAGATGTTGGATTTTAAATTTAGATTTTTTAAATTAATATTTGAGAGGGAAAAGTGGTGAGAATAAAATGAGAGTGATTACTATCACTCCACTGAATTTTTGTTTGAAGGAAAAATCAATTTCACACTTGGAGAAATTGTGTGACACTTGTCACATGATTTTATAGTTTTGCTTTTTATTTCTTTTCTTCAAGTTTTTAATTAGAGCAAACAATCAACACAAAACAATCAAGAAACAATTATCACAAGCAACAATACACAATCAACACACATAAATTAACAAAAGTTTTTGTTGGCCCACATTTTTGGAATAATAATACTTATAATAATTTGGGATGTTACATGACCTAGCAAGAATTCCCCATTTTTAAGATGCAAAAATCAGAGCTAAAGCTGAATTGAATCGACATTGTGGCAGACTGGCAGGAAAGGAAATTTACCAGTGAGACACGGAGAGAACTTGTCGGACGGCCGGAGATCGGATGGACGGAGGACGGGCTGTACTGCTGCTGTGATCTACTTCCTGCTGCTGCTGCTCAGTGCTCACGGTCAAGACTCAAGAGGACTAGAGGAGCTGAGGAGGGGCGCTGCCGTCGCCCCGCGCTGACCGCCGGCCGGTCACGCCCATGGCCCCATCCGCTCAGTCGCCGCCAAGTTCGTGAGAGATAAGAGAGAGCAGAGGCAGAGAAACGAGCGTTGCTCTGTTTCGCACAGAGTAGAAGATGCTCTCAGCTAACGAATGGGCCTTATTTGGACTGAATCGATGGAGCATACTAAGGGGTAGTAAAAAAAATTGCGTTTCGCTGGGGGCGACCGCCCTTTTCACCCCCATTAAGCTCCGCCGTTGTATGAACCGTAGGTCAAACAGATCCCTTGCTACAATTGTGGTGCCATTTATTTAGGAGACTTTGTTATAACTGTCATACTCAAAACCGGTATCATCACATTGTTCCTTGCTACACCCTCCGTTTCAAATTAATTGACAGAGTAGTAATCTTGCAGTTCTATAGTTTTGTGACGGTAAGTAACCAGGATTGGGTTTTGTGAGTCCAATACACTGCAGCCTCTGCTGGCCACTCATATCGTGCATTTTTTTTCAGTCGACTCATATCGTGCATTCCGGAAAATGGACACTAGTAGATTCACATGCAGTGGTGGTACTACGTGGGTACCGAAAAAATGCAAGCCAAGGATTGTCAATTGTCATCGGCCCGCAATGCTCTCACACAGTTGTTCCGATTAACAATAGTGGGCCGACTTAATTAAAATTAATAATAGTGGGCCGATTCAGTTCAAACCCGTTTGGCATCATAATGATATACAGCATTTTGGAGGCCGAACTATTTCTTTTTTTGAAAAAAAAAATGATAATCATATTTTTTGGAGGTTTAAAAAATCTGAAAAAATGTTGGATGTAGTTTATGTTGTCTTGTATCGACGTGTAAAATCTAAAATAGAAATAAAAACACCTTTCTTGATTGCCCTCCTTAGCGAAGAGTCGCAAATTGCTCCTCGTACTCCATTATGGGAAGCCGCGGTTAAGAACATCTTGAAGAAGACATACCCTAAAGGCAATAATAAATGTGTGCACATTTCTTGGTGTAAAATTAAAAAACAACCAAATCAATAAAAGTACAAGCCTCACTGGGTTTCCTTCTGAACTATCTATATAAGCTAGATAATTATCGGTCAAGGTATTTGTTTCTCTCGTACACCCTCTATGAAGATATTTCAGGACACCAAAATGAGCACAACGTGGAAACATATTAATATATCTTGGGCTAGCCTAAAATTTATATGTTTTACCGAAACATGATTTGTAATCTTTCAAAAAATGACCAATATTTTTTAGACTAACATATCTTCCTCAACATAATATATTTTTGTAGTTCACCAAACTGCATTCTTAATGAAAAATGTGAAGTTGTAAACAAAACAAAAAGATTACTTCTTATTGTATATAAATCATATTTAGAAATAAAGTTTGCTAGATAGTTGAAAACAATAATAACTCTAGGCAATATATAAAAACGTTGGTATGGTAAAGGTTGCACGAAAACTGCAACACATCCAATGGCACAATAAGTTATACATAAGTAAAACAAATAGTATAAATATGTGACTATTGTTTGAAAATTTTAACATTCGACAGTAATTGTTTTCCATGAGTTATGGAGTGAACTTTAGCTTAGAGAGTATGTATATATTCATGATACAAACTATTGAACAATAATAACAATTAATTATATGAACAATAATAACAATTAATTATGAATTACGTTAAGGCTCGTATAAAACTTATAGAGTGAATGGAGAACATTTTTATGATTGTGAGTAATAAGGAAAAAATATCAACAAGTGTATGAGTTCAGCAAGAACGTTGAGGTACACATAAACCAGTTTGAATCGTCATGTGACCTCATTTAATCACGAAAGCAGTAATCCAATCTAACAAAATATTCGTGCAAGGACTCAAACATTACAAACTGCAAGGGTACGAGATGTGTTATCTGAAAGACTACACCTTGTCTGATCAGCCACACAAAAGAAAATGGTTTCTTTTGCTGTCCAGATTGCAAAAAAAGGCCCACTGTATGCATGTTTAGCGTTGGACAATGCTTTCAAGAAGACACACCACAGGATCTATCGTTATCCGGCGAACCAGTTGGAAAGTGACAATGGAAGATTACTGATGCATGCTCTAATCCTCTATGGTTTTGGGTCCTGTGGCAGAAGGAAATCCGTTATCCTTCACCAAAAGAATTGGGGAGTGCAACACCATGCTAGAGGGCTTGGTATTCTTGAGGCAAAGGTCGTCATGGGGGTGATCGTGCCGCATATAGTTATTAACTGGGATTGAGCCTAGATGTGATCGTTTATTCTGTAATGCGCAGACAAGCTCTGTTAACTAAGGCGCACAATGATCATTTCCTTTGCCTCAAGTTTTCTATTTTCTTGGGTTTTGGTTGGTGGCACCCAGAATGATTGTAAACTCATCTTTTTTTCTTAGCATACTTAGTTTGATAATTTTTATGTGTGATTACAATGCGGTTTGGTATTTTAAAATAGTAGGAAACACACCAGTTGCAGTAGGTTAAGATATCATTTTTATGTAAAATTCAAAGCATAAGAGAAATTGGTTTAATTTCCACCTTGTGTCAGTCAAGCGATCCAGGCAATAGATGACATCAATGTTTCCTCATTCTTTCAACACACAACCACACCCCTCCCAAGTTTGTTCATTGCGCTATTTTTTCACGTAAACATTCAACTTTGGCTTATCGTATGCCCCGGCTCTGCTACCTCCTCCTCTAACCTCATCAAAGATGAATCGGCTAGTAGGCCCTATGTTTCCATTTCAACTTGGGTACATTTCCATGGCACCGCTGCACGATAGAGATTGCCGCCTCCTTTGGTGCTGTGTGAGGGATGAGAATAGTGCATGAGTAAGTGGTAGTAACTTGGTCCTGGAACAAATTATTTTCAATGTTGTATTGAAAAACATATACTTAAGCACCAATAAAACAAGTTATACATGACTACGAAATAAGGTGTCATCATGGCAACCATTTTTTTGACTATTGCAACATCAAAGATACACTTGTCCAACAAAAATGTAATAGTGCTAAATATACACTTGTCCAACATAGAACATGCCAGCAAAGCTCGTCTCATTCGCAGCTATAAGTTTGTGATATGGAAAAATAACAAATTACATAGTTGCTAGAATAATGGAAGCACCCCATGACTATAATGTGCAATGCCC
The DNA here is from genome assembly GCA_947311845.1 of Poa pratensis. NCBI lineage: Eukaryota > Viridiplantae > Streptophyta > Magnoliopsida > Poales > Poaceae > Poa > Poa pratensis. Next base: position 29,610,250 of record CAMZMU010000060.1, on the reverse strand, counting down.
TGTCTGCAATAGAAAGAACTGCTGCAATAGAAAAAGCATGCATGCAACATCATACCCCTACGAAATCCACTCGACTGTCCAGCCACATAATTGCCATCAAAGAAACCCCACCATCCCTTTCTTGAAGACACTGTATAGGAGCAAGCTCATGAAGCTTAGTGTCACAATGTAAGAGATCGTGCATGTAGTGATTTACAAAACCACGCCACCAAGATCCTTCGAGAGCAGAAACCACAACGGTGGTGACACGGGTCGCCTGAACTGTCAGATGCATTGTTAGATATGAGGGAGTGATGGTTTACCGTGTCCTAAAGTCTGTGCTGTCAATCTTAAGTTTAGACACTAATGGTTTTAAAGCTGTCTATTTGTCCGATACGATCTTCTTTTAATATTTCATACGTCCCATCACTCTAAATTCACAAGTTATACCACCAATTTTCCTTTTTTAAGCCACAAATTTAATCAACTGAGTACACTACTTCGGCCAAGAAAACTGTAGCGAAATTCAGATAAAGGCCACCGACGACCCCGTACCTACGTCGGCAGAGGGGAGCCAACAAGTTTAGGCAAGATCAAAGACTCGAGATCATGATGTGATGTGAATATGTGGTGCCTATTTAAGGGTGCCCACTGCCTGTCACTTCTGAGGCCAGCAATGTGAGCTTCCAGTAATTGTTTGCAGCATCGTGTTGGCTTCTCTGATGTTGGCTCAACTGTGTGATTCTGCTGTTTCCTAGTCAAGATCACCCTCGTCATAATCTCCAGTAATCACGACACCGCAGAAATAATCTTCTTTAACCTCTTCCGTCCTAGAGATCCAAAGCTTATCATGATATCACGAAATCACCTACACCCGCTTGCTTTGGATGTCCGTCGCTACTTGGAAGAACTGTGACGCCCTAAACCCAAGCCGATGGCAGAGCTGCCAATCCGTGCAACAGGTTTGGGATAGGATCACAGCAGCCACTCCTGAAAAACACCGTGAGGGAGTCCGATCACTCCTCATCTTGGTGTGCTGGGAGCTGTGGAAGGAGAGAAACAGTCGAGTCTTCAAGGACAAACCGTCCAACCTACGCCGTTTGCTTAATCTGGTACAAGAAGAAGCAAAGGCATGGGCCGTTGCAGGGGCAAAGAAGTTGCGTAGGATGATCTGGGAACCTCCTTGAATGAGTGTGTTTTTGCTGCTTTGCGGCTTGTTGCTCTCAAATTCTTTTTATTTACTCCTTTGCCCACGGGCTAGTATGTAAATACTCTACCTACTATTAATCGAAAAGCCAGCAATTGCTGGATCTTTCAAAAAAAAAAAATCACCTACCCTGGTCGAATGCTCGATCGCCTGAAAGGGATTTATGTCACTCGCTCGATGAGCAAACCTTCTCTGATCTGGAACACTATGTGTGTCGTTCAGCTAACCTAGAAATACGGCGAAAGCTGGAAACATCTTACAGCGTCGATTGGTCGATACAACTTAGCTGGCAGTCTTGTCCGGCCCAAAACTAGACATAATTCCCATCTGAAATTCCCAACAGTGTCATCTGTCGTGATAAACATGGAGAAGCCAAACTGCACTTTGAGCGCCAAGACAAGAGCATCCACGATTGAGACTGTAGTCACTGCACACCGTGCGGCACTGTCACCAATCAATTCCACGCCACAAGGCTCCAAATCCAAAAGGACATGAAGAATCAGCACATATGTGCTTGGCGCCCGAGGCAGACAGACAGGTAGGCATATATATGCACGCATGGACCTGGACCCGGGGCATCCATCCACATCAACGAACATTCCATACACATACAAATGGCTCACATACAGCGCCGTGAATTATCCCGGCCACAGCAACCACCAGTCATCTGTAGCTACCATTTGCACCGATCGGGAGAGATGCGTAGGCGTCTGCGTGCGCGCGCTTGCGCTGCATATATAGTGGCCGAATCCAGAGGCCGGCTGAGCGTGCCTCGTCACTTTCGTTCCCGAACAGGGCCCCTCCTCTTAGCTTATCCTCCATTATTGATCGATCCATGGATGCCCGCCTCCATTATTTCGATGCCCTGATTTGATCCTTGCCTTTCTCGGTTCTTCCCTTCAATCTCTGAATCTCTCTCCCCGGCCGACCATCACATATGGACGTCTTGGCCGGTTTCTCATAGCCAGCACGTTGATCGATCGTACGTGCCCACTCCTTTAATTAGCTGGCGTGCCGAAGGCATTAAGGTAGGAGAAGCTCTTTTTCGACGGGAACAATGAACATCTCAAGCTTTCAGAGCACGAGCAGCGGCGGCGCCAGCGGCTCCGGTTCCGGCTATGCCACCTCCCGCTCCTTCAACCGCTCCTTCAACCTCCGGAACCTGTCCAAGCTCATGCTGCCGCCCCTCGGCTACAGTCAGTCCCCTGCCGGCCCCAACAAGTGGGTCGTCTCGCCTCTCGACTCTAGATACAGGTGAGTGACACCGGCAACAACCATGTTTTATCTTCAGCTGCTCGATCATTAAGCTTCACTCGATGGGCGCGATATAATCGATAATGCTTATAAGTGGCTTAGGTGCTGGGAGACGTTCATGGTGGTGCTGGTGGCGTACTCGGCGTGGGTGTACCCGTTCGAGGTGGCCTTCATGAACGCCTCGCCCAAGGGCGGCCTGGAGGTGGCCGACATGGTCGTCGACCTCTTCTTCGCCGTCGACATCGTCCTCACCTTCTTCGTCGCATACATCGACTCCAGGACGCAGCTCCTCGTCCGAGACAGGAAGAGGATTACCTGCAGGTACGTACCACGATTCCGACATGTACATGTACGTAAATCATTCTTCTTCTTCTTCTTTTTGAGTTGCATAAAACAACATATTATTTCTCGTCTCGCTCTGCTGCATTTGAGTTGCAAAGCACCGTAGTTGTGCGTGTTTGGTATACAACCGTTTCCCAGTTCTCTCTTATCCTTTTTGTTCTAAAATGGGTCAGATATGGCAACATATATGTTTCATGCGAATAAAGCTCTTCCACTTTCTAGAAGAAGAAAAAACACGAATGTTGTCACACAAAGTCGTGGGTGGTATATTTGTCGAAAATTTTCCACTCACAACAACCATGTCAGGTATCCACACTTGACGCTTCTCACAACATCCAACCTTTAAGTCTCTTTTTAGAAAATTAAAATTCTTTTGCGGTGGGACTTTTTTAGAAACTTAAATTCTCTTGGGGTTCAATAAAATTACAAGCACAAGAGAATTGCTATTCGGATAGATATATACAAGCGTCCCCCTCTTTCTCTGCTCTACTTTTCTTCTCGTGGCAATAACCAAAATGCCAAAAACTTCTATTTGTGATCCTAAACTGCCTGATATATATGTGCATGCCAAATCATCGGTGATATCTATAAGCCATTTAGTGTATGCACACTTCGCACTTGTCATAACATCAAAACTTTATGACGTTTCATAGGGAGACTTACACGAAATACCTTACGTGGCGATGCTTTACTCAAGCTACGTACAAAGCTACTATAGAAATACATAACATATCAAGAAAAGGCAACCGGTCGAAAAACAAAGTAGAGATCAAGGTTTTGGTTACCAGTCGGTAACCGGATATCCCTACCACCCCCGGGAAATGGTCATCCAGAGCAAAAAAATCCTGAATTTTTTAAATTTTAACAAAAACCCTGTCAAATGGTCAAATCAGAACCAATTTTTTTTGAATTTTTAAAATTTGGTTTTCAAATTCGACCGGTAACCGGTCAGGATTTTCCGGTTACCGCGGTAACCGGTAATCCCGACCACGCTCGGGAATTTTTTTCTACCGGGAACCAAAACCTTGGTAGAGATATGACTTCTAAGCACTACATGACCCAGTCCAAACCGCACTATTGTGAGTCACGTTACCAATTATGCAACCAGGGACTACAGAGTAGACATGTGTGATTATGAATTATTGGAGCAAAAACACGAGAGCTACATACCGCATGGGCCACATCTTGTGACCAAATAATAGTACACCTTTTGTTTCTTTTGGATGGACTAGTTGGCATGTACGTGCAACACACGTCTTCAGAGCGGGCACAGATGAAGCTGAATGGTTACATATTTGTTTTTTCTCTTTTTGCAGAAGCGAAGGCGATAAAAACCCTGCAAACCAATACAAAAATAAATATTGTTAGAAATAGATGTAAACCAAATATGGTGCGGACATTGGATATAAAGCAATCCTAAATAATGCAGGAAAGTCAAACAAACCAACAAATTTGTCAGGTTTTTAAGATGAAATAGAATATAAGAATATATCATGATTATATAATATAGTATGTATAAACATTAAAAATACCTCTATCATCCCTAACCCTAGCGCATCACTGAAAAACGGACATGGGAATGATTCCACATGGGATGATATGCGGATAAATTTTGCCTAAACATGATCGCTTCATATACTTTTATTTTTTCATTCAGATTTTGTATTGTTGCTAAATCTTCCCACTACATTTAATTGGGCATGCTGAATTCGAAAAGCACCGCGTAGTAAAAATGGAAAGTTTCGTACTACCAAAAATGAATTTTTGTCATGATCGTTCCACCGGAATCTGCCATTTACGTTCCAAAAAATTCCATTTTCACTTTCATATTTCCATTCCTTAACAGAAAAGTATTGTTTTAATGAAATGCGTCAAACTCGTTTTTTTAGCAAAGCGTCAAACTCTTTTTAGCATGAAAATGAGAGAGTGATTGTCCTGGATTATCTTCTGACCATGGTCCAGCCCATGGGCCCCTCCCCACTTAATGAAAAAGGCTAACCAGGGAAAGAACCGAAGAAGGCCCAAGCTAACAAATAGGAAAAGGGCCCAAATTCAGCATTACGCTTTGTCCATAACCGTACAAAGAAAAGAAACGCGAGCTGCTCTAATGGCGTTCCAACACCTCCGCTGGTAGTTGCGACATGCGAGTGGGCCCCCCGGGTATCGGAGGCCCTGGGCGGCCGCCCCTCCTGCCCCCTCAGGACCGGTCCTGCGTCCAGTCTGGCGAGCCCCCTGGCCGTCAAGGAGTAGAGCTCCCCCTTCACGCGCTGCCTGCTGCCGGGGAGGTTGAGGAGGAACGTAACGCGGTACAGCCCGCAAAAGCGTCGCCGGTGAGGGAGAGGTCCTGGAGCAGGGCTTGGTTCGAGAAGCCGTGCCTCGGGCGTGCCGTACGTCCTCTTCGCCAGTGGCGACAAGGAGGTCGGTTGCTGCTGGTCCTGCGGGTGCGACGGCGGCGACATGGACGTCGGGTGCTCCTAGTGCTGTGTTGCCATTGTTTTTTCACGAACTGTTCCTTATGTTTGGGGGTGGCAATCTTTTGTAATTACAACGAAACTGAAAAGGTGTGTTGAGTTGTCAAACATTGGAACGATCTGGGGCGTTGATCGGTTATTGAACGGCATAAGTTTAATTATCCCAAACATGTTTGCTCTTTTAATAGTAGTATAGATTAGAGATTCAAGACATACCATGGGCAGGGTCCATAAGGATATATCTAATATTTTTAGTTGCATTGTCATGTCAATGATTTCAGGATATGCTTCTGATAATTAATCACATAATTTGAAGAACTTCATTAATTAATCAGCAGGATTACAATCACAAGCAATACAACCAACTAGTAAATCTGGGATAAAATTCACTAGGTATATACTTCCTCCGTTTGGAAAAGGATGTCACAAAAATGAACTATAGATAGACCATTTTTGTGACATCCTTTTCCGAACGGAGGGAGTAGAAAACTCACTTGGCCAAGGTAGCAGCCTAGGTGCGGCCTTTTTGCTTGGCCCGTTTGCTTCTCGCTTTGCTTGCTCGCTCGCTATGCCTCTCCCCTTGCTCGCTGCCGACGCGCGCCGGCGCCGCCACGCTAATCTCCGTCGTTGCCGGCAGCCCGGAAGCAGCAGCACGGCTTGCCGCCCTGCCCACAGGCATCCCTGACGTTCCGAACCCTTCACGCCGTTCTCCTCCGCTACGGTCCGCGCCTTCGCCGGTCCAGCCCCAGCTGGCCGGCTCAGCTGCTCGGTTCGGCTATTGTGCCGCGGCCGCTGGACCGCCCTGCGTTGCCTCCGTGCGACCTTCGGGCGGCGCCGCCGGGTGCTGTGGCTCTGCCTCTGCCTCCTCTCTTCTCACGCAACAGCCGAACATGCCACCAGGGGCTGGTTCTTCTCACAAGTCAGAACTGCTGCTCGGCTAGGCTAGGTAATTTCTTGATTTTTTTTTTCATATTCTGTTCATTTGGAAATTACAATTGAACTCATTTTTTATCTAACAATTGTGTGTTACTGATTTATGTTTCAGGGATAGAAGCTGAAGAGATTTCTCTCATTGATCTTCAAACCAAACTAATCAATGAATCCTCAATCCAAATTTTCTATGCCAATACAAGAGTTTTTTACGCCAAGTTTTTTTTTTGCCCCAGGTCTTGCTTAAATCCTGACTCCGCCACTGCACGCATGTAAAATTTCGGTACAGCCAAATGGACAACATCGTGTGACCAAACCGTAGTAGATCACTAGATTTTGTTTCTTTTTTATGGATTGAGATTCAAGATATGGCACTGTCATAACAGATCGGGTCAGGGTCCACAAGGTACATCTAAGATTTCTATTTCCTTTTTCCCAAAAGAAAAATCATTGATGTACCCTTGCATTCTCATGACAAAGATTTCAGGACTCTGCTTCTGATAGTACATGCTTTTGGTTACTACTTTTAGACGGTAGACTCGAGAAGAGCCCTGCTTTATATTAACAAAGCCAACAACGGCAGAACGATACAAGGATCTCGAGCCTTGCATTAAATTAACAAAGCCAACAACGACCGAACGATACAAGGATGCTGAGAACAGCTTACAACACGACGCATAACCCAAGCACACAAAAAAGAAAACGAAGCACCACTTGGAGAACAAAAAGTTTTTGCTTCTCTATTCTATCCGATACACTGGTCTCTATGGATTGTAGTAACCTTGTTGGTGTGCATACATGCATAGGTATCTGTCCACATTTTTCATCATGGATGTCGCGTCGACGATTCCGTTCCAAGAAGTGGCCTACCTCGTCACCGGCCGGGCCTGGGAAAGCGCGGCGATCGGCTTGCTCGGCGTCCTCCGGCTCTGGCGTCTCAGGAAGGTCAAACAGTTCTTCACAAGGTGAATTAACCAACTAGGATACCTTCGACAGCACTGGATAAACAGACGGTTAAATGCAGAACTATACGTAGCTGATTCATTCTATCGATCGTCAGGCTAGAGAAAGACATCCGGTTCAGCTACTTCTGGATACGCTGCGCTCGTCTCATCGCGGTAAGATTCTTGTGGATCGATCACATATTCACATTGCCTGGTCTGAACTTTGGAGAAAATGTTGAATAGTTGTGATGGTTCAGGTGACTCTGTTCCTGGTGCACTGCGCGGGGTGCCTGTACTACATGATCGCGGACCGGTACCCGGACCGGGACAAGACGTGGATCGGCGCCGTGACCCCCAACTTCCGGCAGGAGAGCCTGTGGATGCGCTACATCTCCTCCATCTACTGGTCCATCACCACCATGACCACCGTCGGCTACGGCGACCTGCACGCGCAGAACAACGTTGAGATGATCTTCAACATCTTCTACATGCTCTTCAACCTCGGCCTCACCGCCTACCTCATCGGCAACATGACCAACCTTGTCGTCGAGGGCACCCGCCGCACCATGGAGTTCGTAAGTTTCGATTAGTCCCACGACAGATCGAAGCAGTAACTCTTGCCTGAATTTTTTCATGTGTACCGATTACCGAACTTCTGTTCTGTTGGTTGGCAGAGGAACAGCATTCGGGCGGCGTCCAACTTCGTGAGCCGGAACCGGCTGCCGCCGCGGCTGCAGCAGCAGATCCTGGCCTACATGTGCCTCAAGTTCAGGGCGGAGAGCCTGAACCAGCAGCAGCTCATGGACCAGCTGCCCAAGTCCATCTGCAAGAGCATCTGCGAGCACCTCTTCCTCCCCGTCGTCAAGGACGTGTACCTCTTCAAGGACGTCTCCAAGGACACACTCCTGCTCCTCGTCACCAGGACCAAGCCGGAGTACATACCGCCCAAGGAGGACGTGATCGTGCAGAACGAGGCCGCCGACGACGTCTACATCGTCGTGTCCGGCGAGGTGGAGATCATACACTTCGACGGAGAGCGGGAGCAGGTAGTGGGGGCGCTGGGCACCAGGGACATCTTCGGCGAGGTGAGCGCGCTGAGCGACCGCGCGCAGTGCTTCACGTTCCGCACCAGGACGCTCAGCCAGCTGCTGAGGCTGAAGCAGGCCACGCTCAAGGAGGCCATGCAGGGCAAGCCGGACGACAGCGTCACCATCATCAAGAACTTCCTCAGGGTGATGCATCTAATTGTCTCTGCCATCAGGCCTGACAAGATTGCCACTCAGTAGTACTCTGTGTCGATGATGTCTGAAAGATAGTACCATTGTCTGCTGTGTTGGTGTTGCAGCATCAGATAGAGGTGCATGACATGAAGGACTTCCTGGGTGAGAACGCCGGAGAGGACGGCGCCAGCGGCAACATGCCGTGCAATCTGCTCACGGTCGCCGCCACGGGGAACAGCAGCTTCCTCGAGGACCTCCTCAGGGTAGGGATGGACCCTGACGTCGGTGACTCCATGGGAAGAACTGCGTTGGTAAGTACAGTACTTTTTTTTTCATTTCCAGCTCGATCTAACCTTTTCGTTTCGAAAATAATCTTATGCGACCGGGTCGCCGGGCTGGACCCGGCGGCATGGCCGACGCGTGGCCGCCTGCTGCCCCCAGCGCGCTTGCTTTTTCCCCGTTGATCAAATCGGACGGTGCTAAACTTGGTCCACTCCTGGATCGTACCATGGTGGTCGCATAAGATTTCCTTCCTTGCTGTCCATGTTCTTACAAAATAATGACACTTGTTCGCAGCACATCGCGGCATCAAAGGGGTACGAGGAGTGCGTGCTCGTTCTACTCAGGCACGGCTGCAACGTCAACATCAAAGGTAATAACAGATCACTTGATCATTTTTCGCGATCACGTTATGTTCGGCCCGCGAAATAAGATTTGATGTAATGATTCCCGACTGGTGTTGAGCTCAGATGCGCAGGGCAACACGGCGATGTGGCAGGCCATCGCGGCGCGGCACCACAAGGTGTTCAGCATCCTGTACCACCTGGCGCGCGTCTCGACACCGCACGCCGGCGGTGACCTCCTCTGCCTCGCCGCGCGGCGCGGCGACCTCGACACGCTTCGCGAGCTCCTGAAGCATGGCCTGGACGTCGACTCCGAGGACCACGACGGCGCCACCGCACTGCGCGTCGCGTTGTCCGAGGGCCAGACCGACGTGACCAGATTCCTCGTCACGAACGGGGCCAGCGTGGACAAGGCCAAGCTCGACGACGGCGCCCACACTACGGTGTCGGTGGCGGAGCTGCGCGAGCTTGCGAAGCGGCGGGAGGTCAGCCACCCGATAACCATATACGACTCGCCGGCGGACACCGTCAGGGTGGTCGGCTCGTCGTCCGGGGACCTTAGTAAGAGGAGGCTCCCAAGCACAAGATCGGACAGCGGGCACTGCCCTCGGGTGAGCATATACAAGGGCCATCCGTTCGTCAGGAACCACAGCTCTGAAGCTGGCAAGCTCATCAATCTGCCCGCCACCATGGAGGAGTTCAGAACCATCATTGGTACATACACATTCGACGTCCTGAAACTGAAATTTATATCAGCGTACTGTATCGTCCACGTACGTTGGCAAATGAATTAGCAACTGAAACGTGTATGTTTGTTTTCTTACAGGAGAGAAACTGAAAGTCGATGCGGAGGCGGCGCTGCTCCTGAACGACGAAGGATCCGAGATCGACTCGCTGGACGTGATCCGGGACAACGACAAGCTGTTCATTGTAACCGAAGAGCATATGAGGATGCTGGCGTTAAAGGATACCGTAGCACATCTCATATAATTCTTGTGCTAGCTGCCTGGAATACCTATCTTCTCTTGCTCTGAATAATCCAGTCATCTCGATATGTGGCAACAATTCAAGAAACGTGAGAAGTGGCACACGAGTGACGTGTGATGATTTCCATTTAGACATGGAGACAAACTACAAGAGTACAGATAGTGCTTCACGGGAAAAGAAAATGTACGGATAGTGCAAATGCAAAGATGATTCAGGCACTGTGGAACTGGGAAATCAGCCGTAAATAGGTTACGCCTGTTGTTTTGATCATGATTTACAACACTTCAGCTGCAATGTATCAACATATGCAACTATTTTATGACCAGTACATGTTTGCAATGAGGCAATGGTTATGCAGGTGTTCAACACTTCAGTCACTGTTTTTATCATGCTGGTTATAATCACCGCGGAACTGTGAACTCACGTGTTGAAAAAATTTGTTGTTGAAAGAAAGGAAGGAGCACTGCCCATCAATTACAGCAATTCAAAGGAATTGTGTAGCAAATACAGAAGGATTTGGATCCTTGGGAATTTTTCTTGGAAAGGTTATTTGAGTCACAGGATTACTATCCTTTGAATTTCTACACAAGACTCCAACTTTTTTTTTACAGTTCCCTTGCTTTTTATGCAATCAAAAACCCGTGGATTCAATATACTATAGTTCTAATCATGCGGGATTGAAGACATGCCATTCCAATCCTATGTTTTTTCTATCAATATGCCTTGAGGATTTGGAACCTAGTAAAAGGATTAGCTAGGATTGGCGGATCTCCACCCTCAGCAATGGACTCATTTTCAGTCCGTCAAACATTGGTGCTCCAGCGTCGTACTAACTAGAAGCTCTCGCAGGAAGACAAACAACTTCTATCATCATTCTTGTTACTTGGGAGTTATGGAGCGAGTGAAACTGAAGGGTGTTCAAGACCACCGCAACCATGTCGACCCTTGTTTTTTGATAAATTAAGCCTAAGGCACATTTGCGGGTATTGGCAGGAGACAAACACTCGAGTCGTTACTACCCTGAGAATATGCTTTTTTGTTTTCATGCCCTCTAGGGCTGCTTTGTTTTTCGTTTAAACTAGCAAGGTGGCCCTCGCAAATGCGAGGGCATCAGCTTTGTTGTCTCGAAAGTAAATGAGATACAAATCTATAGATGATGCATATTCTCATTACGTGATGGAAATAATTTGGTTTTGTCATCTTAAAAATATTGGTCGTGAGTTATTATGTGATATTAGATCATGTGAGGTTAGCATCAAGTTATGCTAAAAAATATATCACATGCAGTAGATTATTAAATTTACAAAATTACTATATTTATATCATTTTTCACTTATACATGATACTACCTCGGTACATCAAATTTAAAGTACCATTCATGACTAATAAAGGGGCATTAGATCATGTAAGGTTAACATTTGGTTTGTCGGCATTATATTAGAAGTTCAGTCACAAAAGTTCGTTTGTTGTGGTCCGAAATAATAGTTTGGTCTACCATGAGCAATATCTAGATGATCTTTACAATGGAATAGTAGAATAACTTCACTTATTTTCGCCAAAAATATAGAAATCTTCATTAAAACACATGGCGAGTTAAATTAAATAGTAAACATTTTTAGTTTATCCTCCTGTTAAGTTTATCTGAAATATGTCTATAATTGAATAAAGAATAATCAAGTATTTTATTTTACACCAATCTAAAGATAAGTTTTTTTTGAAATCCAATCTAAAGATAAGTTGGTTGTACTATTCCAATATATATTTATGTATAGATATTCAAAAGTAGAGAGATTTTATTGCAAGTTTTACTGCATCCCTCCTGGCGTACTTCTATGTCAATTCTTCTACCACTACCTCGCCAATAGTGTACACAATATATAATTGAGAAAGGATACATAGGTCAATTTTCGTACCAATCTTGGGAACCATGTATGGAACGGCGGGTGTAACATCTTAAATTGGTAATATGTACATTGCTCATGGTTGAACTGATAATTGGGTCATGAAGGACAAATAGGTATATTGGTGTATCCATCCAGGATATCATTTTTGGATCGACATTTATATTGTCTAAATATTTAAATTGGGGAACATACTTCTTGTCCGCCTAGTAGTTAGGATCTGCCATATAATGTTTTCTCTATAGAATTATGCGGAACTATTGTTTCATCTTCTTAGGCAAAACTATAGGGATATACATATTATGTTTTACTAATAAAATGAAGGTTTTTCATATTGATGATCGAATCTGGTGAATAATTTTTAGATCAACATTTATATTGTCTAAATTGTGGTCTCGTGCAAGAATATACTCTTTGATCTTTTCCGGTGTATCATATTTTTAAAGTTGTGAAATATGCCAATGGATGCTAGAGTTCGAGTACATCTTGTACTTGCTTTTAGATTCCGGAAAGGTACGCATTTCAGGGTCCCTACTGAATGGATATACATTTTATTTATCCTAGTGTATCATTTTTTTTCATCATGAATTCTTTTCACGGTAGATCTTTTTGTTTTCCTACTACTGACGCCGCATATGTTTTACAACAGAGACATGTATGTAATATTCATATGTATCCTCGCTCAATAAGGGTCTGTATGGATCGTGGCCGATGGTTGCCTTTCCAAAATTTTGGTGTTGACGGGTGGCATGTCTAGCGTTTGGATTGAAGCCCAGTTATCAATGCCACCCCAAAAATTTGGTGTGTTTGGATCGTGGCCGATGGTTGCATGTCCAAAATTTTAGCGTTAACGGCGGGCATGTCTACCGTTTGGATTGAAGCCCAGTTATCAACGCCATGCCAAAATTTTGGTCACTACTTTCAATTCTCCGCCAACACGCTAGCGAAACTGGGACGGGCGAATCGTATGCCAAAATTTTGGCTCGCCACTGAATTGGCCGGCGAGGTTCTGGACACAAACTAAACAGCCCCTAAATACATTTAATGAATATTATATTGAATTGTATAAGAACGATTTATTTGTTTTCACTTATTACTACAAAATTAATATAATAAATACAATTAACCGTTCGAAAATTCAGCTATTTTTTAATTTATCCTGAAATTTATACATGTAATCTAAATAATATTTTCGTTCTTATTTTGAATTTCGTATGTAAATTAATCATCAAAACCGGAGAAGTGCAGATCGTTTCCTATGAAAAAAAGGATACGAAGGGAAAGAATCGGCGGATGCATGAGAAGTCGTGTGACCTTGGGCACCTCGTACAGGTGTTATGTGAACTTTTTTTAGATGTACGTGACCAACCTTCCATGTAATGTACACATGACTGGATTTTTTAAAATCTGTACGCGTGACTATTTGATTGCCACCTTGTCATACGTGACCAACGTGACATATTTTTATGTCCAAACCAATATGCACTTGTACATGTTACGTAAATCCTCTAAATCTTGACCGTTATAATTATTGACCATTACGATCAAACAGAACATATAATTTTGACGCATGTGGCTTAACGTGGTGGCTCTATTAGACATCCTCGTTTTGCTTTTAGTATATAATAGATATCTAGTTAAATTCCCTCTTAACTAACATTACCTCATTTCCCTGTTTATAGGTCTGTCGCATATCTCTATATCATCGTTTCGACCAACGTAATAAGAGATGTACAATACAAAATATATCATTAGAAAGTTCAACTATTATTTTCTAATGGTATAACTTTTATGCTATACAATTCATCACATTTATAAATTGATAATCTGGATATACGTGCAGAACCTACAAACCCGAAGGGAGGGAGTAGATTGAAGCAAAGTGGTTTGGCCTTTTTGTTACCCACATGGCACATCATTTGAAATCAGTATGCGCCCAAATATGACTACAGACTACAAGGGCGGCTGAGGTTCCGAGGCTTGGGATCTGGTGTGTCCAAGTTGGCGCAGCCAGGCGGCGACATTTGCATAGCTCAGCAAATTAAGCACTCAGCACAGCAGGCTAAATATAGCAGGGGAGTATTCAAGTTCCGCTGTCATCTGTTGTCAGGCTCTGAAAGCCTGAATCCCCTTCGATCACCATTGTTTGGTCTATTTTCTCCTCACACGCTTGTCCCGATGAACTCCCGTCTCACTTGCCCCGAATTCTCAACTCTCAACGTAACTCCGTGAATGCCAGTCCAAAAATGATCATATTTCTCATTGTTTGGTACGTGCAAATCAATAGCCAGTGAGGAGGAAACTAAACGGGATTCAGAGCGATATTGGTTGCTTTGGCTCGACGGCGGCACTGCTACTAGAGCGGACTACAGAAAACTAGACGTTGTAGCTGTAGGACCGCGCTATGAAAATGTGAGATGCTGGTTGGGGTTTAGGCAAGAGGGGGCAGAGCTAGTCCGGCCGTCTACAGGCCTATAACCTAGAAGTCTTTTAAGTGGTAACAAAGTAACAACGTCAGCAGACTCCTCATTTGAATCTATGGAATTTCAACCGATTTTTAAAATTTTATTCCTCCGGATTTTAATCCTTTGATCCAAAAAAGAACATATGTACGAGTGGAGCTAGTCTTTTTCCCTTCCCTCTCCTTCCCCGTTTCCCCTTGAGAGTCGCCCAAGCTTGGCCGGGCCGATCCCGATCCCTCTCCGCTGGTGCTGCCGGTCGGAAAGGGTGGAGGAGAGGCACCGGAGTAGATAGCAGTGGTAGGAGTTGTAGTTTCGGCGAGATGCCGGTAGTTCGGAGTAGGGTTTCGGGTTCTTCTGGCCAGATCCCGAGCAGCTCGAGTTGCAGCTCCACTTCCCTGGTGCTCCAGCGGCCGGAGCGGCGGGTGGTGCCTTCTGATTCGAGGATCTCCGCAAATAACGCCTGCTGTGGCTGCCTCTTGATCTGGGGTGTGGTGTGGCTGTTCTTTCTCCTTCCGGCCGGCCGTGGAGGCGAGGGGGAGGAGGAGAACAGCACGGCTACGGCCGGATCTGAAGGTGGTTGGGGATTTCTTGCCACCCCGGTGCTCTGGCGCGGCGCGAGGTGGTCATCGATGGAGGTCCTGTTCTTGCTTCCGAGGTGGAAGGAAATAGGTGTTGCTCCTGATGCGAGTCCCCCAAATAAGCGCCCTTTTCGTCGCCCCTGCCCTCTTCCTGGTGATGTGCTGTGGGTCTCTCTCCTCTCAGTCGGCCGTGGCGGCGAGGGAGAGGGTGGAGACCGTGCTACTGTTGCTTGGACGAGGCAGGTTTATCCTGAAGTTGCGCCTTGTGGAGCTCCCAAGCTCCGACGAAGTCGCCGGCGCTATTTTTGGCCAGAGAGGCCGCTCCACGCTCGTTTGTACTCGAGCCCCTTCTTCCTAACGGCCAAGACGACGCTTCGAGTCGCGCAAGGACCTAGCAGGAAGTCTTCCTCCGGCTTCAACATGGGCTTCATCACCGGCATCGCCCCAAGTGGCTTGTTCCCCGGCGGCGATGCAGGTTCCCGTGCCTGGAAGCCTCTCAGCGGTGGAGCAGATGAAGGACTGGATCGCGTTTTCACTTTTTCTTTTAGGGTCCTTTCTGATTATTTGCAAGCCTTATCTGTAATTCCCCTTGTTCACAAGGGTGTGCTTGTAACTTTGTACCCACCGACTGGATAAATGCAGCTTCTAGGGCCTTCGGGCCCTCCCCCTTTCAAAAAAAAAAAAGAACATATGTCAGTAGTACTGCATCACTGCATGCATGGTCCTTCCTTGAACAACAGCTGACCTGAAATCATTTTCATCACAAAGTACGACCCCTTGCTTTAGAGGTACAGCCTACTGCTCACCACCAATGCAGAACGCAGAGAGGGGTACGGTCACGACCAGGACCAAACACTAGTGGTTATTCCTACAGGTGGATTAGACCACGACTAGTACTGCTACTTTTCGTAAAGGTGGATTAATTAGCGAACCATCGTTATAATATCGTTGGCACAGCGGAATGAGAATCTTGCAGGTGTTTATTAATTCGAGCTGAGACGAGGAGCGCTCTGGGGCTCTGACATGCATGATAATGTTAGGTCATTGGGTATGGCTCGGCTGAGCTGACTGAACCTTCACAGGCCCCTTGACCGCCATGTTCGATTCAGCCTTTCGCCACCCGGATGCGATGATGTTATTTGCTCTTTTCGTAAAAAGAATCCATTTCTTTTCCACATGTTTTTCCGCGGCTCACGTGGCCCGTATAAGAAACTGTACGTCTATATAAGTCGTGCTAGAAACCGAACAAAAAATAAATCATCATTTTAATCGTCACATATGACATATCCTCTCGAAACAGGTTTTCGACCAGCTTTATAAATAAAACCAGACAGCCAAACCGATATAACATGATGGATCAAAGGTAAAGTAAAAGGACAAGAAGAACTGAACTTGCCACCAAAGGCATCAGAACGAAACCGAGGGTGGCCGAAGCTCCACGACGCCTCCAAGAGGGTAACGACGCAACGAACCGTTGTCGTCGAGACCGAAACGGTTAAGAGTTTCACCCGGAGCACTATCACAGCAGCGAAGTTGCCCACAACTGCGCCCCAATAGGGTTACGACACCCACATGCATCGCTGGCGTTGGGCTTTCACCCGGACAAACCTTCGAACCGCTCCTGGTATCTCGGACGCCCATTGACTCTGAGCATGCCTCCAACACGCGATTTGGGAGCTGTCAAAGTTATTGTCCCTGCCAACCACCTGGCCAAGGAAAGAGATCATCACCGCCCCCACGACGCTAGTCATAGAACGCCCGCGTAGTCCACCTTCCGAGGCCATTGCCCGACATCCAAGACCTCGTACCCGTTGAGTGGCATGAATGAGCACCGCAAGACCACGAGATCGGACAGGAGAGGTCAAGGTCAGCCAATCAGCTCTCGAACCGCGAGGGATAACAAGCAGACCCTCCCGCAAGTCATACCCACGGTATCTGAAACGGGACTGCTTGGTGGTCACCGGATCTGGACGGATGGCCCGGATCTCGACCCCAGCCACTCATGGCTAGGGGGTGACCAGGAACCCCTAAAACTAATGGGACAGCAGAGCTCGCCCCACCTAGATCAGCCCGAGATTGGCCTAGATCTGGCTGAGGCCCTCGCCATCTTTGGCCAGCACCACCACCATCGACTTCGGCCTTGCCATCCCTACCCCTAGCACCTCGGTCGAGATCTTCAGTCCTAATCCCTAGTCCACGTGTCACCCGCGTCGCTTGTGCCGTCTGCTGCCTCCATGGACGCGTGTAGGCACCGCAAGATAGCCACATCCCCCCCCCCCCCCACACACACACACACAACGTTGCGGCAAAGTCGAGTCCCTCGGACGAGGGAGGAGCCTCGCCGCCCGCCAATGGGCGCGGGATCCTTGCGTTGATGGCGTTTCAATAAAGGCAGCGACCAGATTGTGTTCTGGAAGCCTGACTCGACGAAGGATTTTTTGGGAAAAAGCCCAGCGTTCCGATGCCAACGACGACGATGCCTACGGTTGCCGTTACCCTCTTCGGGGCGGCGTTGTAGCTACTTTCTCCACGTCAGTGCTCCAGGTATAAACCATCGACGACGGTCTCGACAATGGTGGCATGAGGCGTCGTTACCCTCTTGGGGCATTGTCGTGAAGCTCCACTTTCGCTCGGTTTCGTTCTAGTGTAATCGATGGCAAGTTTGGTTCCCATGTTCTTTTTTTAATCTTTGATCTGCTTTCAAGAGTCTAGGAGGGTTCCGGGTTCCTTCGTCACTTTGTATCGGTTCTCTCGTGTGGCATTAATATAAAGTGGGACGAAAGCATGTTTCGACAACACCATGCATGCCATTTCATTACGAAACTTGACACTTATTTATCGGCTCAAAAAACTAAAATAAAAATATTGTGAAATTATTTACAATTTTTATCTGTTTATTTGAGGATGAGCATGTGAATCAGGGAGCAAAAATGACTTTCTCTTTTCACAAAGTCACAATGGCTTCCGAGTTCATATGCTCATGCCCAAACAATTGTATCGTTCATCACCAATTTTTATCATAATTTTTTCAATGTTTTATCTAAAATATTTATTCGGATTGGAGCATATGATCTCATGGAGTCATTTTGAATTTTCAAAAATTCAATCCATTCTTCGTTTTCTTTACTAGCTGAAGCACTGGTAGGCTGGTCACAATGAGAGTAACTTAGCTAGTAACATCACACAATTCAAGACAAGTTTAGTTATGTGGCATATATTTAATGAAGAGAGAACTGTTTGTGTTAACTTAGCTAGTTATTCTACACATGACAAGACAAAATTACAGAGTGCAGACGGCTGGGCTTTGGAACATGGAAAAGTTACCGATCTTTGGCTGTTTAATTTCCGGATTTCACCCGTGCGACCTCTGTCCTTTTCCGAGCGCACCCTATCCTTATTACTCCCGCCAGTGCCCTGTCTCCGCTTTAAAGAAAGAACCAGCGTTCCACACACACACACGCGCACCGCGCACTCCCAAAGCACACCACCACCGCACTAAAGCGCTCGCACCGAGCCACCGAGCCGACCGCCGCGCACGCTGTACGGCGCGCTCGCCGGGGAGGAGATCGATGGGGAGCAGCGGGGGAAGCAGCGAGTACTTCCTGCGCCAGCTGAGCTCGAGCGACGGCGGCAGCGCGCCGGCGGCGCACGTGCACCGGCAGCCGGAGGAATGGGAGTGCGGCGGAGGCAGGCGCGGGTCGAGGCGGTGGTCTGGCAGGAAGAAGGCGAGGGCCAGGGGCCACCGGCGCGGCGGCGGCGGGTTCTGCGGGGGCGCCACGGAGGAGGCGGCGGGGAGGAAGCGGGTGATGGTGGTGGTGGACCAGAGCTCCAGGGCCAAGCACGCCATGATGTGGGCGCTCACACATGTCGCTAACAGGGAGACTTCCTCACGCTGCTCCACGTCCTGCCCCGCGGCGGCGGCGAGGAGGCCTCCGCGCTCGCGAACTCCCTCGGCTCACTCTGCAAGGCCTGCAAGCCTGAGGTATGCAACCGGTAGAGATTTGACACTCTTTGGGAACTTAGGTGGCACGGAGAGGTGTAGTAGCTTGTTTTTATGCAGTTCTACCCATACTCGTCAGGTGTTTTAGAGTCTGCATTAGGACCTTAAGTTTCCTTAAAGAAAGACCTTACCATACACCACAGTAAATCAGTAATGGAGCTCTGTTGATTAAGATAGTACTGTACACCACAGTAATGTAGCTCTGTTGATTAAGATAGTACAGCAAAGTAATGGTCATCAAATTTGTTTCAGGAGCATAACTGCATTTTTTCCGACATAGGTTTTATAGTTCCTCTGCTTTTTACCGAGTTAGACGACTCTGTTTTTGGCCTCTTCAAGCATGAAAGTACAGTGCACTAAAATTTCTCCATAGAGTGTAACCTATGCTAGCTACTAGCCTGGTTGGTTTTGTGTCTTTTCTTTCTCAGATCAAGTGTTTTTGGGGTCCTTGGCCCACCTGGCGGCAAGAGTTACGCTATAGGTAGAGATAGCTCAGATCAGAACATTCATGAAAAGTAAAAGCGAGCGAATCATAGCCAACTTTCTATTGATGGATCATGGCAGGCCTAAAGCTAGAAAGGCCCCTCCTCAACTTCATGGCAAAAGCTAGGTTAGGAAAGAAAGAAATTGTGGGGTTCTCACCTAGTAGTAGATGCTCAGAATCATGGCAAAATCTCCCAAGTTTTGTAGAAGAATTTGTGTCCCTCGTTGAGGCTAGGATAAAATGGAGAAAACGAAAAGAACTGTCGTGACTTGTTATTTTGAATAAGAAACTAGCATCTGAGCGTACTTGGCTGAATGTTAGCAGAGTATGCAATGCACTATTCCTCGTCGTTTAGCCCGTGAAATGGGAGGGCATTCAGTGTCCCATGCTACGACTACAGTGTTACTTATTACAACGTTGGTGTTTTGGATGAATGTTGATTGTTAGGTGGAGGTGGAAGCGCTTGTGATCCAAGGGCCCATGCTGAGCACCGTGCTGAGCCAGGTGAAGAAGCTGGAGGCGTCCGTGCTCGTGCTCAGCCAACGCAAGCCATCCCCTTTCTGCTGGTAAGCATGCATGCAGCTCGTACTATGCTTTGCTTTACACAAGATGCATATGCGTGCACCACATGCGTCCCCCTTGTCACAGAATCGTCCTCTGGAAAGTTGAAAGAATCTAACGTAGCTGGCATATCCCATCGCACTGTTGTGTTGTGAAGTTATTTGTCCTTCATAAGTTAAAAAATGTAAGAGCTTTTACCATGCACATGAAAAAAGAAACTTAGAGCTATTCGTGTCTAAATTAGAGAAGGGTTTTTTAAGCCACTGGACGCAAAATTTAGTTTTTCGTGTAGTGAACTTTTTGCAGAGAGTAAAGATGTATTTTTGGAAGAAACTTCAGAAAGGGCTTCAGAGAGTAGAGCAGGAACGGGTACACTGCCTTTTGTGAAAAAGAAATGAGCCATGTGCCCATCCATAAATAAGAGATGCCTTTCCTTGTCCTTCCAGCTTAAGCTCTAGACTAGATGAATCAAGTAGAAAAGACCCATGATGCATGGGAGTACTGTGGGGCTACTGTTTACTGACCATTGCTGCATCCATCGCTGACTCGCTGTTGCTGTAGTACTATGCACTCATGCAGAGTTTAAAACCCCACGGAAACACATGTCAGTCAGTCTCAGAAAAGTTACCGAGAGAAAGTTACCTTTTCACGACACAATTAGCTGAGAAGTTTTTTCTTCTGTCTGTGCTTGCAAAACCAACAGCTTCTTCCGGAGCAGCAGCGAGGAGTTCGTGGAGGAGTGCATCGCCCGGGCGGAGTGCCTGACGCTGGCGGTGCGGCGGCAGAGCAAGGGCGTCGGCGGCTACCTCATCAGCACCCGGTGGCAGAAGAACTTCTGGCTCCTCGCTTGATGATGTTCGCCGGTGCCTCTACCTGGAGTTTTTTCACTACACCGATCGAGGCTGTGCGACCCCGAGACTGCTGCTAATAAGCGATCACTGCATCCGGTACTTGTTCAAGTCCATGTATGTTTATTTGTGTGCATGTGTGTTGTCATTCCTTTGGTTAATTAGCAATAGCTCTCACTTCACTTCGCTGATGTATGTAAAGCCAAACGCTGACCCGCTTCATGTAACCTTTGCGCGCGTGTGTGTTTGTTTGATTGGGTGTTGAGGTTGAGCAGGGCATACAGTGTATAAACTGAGTACCATTTGTATTATTACGCCGACGCCTGTGACTGTTTCTTGGTATGTTAAGATCAGAGTGTCTTGTTATCATCTGAGGTGTTTGACCAACTGTCTGTTCTCACTCGCTCGTCCTTAGTTAACTTTCAGAAAGAAAAAGGAAAACGGCTTGACGAGGGAACCAACACTGCTAACAGTAGGTTTATCATGTGCACATCAACGTTCAGGTTCACAAGCTGCATGATGTGTACTACTCCCTCCGTTCCAAATTACTTGACTTTGGTTTGTTCAAATACGGATGTATCTATACTTATTTAGTGTCTAGATACATCCATATTTGGACAGACTCAAGTCAAGTAATTTGGAACGGAGGGAGTAGTTGTAGTATCGGAGCCCTTGATTCGGTGAACCTCCTTGGCTCAAGCAGAATCATTGCGGTGCTGGAAATAGTAAGCCGGAGAGCTCTGACTCGGTGCTACTGCTATCATGAGGTGTACTATGCCATTGCTGAGGATAGGGAAGGCGAAGGCTATGCTCTACCACACGAGTCATAACTCATTTGCTCGGCAGCGGGCAGGCTTTTGCTTTCCACGGGCGCAGGCCCATCATGAACCATGATTCCTGGCCGTTCAAGGCTAGCTCAACAACCGCTCGCTCCACTGTGGAACAATTCAATCCACTCTGGTTTCCTCTCCACTGTGGAGCAATTCAATCCTGCCTGATTTCCGCTCCACTTGGTCACTTGGAGTACTTGGTATCTTCTTTTTTCTGTTTCGGAAAAGACATCCCTCCGAATCCACCACAGCACCACCTGTCACCCTTTTTATCATCACAAGTTTGGTTAACTGACCATACATCATAGGATACTAGTTGAATTTCGGCGCGGCGTCCTTGGTGAAAAATATCGATTGATATTTTGTTATTTTTGTTTCGGTTACATAGTATAGCTCGTAAGTATTAGTAGTGGTTTTTATTTGTATTAATGCATTTAGCTGTATAGACAAGCGAACTTGCAGCAGAGAGTAAAATGCAGCGTTTTTCTCAGTACCACATAGCAAAAAAAAGAAATAACAATTCATCTAGCTTAAAGAATGTAAATAACAGATGTGATAATTTTATTAAGATGCTATTCACAGCCCACTTGCATCAGAGAAACATCTTCCAATGTAAGTTGTCTATAGTTCTTGTGAAACTGAATAAGCAACTCAAAATAGAACTCTACACTTATAATTTCCAGACCAAATGGACTGCTACATGTTCTCTTTAGAGACACTTCTCTGAACATTAGATATACAATACACTATTTATTTCCACTTTATTTCTTTAGAAATTTGGAGCTGCCATTTCTACTAAGTGAAATCCATCATCACATTGATTATTAGCATTTCATTCCTCCTAGATGTCCATTCCCTGTCAGATTGCCATATCCACTGATTCAGAAACTAAGGACACCTATAAATGAACAACGACATCAGGGATTGGTAGAAGCCATACACACCTACGGAGTAGTTTGGATGCATCAAGGTGTCCAGACCAGAGGAAGTTTCCATCAACGCACACACAACAAAGATAATCGCAAGAACAGGAACAGACACAGTAGTAAGTAAGCTAACAGAAATAAGCAGTAGTAAGAAAAGAATAAAGAAAAGCAACAAAAGGCAGAAAGAGAAATAAAGAGAACAAAACTTAAAAGGCACATTGCTTTGGGTTTTCTGTCAAAATTGCATGTTCAGCAACTTGAGAAAACACAATGCAAACATGGACCGTACATAATTGATGAGAAGAACATAATTATATTTCATGCTTCCATTGTGCATCAAGAACCTACAATAGAATTAAGAAGTAAAAATTTAGATGCTGTACTTCCCAAATAATAATAAAATAGCTACTTAAAATATATTTTCACCTTAATCTCAAGGAAGAGATGTCTTAGAACCAGCATAACTGAGACTCTATTTCAGCCTCATCCATCTATTCCTAAACGCGTAGCAAAGCCACAACCAATAAATAAAATAAGGCATTCCTAAAGCACAACAAAATCATAGTAATTGATTAATTTCCTGTAAGAACAAAAAGAAGTATGTACCTAGCTACGTACATACTGAACACTAAGAACTCAGAAGCAGCAGTCCTCCTGTCCACAGTAAAACACTACAATACATAAACAACAATACCAGTAGAAAGCTCACAGAAATTAAAATAAAATCATCCAGCCTAGAAAGAAATATACATGCGAACCGGAGATCTCCATCAATTTTCCGTTGTTCCATAGTGTGATGCATTGCAAAATCCACACCTGAAAGTAACATACAGACCTGCAGCCAACAACCGAAAATTGGTTTATCTGCAGTACAACAACATAATCTAAAAAAAAAAAATCTGACTGGTTCACTATGAAATTCTAATCTAGAGCAGTTTGACAGCGAGTTGGACCGGGTCGCGCGTTCTAAGTGGGATCGAACCTGCGGAAGGCGGCGATGGCGTTTTCAAGCGGCGCTGCTGTTCAGGAGCGAGCAGCATAGGATACGTCGCTGGGAGGGAGCGACAAAGGGAGCTGATCACCTAGTTCATCTACAGTGCTCCCAACGCTGTCACGCCACGATTTTGCATGTCTTTCAGTAGTTAGCACTAATTAGGTACAGTAAATTGTATCATGTTTAAAGAAATCCACTATCATAGGACTGAATCAAATATACAGCTATCTATTGAAAAACTGAAGATAATATCATGACCTACCTCCCATATTGCCTAATTTTAATGAATCAGTTGATAACATCGCAGTGTTTTCCAGATTAACGCCTCAACATATGACAAACCCAGTGCTAAATTTGTCCATAACCTGATAGTATTTGGTATATTGAATGAACATATTATTAATTTCTTTGCCAGCTATATGCCTCAAGAAACTGTAACCCGGTACATTCAGTGAACATATGTAAAATTTCTTTGTTACCTATATGCCTCAAGAACTTCTAATTACCACATATCAAATTCGTGTAACACTTCCGGCTAACGAATCGATATTCCTGAAATTGTAACCCGGTACATCCAGTGAACATATGTAAAATTTGTTTGTTAGATACATGCCTCAAGAACTTCTAATTGTTACCTATCAAATTCACGTGAAACTTCCTGCTAATCCTGCAAAGCTAGCTGAATTCTTCTCATGTCATCTTCTGTCGCTTGTTCAAAATTTATATCTTTCCAATCATAATTCGAACCTAGTTCGTCTGCTATGAATTTGACTGTCGACTCTGCTGTAGGATACTCTGCAAATGCAATGTAAATCATTAATCAAGAACAAATTAATTATACATGAAATGCATGGATTTACCAAAAAAAAGAACAATGTATGACTATGAAAGCGTAAAAGCTTTTGAAGCGCTCTCAGCTTCATGGAGTTCTTAAAGAAAGGATATAAATCGTGTCATCTCATTTGGAAAGTGGTATTGAAGTGTTTATCTCACATTTTTTTGCTGAGAATCTATCACACATCTTGTGACGAAAATGGTACAACCGAAGCTCTCTGTTGTTACTATATACCCTTCTCCATATAGCAAAGAGTATACAACAGTTACGTTAAACTATGAACTGAAAAAGGAAATTTTCATCCAATATTCTTTGGAATATTTTGTAGTTAGTACTAAAGTATATTCAAACTGATAGCACAGCATAACACATGTATAATGGTGTATCAGGAGCAGGAGTATATACTCCTAGGATTATGGAATCATATGCCTACTGAGAGTTCATAGTTCCACATTTATTACATCACTTAACGAAAAAATTATACTTTACCTTCACCGAGAACAATTTTGACATGCAGGGCTCCCCTTTTTATGTACTGGAAGCTATACTTGGCGCTTCTGACTTACTGATCCTCAGATAGTTGTGTGGTGTTTTCAGTATGTGGGAAGCTGCCCATGAAAGTGAGAAACGTTAGAGGATTCGTAGCACTGTTCATCTTTGCAAGAACATCCATGATTTTTTTTATTAGTTTCTCCCAATGAATGACTTGATGAGGGTAGAGTATTTATGGTGCGGCAAGTCTATTCCTGTAGAAAATAGGTGTATTGAGATGAAAACAGAACTATAACAGCGGAAAATAAGAAAAAATACAATTGGCATCCAAGTATCAGCAGCAAGTAAATAAGAAAGCAATCGATGTATCAGCAAAAAGTAAGATACTAAGGTAATGAATAAGATGAGGAAAGCACATGACAGTGATGTACAACCTTTCCGAGATTATGGGATGTACCTGGTTGGCAGAGGCAAGAACTGAATATTAAGTGGAGCTGTCGTTCAACGCCGCGTTGAGGGAATGTTATATGATAGTATGAGCAGTCGGCGTGCAAAGGAGATAATGAGTTGATTGAAAAAAATCTTTCGGGACTTTGTCAAGGCATGTTTCATCGAAGAACAACCTTTATCTCTGAATCTCATTGCTATTTTCACCTGACAATCAATCACCAAACGTATCGATTGTCCAACTACACCAAGTGCAATCTGCGTCTCTCAGTAACCAAGTATTTTGTGCGACTCAAACACACAACAGCAAGAAATTTGTTAAGATAAGTATATTTAATTGTAGAGACGGGAAAATATACCGTTGTTTTTTGGCAGTGGGATTTTTGTACAGTTTACAATAGATGCAGGAAAAAATTTAGGAGCAGAATATTAGACTTCAGTTCGACACATGAAAACAAAAGCTATGAGAATAAATATGGGACGATCATCCACTAAATAAACTTGTGACAGACTGCTGGGATACACACCATCTATGTTTAATGCTAGCAAAAACTCAGACAGATAGCTAGAAAAAATTTCAGTAAATGAACCTGTAGAAGAATATGACGGTAAAGAAGGAACCATGATCAGAAAAAGAAGTGAAACCAAATTGTCACCTGTATATATCAGTACCTAGATTAAGTCGAGTAGAGTGATGGCAATGGATTTATCATGAACCTACAGGCAGTGTGCACTCCCATCTATTTGGAAGAAAGCTGTACAAAAACAACACACACAAAGAGAGAACATGGAACCTGTGAAGAAAGGAGAAACATGTTTGCTAAAAACATTAAGCCAATGAAGAAAAATATCTAATACTACCTCCGGTCAGGAAAG
This sequence comes from Poa pratensis, assembly GCA_947311845.1. Taxonomy (NCBI): domain Eukaryota; kingdom Viridiplantae; phylum Streptophyta; class Magnoliopsida; order Poales; family Poaceae; genus Poa; species Poa pratensis. The sequence continues at coordinate 29,584,059 of CAMZMU010000060.1, read as the reverse complement.
TTTGTTGCGGAACAATGCAACGGTAGTACGAAATTCTGCATCACTCGTGACAATCAATACTGACCGGAGGGAGTACATCATTTCAGTCAAGAATAGAAACCTGAGCTATAAACTGATTTCCAAAATGATACCATACAAAGGCTGAATCTGTAGGAAATTAACAACATGGACTTAAATCTGAGAATTATTATTTGATGTAGTCTCAAACAACTTAGCACAAATATAGTTTCCCATTAATGTCTCCTCTATTTAGCAATAATAACTTGAATACCTCCTCTATTTAGCAATAATAACTTGAATAGGTGAGTCACAAAACCGAGAGAGAATATATTGACTCGAATGAATATTACATAGATAACTCTTCCCCTTCGGCCCATTTGCCTTTTCATGGAACAATTTGTACAATTAAAAAGAACCTGGACAAACAAAGATAAAGGATTAGGATATTTATTAAAACCAAAAGAGAATACTGCAAGAATGAGATAAATCTGTAGGAATAATTGCAAACCTGCGTCCTAGCATGGTGCTGCCAATTGGTCGCGGAGATACGTGAGGAAGGACACGACCAATCATATGCACATGCTAGAATCGAACATGTGCAAACCTTCTCTTGAATCTCCCAACGATCTCCTTCAAATTGGTTCATGAGAGAGAGAAAACTGTAGAAAAGGAGAGGTGGGAAGGTTGCTCTGCTGCTGGCCTGCGTCCTCAGCGATGAAGAAGAGGAGGTTAGGCGATTGTGCTAATGGAGCAGAAAAGGAGCCGGCCGCCCTCCGACCAGCCGCCTCGCTCTAGCCATGCTACGCCCGGGCGGGCGCCCCCTCCGGCGTCCTGCTCCTCCCGTTGCTCGTCCCGTCCGCGCCTCCCGCGTCAGCCCAAGCCGGCCTTCTCCCACGCACCGGCCGCGTCGCCTCGTCCCTCCGCTGTCCGAGCGGCGCCGGCAGCCCCAGGGCCTCCCGGTGTGCAACCTTACCGGTCGGCCGCACAGCCGCCCTCCGACCCGGCCGCATCGCTCCGGCCGCCATGCTCCGCCCGGCGCTCTCCCTCCGGCGTCCTGCTCCTCACGCTGCTCGTCCTGTCCGCGTCTCCCGCGTCGTCCGCCGCCTGGGAGAGAGGACAGGCAAGCTCATCGGGTCGTGGAGGAGCGGCGCGGCTAGGAGCGAAGCTCGGCGGCGGAACGGGAGGGAGGCGAGCAAGGGGGAGCAGGAGACGCACGAGAGCGAGGAGACGATGGGGGCTGCGGCGTCGAGGTGGAGGCGGGGGAGAAAATGAGGATGATTTCCGATCTAGGGTTAGGGTTTGGACTATGTACGTAAGGACCGATGTGTAAATATTGGAAAGTGGAGGGGCTTTTTGCAAAGTTGCGGCGGGCAATGTTCAACACTGTATCAATCTACAGTGGCACGATGTCTCACAGGCCGCGAAACGGACTGTCTTTGATATAGTTAGTGATGGATAGCTAGTTTTGGGGTGGTTCCCGTGTGTTCGGTTCAAGCACAAGATGGATAAAAGCAATCAAATTTGAAGATACTCCCTCGAAAAACTCATCAGGTAAAATCTGTTATATATGAGGGCAACCACCCAATCATCGGTGCGCCCGCCTCCTCCCTTAACGGTTTTCCGATCGCTCTCACCCCTACTATGATGTCTAGAAATTCAAAACAGAGGTCGAGCTACATGTAGCTCTTTATTTTTGAAATTCAAAAATCACATTTTGAAGTTTTAGACGGTCTAAAATAATTCTGGACGTAGACAATAGTGTATCCTGCCAACGTGCAAAATCTCAATTCCAAATAATACATATTCTAGCATACACAAAAATAACAAAATCTGTAGATCTAGTGTAGTTGAACTTTTGCACTCTTCACTACTTTCATGTTCAGATTTTGTCATTTTTACACAGAACAAAATGCAACATATTTTTAGTTGAGATTTTACACGCCGGTTTAATACAACATCATCTACATCCATAAAATTCATTGGATACTTTAGACTTTTAGAGTGAGAACATTAATTCTATGGACTAATTAATTAGAATGTATAAAAGTTACATGTGGCTATTAATGTGGTGCTTTCGGTTTTCGCAAGAAAATGTGGTTCTTTCGGAATGGCATAACCATTACCACTCATGGAATCACATAATCATTGTCTCTTAGTGCCCTATCGTAAGTACGCGTGTACTTTAAGTAACAAGCACTCCAATGCATTGTTTCTTAATTGGTGTATATTTATTTAATGAGTTTAAACTCATGCGTAATGTGATTGGTCTAGCAAAAAAATTGCCTACGGAGGCGTGAAAAAGTTGTATGTTAGCTATGATATGACATCAATATATTTCATTATTAATTATGGTGCCACATCAGTATTTTGTCTAGGAGTATAATCGAGTGCTTTGCTTATTTTCATTGGGAAAGGCCTTAATAATCACTTGTTAAAATGGCTATAGAAACACAATATTTTTTTAAACATGAATATCCATCAAACCATAAGTATATTTTCTTGTTCACTTATGACATACTAAATATGATGCATGGCCTCACATTCATGAGGATTGAGGGCCACCGTGCTGGTTCACTAGAAGGAAAATAAAAATGGGCGAGGTTACTGAAGCACAAGCTTTCTCGATTTACGGTGCCTAATGCAAGAGCAAGATCGGAACATAGGCTGGTCAAGAAGAGTGATCGCCCAAGGCCCTGAAAAGACAAGGGCTCAAAATGGTAAAGCGTATAGTAAGCTGAAAGGATCGGTATGATACCTAGAGGGGGGGGTGAATAGGTGCTACTCCAATTTCAATCTTTTTCAATTTAGGCTTGACACAAAAGGTAAATTATCTAGATATACAACTACGGTGAATTTACCTATATGACAAGCTAACACCTAAGCACGATATAGTAAGGCGGTAAACAAGGATAGAGGTAACCGAAGTCAAAGCACGCGGAGACACGGATGTAATCCCGAGTTCCTCCTTTTTAGGGGAGTACGTCTCGTTGGAGAGGTGTGAACCAACACAATGGTTCAACGGCCACAAAGGCCTCACCCTCTTCTCCGGTGAACCGCACCACAAAGGTTTGGTTCACTTCAACTATCGGAAACCTTCGAGGCGGAGTCCGGAGCCTTTACAACAACGATTTGGGGCACAACCCACAAAGGATTGGGGGCTCCCAAACAGCTACAATCTGTCACAAAGACAATCAAGTGAGTACAATAGGGGGCTAGGTTTTCCTAGTGGAAACCCTAGCAATGGTCCCTCAAGTGAATGAGGGGGAAATGACAAACGGCTCGGTGAAGATGTAGATCGGGGCCTTCTCCTTCAATCCTCCAAACATCAACACGTTTGGGTGGAGGGATTGGGAGATCTAGTAAAGCTTGTGCTTGTGTTAATGGAGGTCTTCAATGTTGTCCAAGCTTCTTGTCCAAAGGAAGGAGACGAAGTATATATACACCCCTGCTGAAAAAGTGGCCGTTAGAAAACGAGCAGGGGTCGTCGACCAGCCGGCCTGGGGGCCGGCCTGGGCCAGCTGGAGGGCCGGCTGACACCACAGAGCACGGCCGGCCTGGGGGCCGGCCTGGGCCGGCAGGAAGGCCGGCAGACCAGGCAGAGCACGGCCGGCCTGGGCCGGCTGGAAGGCCGGCGATAGACCAGACACGGCCGGCCTGGGGGCCGGCCTGGGCCGGCGGGAAGGCCGGCGAAAGGCCAGACACGGCCGGCCTGGGGGCCGGCCTGGGCCGGCGGAGAGGCTGGCGAGGGACCCGACACCTCCGGCCTGAGGGCCGGCCTAGGCCGGCTGGAGGGCCGGCCGACGCGCTGCACAATTTCCCTTTCGTCTCTTCTTTGCGACAACTCACTTTTCTTCCCTTTTGCATACACAGATACACACTAGTATACATATGGTTTAGACACTCAAAAACCTGTAGACACATAGCGGTATGTTAAAAACTTCCGAGTGTTGTTATCAAACACCAAAACAAGATTAACGGACAAAGTCCTTTCAATCTCCCCCTTTTTGATGTTTGATGACAACAAAAGGATTTGCAAAAGGATATCTCATTTAAGCATGACAAGATTTTTGAGAGAAGCTCCCCCTCAAACTTATACACCAACAAGGTATACAAGTAAAAGAGATCTTATGTGACAACAAAAGTCAAGCTAGAAATAGCCACTATGTGAGTAAAAGATTTGATATATTCTCACCATAGTTCTTATTTGAGTAGAGCAACTTGTCTTACCATGGACTTCATATATAATCAATATCGGAATAATATCACCATGGACTTCATGTAGAATCAATTTTGGAATAACATCACATTGCAAAGGACTCCAAGAATAGACAATAGACCGGGGAAGTCCTTACAATAGCATAATAAAGATCCATAACCTTACAAACATCCATGACATAAGTTTCACGAAACATAGCAAATAGAGTTCTCTAAAAAACAAGTTCGATGCAAATGAGAACGGAAGCATGAAAACGAAAACGGATAGATGCAATGCAAATCCCCGGAAATAACTCTCTCTCCCCCTTTGGCATCAAGACACCAAAAAGGGGAAGAAAGGGACATGAAGACCAAGATCACTCATCATCTTCAGTTTCTTCCTCTTCCTCCTCATCATCAGAACCATCACTGTCATCAGCAGAAACATCAGTAGTAGGAGGGGGTGGAGCTGAGCTGGACTGACCGGAATCACCTTGCCAAAAAGGATAAAGAGAGGAGGCGTCATCGCCAAACCAGTGAGTGTACTTGTTCCGAGCCATGTATGTGTTCTCTGAAACTTCAGCTGAGCAATTGGAATGAGCAATCCCAGCATGATCCATGAGAGCATGTTGATTTTTGATGATGGTCTTCTGGCGGCGATAAGACTGATACGCTTCTTTCCGTTCCGCCTTGGCAAAACAGTTCATCATCTTGAGAGCATCAAGAATACCACCCTGCTTCTTAGGAGGCACAACATCCTCTTCTTCATCCTCATGGGCAGCATGAGAAGGCGGCCAAACCGGACCATCTACTGGCATAGGAGGAATCGAAATAAGATCAGGAAAATGCAACTTGAACTGTTCGACCACACTAGCCGGCAACTTGTTGTTGAAGAGAGTCTGAAGAAGCGGACCATAAATGGGAACTTGGTTCCTGAGAACCACCTGCTGCATCTCTTGCCAAAGATAATCAAGAATATCAATCTGCTTGTTCTTCTTTGCCGGATCAACAAAGTGATAAAGGCAATTAACCATCCTGTCACGAACCATGCCCTTTTCTCCAAACTTGCAAGCAAGACAATTCCTCAAAATGCCATGAACAACTTTCCAATACGGATACATGTACACCGTCTTGGGAATTTTCCCACGAAGCCCTATCCCGGGAGGATAGCAATGACGGATCCCAGACTCAGCCGGAATAGGCTTCGAGAGGTGAAGACGAACATAGCACGGTGCAGGCTGCAATTCAGAGAGACCAAAGAGTGCCCCAAACTCCGCAAGAGTAGCTGAACACTGAACATTTGCACTCATCCAAGTCAAACTCCTTTGAGGATCAGTGGAGAAATGCACTGTAGCATAGAATTGCTGAAGTAAATCAGGCGAATATGGGGTACTAACAGTCATGATCTTCGAGATTTGATGAAAATCCATAAGAGCCATCACATCAGGCCAATGTTCTCTAACATTGTCAAGGTTGAAATAATCCGTGGGGACATGAGCATTCTTCCTCATACGAACACGTTGATGAAAAACTTGTTGATGCATCTTACAATAGAATCGGCTATCATCTAGGCATGTGGGCTGACCAAAGGCATATGGATTGAAAAGCAAACGATCTTTCTTGAACTCTTTAGCTTTCACTTTGACCCAAGATGCACGTACCGGTTCAAGAGGATTGACAGGAGGCTTCTTGCTCACCTTCTTCTTGGGCTGCTTGCCCTGCTGGCCCGGAGGAGTCACTTGCTTCCTTGCATTGCACTTCTTGAGCCTCTTGGAATGGTGCCCGGAGGAGGACACGGCATTGAGATCAACAAGATCTTCCAACCCCTCAAAGACATTGTTGTTACCTGCCCTGCTGGACTGAGGAGGAACTTCCATATCATCTGGCCAATTGTCCATCCTTCAACCTTGAGAAGCTCCAAGCACACCAACAATGGAGGAGATCTCACACACTCAAACACCAATGAGAAATCTGAGTGGACAGGAAGGAAGAGGGAGTGGAGCCCTTTCAGATCTGTGGAGGAAACGGGGTGGGGAGCGGCTCATGGGGTGGGGAGGAGGTGGAGGAGCTTGAAGGGAAAGAGGAGGACGGCCATGGATGGAGCTCGGGACAGAGAGGGGATGTGAAGCTCGGGCTGGGCGGGGGAGACAAAGAAGGGCAGGCCCGGCCTGCCAGCTGGCCTGGGCTGGGCGGGAGGCCGGCCAGGCATCCGAGGCCACCGGCCCTCCAGCTGGCCTGGGCTGGGCGGGAGGCCGGCCAGGCAACTGCCTCTTCTTATCCTTTCCTTCTTTTCTCTCCTTTTTTTTTTTGACTTCCCAAACTTGAAACTTCAAACAAGGACCTCTGAACATCTGAGCAACCAAATGAGTGATCCGGGGAAGATGCAATATGACAAAGAAATCGACACACTTCCAATGGACAAAACAAATGAAAACATGCAAGAAACAACATTGGAAATGATTAGAGGACACAACACCGAAATGTATGCAATGAAAGCTCGAATAAGATCCAACTCTTCAACAAGAAGAGGGCGGTGGCCTAGACCACCATGTATGAGTGTAAGTGGTGTGACACCGCGAAGATATATCTTGGGTTCACCGCCACTACTCGTCATTTAAGCTCACAATTCATAAAATGAACATATAGAGACAAAATGAGTTCTTACTATCGGCATAATGGGGGGAGGGATAGTCCAATGGATTAGGACCGCACTCCCCCTATGTCCATGCCTACACCTAAACCAAACAAATAGCTAAGATATAGGTGTGTATGCAAGATATTCAAGCGACGCTCCCCGAATCGATGATATTTAGCTCATGCCTCAAATAAGTGAACCTTGCTTCATCAAGTGGCTTCGTGAACATATCGGCAAGTTGGATCTTCGTGGGAATATACCAAGCTCAATATCACCCCGGATGATGTGATCACGGATGAAGTGATAGCGAATCTCAATATGCTTCGTTCTTGAGTGCTCCACCGGGTTGTGGCCAATCTTGATAGCACTTTCATTGTCACATAAAAGAGGCACTTTGTCACAATGGACACCGTATTCCTTTAAAGTTTGCCTCATCCACAACAATTGAGTGCAACAACTAGCGGCCGCCACATACTCGGCTTCGGTGGTGGAGAGAGATATGCAATTTTGCTTCTTAGAAGACCAACTCACCAAGGACCTACCAAGGAATTGGCAAGCCCCGGAAGTTGATTTCCTATCATCCTTGCAACCGGCCCAATCCGAATCCGTGTAACCGGCAAGAGAGAAAGTTGAGCCTTTAGGATACCACAAACCAAACCTTGGGGTATGAACCAAATATCGAAAGATTCGAAGAACCGCCGTTTGGTGGCTTTCTTTGGGAGCCGCTTGGTACCTTGCACACACTCCTACACTCAACACAATATCGGGTCTAGATGCACAAAGATAAAGCAAAGAACCAATCATAGAACGATAGAGCTTTTGATCAACATCCTTATCTTTACCCTTTGGATTAAGTTCAAGATGACACTTGGTGTCCATAGGAAACTTCTTCTCTTTAGCATTTTGCATCTTGAACCTCTTGAGCATGTCTTGGATATATTTGGCTTGAGAGATGAAGGTCCCTCCACTCAATTGCTTGATCTCAAAACCAAGGAAGTACTTCAACTCTCCCATCATGGACATCTCGAACCTATCGGTCATAAGCTTTGAAAATTCATCATTAAAAGCTTTGTTAGAAGAGCCAAATATGATATCATCAACATAAAGTTGGCATATGAAAAGCTCCCCTTTAACCCTCTTGGTAAAAAGAGTGGGATCGATTTGCCCCACTTCAAAGCCACGGTCTACAATAGCTCTCTTAGGTGCTCATACCAAGCACGAGGTGCTTGTTTGAGACCATAGAGCGCCTTATCAAGTTTGTAGACATGGTTAGGGAAGTGTGGATCCTCAAATCCCGGAGGTTGCTTAACATATACCAACTCCTTTAAAGGACCATTAAGAAAGGCACTTTTCACATCCATTTGTTGCAACTTGAAATTATGATGTGATGCATATGCAAGAAGGATACGGATGGACTCAAGGCGAGCCACGGGAGCATAGGTCTCTCCAAAATCAATGCCTTCAACTTGAGAGAACCCTTGTGCTACCAATCTTGCCTTGTTCCTCACAACCATTCCATGCTCATCTTGCTTATTCTTGAATATCCACTTGGTGCCTATAACATTGAGGCAATCTTTTGGCTTCTCCACTAGATTCCACACTTTGTTGCGCTTGAAGTTATTGAGTTCTTCATGCATGGCTTCCAACCAATCCGGATCTTCAAGAGCTTCAAAGACTTTCTTTGGTTCCACCATAGAGATGTGAGCTTGATGTTCATTGAAATTTGCCAATTGTTTTCTTGTGGTGACCTTGTTCTTGACATTAACAATGATATTTCTAGATGAAGACTCTTTCTTCTCCAATCCTTTTTGACTCTTGCTATACGACGGGTTTCGATATCCTCATTGATGCGAGGAATTTCGCTTGATCATCTTGATCATTTGAGTCCCCGTCTTGACCGGAGTGTTGACCTTGATCATCTTGAAGCTCATCTTCAACAAAGGAAGGAGAGGGTTGATCTTGGTCTTGACCTTGGCTAGTGTTGACAATAGGAGAACTTGGTTCTTGAATAGCCTCTTGGTCAACTTGAGGAGGGCCTTGAACTTGTTCTTGGTAGGTGCATCATTTGCTTCCATAGAAGGTGCAACTTCAACTTGTGATGATGGATCTCCACATGAGTGGAGCTAGGACTTGCTTGAGGAGGCTCATGATGGATTTCAATGGGGCGATGGAAACCAACCCCCATTCTTCTTATTGCTTCTTGAGGTTCCTCATTATCTACATCACAAACATGAAATTGCGCCACTTGGGAGCCGTCATTCTCATCGAACCTCACATCACAAGATTCTATGACTTTCCCAACGGTCTTGTCATAGACTCTATAGGTGTGAGATTCGGCACCGTAACCAACAAAAACACCCTCTAAAGCTTTAGATTCAAATTTAGACAAACGAACACTTTTGTTCTTATAGAAACACTTACAACCAAAAACTCGGTAGTAGGAGACATTGGGCTTGTTGCCGGTGAGCATCTCATAAGATGTAAACTTCTTGCCAACACGAAAGAATAACCGGTTAGATGAGTGACACGCCGTGGAGATAGCCTCGGCCCATAAGAATAGCGGAGACTTAAACTCCGCCAACATAGACCTTGCCATATCCATGAGAGTCCGGTTCTTCCTTTCGGCTACACCATTTTGTTGAGGGGTATATGCAGCGGAATATTGATGACGAATCCCCTCTTCACTAAGAAACTCATTTAAGGTGTAGTTCTTGAACTCGGAGCCATTATCACTCCTAATGACCAAAATAGGGACATTGTATTGGCGTTGAACAATATTGGAAAAGTCGATGATGGTTTGTTGGGTTTCATCCTTCGTCTTGAAGAAATAAACCCAAGTAAATCTTGAATAGTCATCAACAATCACCAAACAATATTTCTTCCCACCAAGACTAGGTTGAGGCACGGCACCAAAGAGATCAACATGAAGAAGTTCCAAAATCCTCGTTGATGAAATAATGGTCTTGCCCGGATGGGGAGAATCATGCATCTTTCCTTCAACACAAGCCCTACAAAGACGATCTCTAGAAAAAGAAACATTGTCTTTTAGTCCAAGAATGTGGCCACCCTTGTGAAGACTTTGCAAAGTTCTCATGTTGACATGGGACAAGCGGCGATGCCACAACCACCCCACGTCGGCCTTTCCGAATAGGCATATTGCTTGAGTGTTGGTAGACCCCGAAAAGTCTACCACAAACAACTCATTTTCAACATACCCAACGAACATGACCTTTAGAGTCTTGCTCCTCAAGAGTACCACCATATCAATAGTAAAATGGACATCAAAGTTCATCTTATTAAGAGCACGAACGGACATAAGATTGTAACCTAGAGACTCAACAAGCATGACATTTACAAGGGTGATATCCCTTGCAACTACCACCTTGCCGAGACTCTTTACCTCAGCTTTTGAATTATCACCATAAGAGACGGTTATTGTATAATCTAGATTTGGTCTCAAGTCCGTCATAATCTCCTTGCTTCCGGTCATATGACTAGTGCATCCACTATCAACCACCCATTTAGATCCACCGGAAGCATAGTCCTACAAGAAATCATTGCTTGGATTTAGGTACCCATTTCTCAATGGGTCCTCTTTGGTTAGCAACAAGGGTCTTAGGAACCCAAATAGAGTAATCAATGTAACCATCATATGGACCAACATATTGAGCATAAACATCCCCATAATAATCAACATAAAGAATATAGTTGGGGTTGTTATGCCCCGCAAAGTCACTACGAGTGGTCTTGCCCCTTGTGGCACTACCACCCGCAATGGAAGTCTCGGCTTGTGCGGGCTTGGTCTTGATCTTCTTGTTGTTGCCCACTTTCTTCTTGGGCTCGGCTACATAACCAAGACCCTCCTTCCCTTTGTGTGGTTTTTGCTCAAATAAGTAAGCAATACCCTTATCTTTACTTTGGGAATAGAGGTCTTGGCACTAACATTTTCTTCAATAACATTTTCATGAACACGAGGAAGAATAGATATGCTAGTTGAGCTAGATTTAGAAAGTTGAGTTTGAAGTTGCTCATGAGACTTGACTAAAAGGGAGTGAGTTGTTTCCAAGGCCTTGTGAGCCTTGTCAAGCTTCTCCATATCCTCAAGAAGTCTAGCATTAGCAACCCCAAGTTCAACTTTCTCCTTTTTAAGCACTTTATATTTAGCAACAACATGATCTCTATCCTTAATGATTTTATTAATGATATCATCATTTTTAGCATCAAGAGACTCAAGTCTTTCCTCAAGAGAACATCTTTCTTCACTCTCTTCATCAAGAGAGGCATTCAAGGATGCTACGGAAGCATTCAAAGAGGCAATGGTGAGAGAATCCTCTCTCTCAATCTTACTCTTTTCTTGAAGAAGTTCTTCGGCCGCACATAGTTGTCTCATGAGAGACTCAACATGTTCCTTAGCTTCACCTTGCAAGTTAGTCATGAAGTATCGAAAGCAACAAGTTCTTTCTTAATCACAAGACTAGATTGATCACTCATTTCATGCATAGTCTTGGGAGAAGGAGATGATACCTCGGTGACATTAGCCATGAGGCAACGAGCGTTGTTGGTGGAGAAGTTCTCATTGGGGGATTCAAAGAGAGAAGATGATGAAGTTGATACAATAGCCAATGCGGCTACCTCTTTAGTAGGTGCATCTTCATCTTCGGAATCACTTGTGGCATATTCTTCTTGTGCCACCAACACAATTCTTGGTGCCTTCTTGAAGAAAGGCTTCCTTGGTCTTGCGGGCTTCTTTTGGATCAACTTTGAATGGTCCTTGGGGATGAGCTTCCCACCATTTTGCTCTCGGTTCTCATAAGGACACTCTCTTATGTAGTGGTTCTTGTCATGACAATTGTAGCACGTCTTCCACTTTGAGGCTAGCTCTTTCTTCCCACTTGAGTTGTTCTCTTTATCAACCTTGGCTTTAGCTTTTGCCGGGTCTTGCCAAAACTCTCTTGTGGCAAGAGCTATATGACCATTTAGAGCCGGTTCAAGATCATTTGGAGCAATGTTGCTTGGGCACGCTTCAACCTCATCAAGACATACCACCTTGGCCTTCAAAGCAAGTGAGGGGCCTTGTTTCATCCCCATGGCCCTAGCACGGCTATCTTCGGCATTCTTGGTGGCAACCTTGGAGGCTTGCACTTCTTGCATAACTTCATTGGATGTCATTTCGTTGTAGTTGTGTCTTCCTTGAATGGCCTTCACCTCGATGGGCTCGGAAGGCAAGAGAGCATTCACATACTTCCTCTTGACATAAGCATCATCCACATAGGTTGCCCCCACATCAAAGAAGGCCTTTGCAAGAGTCTTGAGTCTTCCATACATGTCTTCATGAGTCTCATTGTCAAACATGTAGAATCCTTCGGCATCATTGCTCAAAGACTCATATCGGTTTCTCTTCATGCTTTCATTCCCAAGAAATGCAACCTCAAGACAATTCCAAGCTTCTTTGGCGGTGGAGGCATTGAGAACATAATGCTTGTCACTTTCACCCACTGAAAGTTCAATCATATGGAGTGCGGAGGCATTGAGTTGCTTTTCGGCAAATTCTCTTCTTGTCACATTGCTTGGATCCGCAACCTTGTACCCTTCTTCAATGATCCTCCAAAGCTCGATAGAGGCACTGTTAATATGAGATTTCATTGAGCGTTGCCAACTAGCAAAGGCTAATGCATTAAGCTTAGGTGGAGGACCAATGGGGTTTATGCGGGTGGTGATAGGTGGGTCGATAGGGTACCATCCCGGAACGTTATGGTACTCTTCCTTCCCATCTTCATGCTTGGTAGGAGGAGGAGGAGATGGTTTAGATCCGGAGGTGGTTTCCACCCCTTCTCATTTTTCTTTTTACCCTCCTCGGAATCACCTTCATCGGAGTTAGAGATACCCTCTAGTGGGATGGTTTCCGAAACCTTGGCATTTGTGAGTTTCATGAGCATGTCACGCAACTCATCAAATTTGACATTCATGTCATTCATGGACGATGTCAATGTTGTTTCCAACGATTTGATATCGGCCATGGATGCCATGGTCTCTTGGCCTTGGCAAGATCGGCCTCATCCTCACTTTGTGTCATACTTCTCTTAGGCGGTTAAACCCAAAACAAGAGAGCCTAGCTCTGATACCAATTGAAAGGATCGGTATGACACCTAGAGGGGGGGGGGGTGAATAGGTGCTACTCCAATTTTAGTCTTTTTCAATTTAGGCTTGACACAAAAGGTAAATTCTCTAGATATGCAACTACGGTGAATTTACCTATATGACAAGCTAGCAACTAAGCACGATATAATAAGGCGGTAAACAAGGATAGAGGTAACCGAAGTCAAAGCACGCGGAGACACGGATGTAATCCCGAGTTCCTCCTTTTTAGGGGAGTACGTCTCGTTGGAGAGGTGTGAACCAACACAATGGTTCAACGGCCACAAAGGCCTCACCCTCTTCTCCGGTGAACCGCACCACAAAGGTTTGGTTCACTTCAACTATCGGAAACCTTCGAGGCGGAGTCCGGAGCCTTTACAACAACGATTTGGGGCACAACCCACAAAGGATTGGGGGCTCCCAAACAGCTACAATCTGTCACAAAGACAATCAAGTGAGTACAATAGGGGGCTAGGTTTTCCTAGTGGAAACCCTAGCAATGGTCCCTCAAGTGAATGAGGGGGAAATGACAAACGGCTCGGTGAAGATGTAGATCGGGGCCTTCTCCTTCAATCCTCCAAAGATCAACAGTTTGGGTGGAGGGATTGGGAGATCTAGTAAAGCTTGTGCTTGTGTTAATGGAGGTCTTCAATGTTGTCCAAGCTTCTTGTCCAAAGGAAGGAGACGAAGTATATATACACCCTGCTGAAAAAGTGGCCGTTAGAAAACGAGCAGGGGTCGTCGACCAGCCGGCCTGGGGGCCGGCCTGGGCCAGCTGGAGGGCCGGCTGACACCACAGAGCACGGCCGGCCTGGGGGCCGGCCTGGGCCGGCAGGAAGGCCGGCAGACCAGGCAGAGCACAGCCGGCCTGGGCCGGCTGGAAGGCCGGCGATAGACCAGACACGGCCGGCCTGGGGGCCGGCCTGGGCCGGCGGGAAGGCCGGCGAAAGGCCAGACACGGCCGGCCTGGGGGCCGGCCTGGGCCGGCGGGAAGGCCGGCGAAAGGCCAGACACGGCCGGCCTGGGGGCCGGCCTGGGCCGGCGGAGAGGCTGGCGAGGGACCCGACACCTCCGGCCTGAGGGCCGGCCTAGGCCGGCTGGAGGGCCGGCCGACGCGCTGCACAATTTCCCTTTCGTCTCTTCTTTGCGACAACTCACTTTTCTTCCCTTTTGCATACACAGATACACACTAGTATACATATGGTTTAGACACTCAAAAACCTGTAGACACATAGCGGTATGTTAAAAACTTCCGAGTGTTGTTATCAAACACCAAAACAAGATTAACGGACAAAGTCCTTTCAAAGCGCCATGCTAATATCCATTACAAAAAAAAAAATGTACTCTCATGTAAAATTTTAAACATTAATGACCTTTTATGGTTAATAATGCACAATTTGACTATGATTGGCATTTCTAATGTGTCTAAGCAATAATATAAATACATATAAAATATTTCATGAGGCAAAATGCAACGATGCCATTTCTTTGTGGTCAAATGCGTGAACTAAAGATGTTGATTAAAAATCACGCGGGTCTTACATTTTAGGATGTCGTGAGTGTCTTAACATAATAAACATGGTTGATTTGCAGAAGTAAATACACACAAGGGGCCTGTTGGGACGTAGTACAAACCAATATGACTGCTGACAATTTTTTTGGATAGCATGTTATTGTCTTTCCGGTGTAAGTTCTTCAGTTCTTACAGAATTTAATGTAGCTAGATTTCCAAGTTTAACACAACACAACACAACACATTTTAATTCATAAACTGTTGGCGATTTGTGTACACACAAGCACATTGTATAAGAGCATATCAAATAAACAAATTTACATATGCTAACGTATTAGATTCCAATCTATTTTTTATTGAAGTTTACTCAAACAATGTTGTTTTAATACCAAGTACAAAACATGCACACTTTGTTAAATTTTAACTTGCTAGACAATTCTGATCACGAATAATAATGTTATTGTTCCAGATTATAGTTTAGAAGTTATTTCTAAATATGCTTACTTAATATTACACTAGAAACTATTATTGAGATATTTCTTAGATCTTAAGCTATAGAATCTTTACCATAAATACATATAAATAATACGATTATGCATTATAAAAATATTTCTACAACGGAATTTTATACCAACTAATATATATTAATATTGCCAATTATGTTGTTATACAATGCGACAACAAAATATACTTGTAATATGGTAACCGGCTAAAATTTAGATATAAAAAGGTATATAAGTTTAGTACAAACACTATTCATTTTCCTCATTCCGGGCCTAAATTTTCGTTAGACTGACCATGTGCAATACATAAGGTGAAACCATTTAAGAAACCATCTAATGTACTAGATATGTAACAATTACAAAAAAGGTCCAGTTTAGATACAATATATAGAAATATCACCACTTATATAAAAGAAGCGAGACTGTCAGATACGATTCATCTGGACCGTGCATGTATGTAAATCGAATGCTTCAGAGCTTCCCATGTTGTTAGATGTGCCACACCGAGCGAATCTGTCGTGCAACTAAACTTGCCGCTACTGGACAACCGTTGGCGGGGAACATGGACTGCCGGAATGCCCGAAGGAGGGATCCACGGCCAACAACCGCTTTCGCCGCCTCCCGTGGACATCACTCCCCCGCCTCAGTGCGTGCACCCATTATAGCCTGGAGTCATCGGTGTCCTCGCTGCCGGCTACATCAACTATCCACTAAGTACCCACCATCCACATGTCGCCCCAACCTCCACCTCTGTCTCTTGAAGTCTTGAACATGATGTGTACTACTCCATACATGTTTGACGGAATGCTTCCATGTAAGGGCTTGGAATTATAATTTTCCATCTGTGTAAGTGGTTTGTGACTTAGTGCCAGCAGCACACAGTTTTTGTTTTCATAGTGTAGATTGACAAGTCGAATTGGAAGACTAATACTACTAGCATGTATTACTTCATTGTTTGCCTCTCAATTTTTTTGGTGTGAACGTGTTCATAATGTTTTCGTTGCTGAGGTTCATCTTAGTATAGATGAGTTGCAATCAGTATTCAGTACGTACTGCCGCAGAGCACGCCGTTGTGCTCTGCCTGATCGGTGTTAACTGAATGTTCTTGCTTGTCTTGGGCCTGCTCTAGTTTTCATGCTGCCGGTCGAATTTCGTGACTTGACTCACCATGTAACCTTTGTGTTTAGCTCATATGTGATGTGCTAAATTGTTGAGACAAATATGTATGCATCAAAATTAAGCATAAACTGGTGAAAGAATCAATCCATGAAGGGAGAGCAGCGGCAAGAATGCATCCACGGGATCAAGTTTGATTCTTCAGGTCTCATTTTTCACTTACAAATATCTCTACTACTCAAGTGGTGTTCAGTCTCATCTTTGAGTCTGAACAAAAAAATTGTCTTTACCTCGGCGTTCTGTTGTGGAAAATCATCTACTTTCTATGTAAAAACAAAGTATTTGGTTTCATTTTGGGTTATGAACTGATTTTATTTATCATGCCTTACGTAAAAATGCGATGAATCCTATAAGAAAGCTACTTTCAAACCAGCGAATATTCGCACAATCTTAGGAGTGGATACTAGGCACCATCGTAATGTTACAACTAATGTATCATGTCCTCTACTTGATCAAATGCATTTTGAAGTTCATAAATAAAAACAAGGTTGTTTTATTGAAGAAGATCGGTTAAGCTCTCGAGCTACCATCTCGCATGCTCATGTCGAGTCAAGAATGGGTGACTGATTCAGAGAGTACTCGCGGATCGAGAGAAGATGACGCTTAAATGCTCGTTGTGTGCATGCTCGTTGTGGGGCAATGTCCACATCAAAAGAGTGCATGTGCGTCTCTGAGCCGGACGATCGGCATTTTGCACCTGTGTTGTTTCTGATGCGAATCTCTAATCGTTTCGACAGGGTCTTTTTCTTTTCTTTTTCTATTTCTCTTTTTTGGCTGTGTGCATCTCATTAATGTCTAGACTTGCTCTAGACATTATATTGTTGCAGAGGCTGGGTGTAATTATTACCAATATAGTATTAATATATTTCCTTTATCGAAAATAAAATGAAATGGATTAGGACATACAGTACATGTTAGTACGCACTTGCATATAAGAACCAAGCCTAGGTGCAGTTACAAGGCTTTTGAAGCTACCACACAACTTTTGAGGACCAAACCCAGTAGCCCACCATCATGGAAACCTTGTTCCAGTTGCAGGTCCAGCTTCATGGGTGACTTCAAGTTTAAAATTCGTATGTCTTACACACACGAGCGAGAAAGCTGGCGAAGCGAAGGAAGTTTGTTGGTCATGGTCCGTGGCACCACAAACACGACATGCTGTGTGTGTGTGAGACAGAGAGATGGGTTGTTCTTATCAAGAGTGCGCGTGACATGGCAAACGAGCACGCGATGATAACCTTAAGTTTTTCTATACATGCAAGTCTCCAATTCAACTCTATAACCAAGACTAACAAACTCTGAAACTACATACACTCAATAACCTAAACTAAATTTACATTTAGTACATTATTACAGTTTTGAGTTGTTTGGGTTTAAATATTTTCATGCTGCTTAAGATATTCAAGGGAATGTGTTCGTAGAGTTATATATGAAAATTCGTCGTAAGGTTACCCGTGCATTGCACGTGCACACGTAGTAGTAAAAGAAAGTAACGAGAAATAATACATTTTTCATGTGATTGCATCAATAGCAAGGAGATTCTCTGCATCACACGACCAAAAAGGTGATCCCAAGTTAAATGTACTATGCACCATATCTCATGGGTATAACAATGCCGCAAAAGCATATCTTGTATGTGGAATGCCTTGCAAAATTATCCCTTTCAAGTTAACTTCCCTATCTATTTACTAGTGAAATTTAACCGCAACAACCTGCGCAAAAGCTAGTAAGTTAAGACAGAAAATAGGCAAATATTTGGAATTTGCCACCTTTTTTTTCGATAAAGGGATATTTATTACTTAAAGAGTTTTAAGCATTATACCCGGCCTCTGCATAACTAAGATGCACATAGCCCCAACAAGTTTTCAAAGTCCCCGAACAACAACGAATAAAAAGGCGAAGTGCATAAAAATGAGAAAGTGTAAAAAAGCCTATGGTGATGAAGGGCGGATCGGGAGATTATGTTGCCATCCATGCTGGGAAAACAACCCCGCGCCACATCCTCCAACCGTGAAGACACCTTCGAAAATATGTCGCGATGCTCCACACGCTGTAGGGACGACCATGATCGGAGTGTAGCTGTGCACCGATAGATAACTTGCATAACAGAATAATTTTTATCGTTAAATTTTTTGTCATTTCTACATAGCCATAGCGACCAAGTAATGGCAATCTCTCCCACCCTAATAAGTAGCTTAAACCTAGACTCCACACCATTAGCCAATTGCCGAAAATATTCGCAACGCTACGTGGCGGAAATAAGGTAGAACCTATCTGGATGACTGACCATATATATCTAGCAAACTTGCAGTGAAAGAATAAATGATTTATTGTCTCATCATGTTGACAGAAGACACACTTTTTACTTCCGTGCCAGTTGCGTTTTGTAAGAATTACCCCTCGACGAAGATACCACGCAAACACCTTAGTTTTTAGCGGACACACTTTTTACTTCCGTGCCAATTGCGTTTTGTAAGAATTACCTCTCGACGAAGATACCACGCAAACACCTTAGTTTTTAGCGGAATCTTCATCTTCTAAATTGTATTATTATTATCAACTGAAACATCAGAATGGATTAACACTTTATACATGGAATCAACCTAAAATTTACCATTCTTGTTGCGAATTTACATGGAATTTGCCACCTGATGAACTACTGGGAACGAGTGAGTCTTTGTGCTGCTTCGCCAAGTTGATTGCCTATGAGCAAAGCTCCTTCCCCTTTGGTGTAGAACCTGGCACCTACGTCATTTCATGATCTTCCATCGAGCATTCCTCTGTTTTTCTACATTCATAGTATCTGACATCTGCAAAAGACACGAGGGGGACTGAACAGAAAGAAGACACCAAAGATAAATCAGCCTCTAGTCTGCGCGAATATTTATTACACTGGGAAAAAGATAGAGCACATTTGCTAACTGAACCAAATTAATCAGCGAGGATTGTGTAAGCTGAACTTTGACGTTGGTCACTCTAAGGACACGAGCATGATATCCAGGGGGAATATGTATCTATCCTTAGGGACGTGTACGGTCATGTTCTTTTTGTGGCATGAGGACGATTTGACCATTTCCAGTGTGCTCAAGTGGCAGAAGCCGTTGCAGGAATTCAGCAGCCTAGCCACGCAGGAGGAGCTGAATCCTAGTTGCATAAAAAGTATATGCAACTCCAATATATAAGTTGCCTATTCTTAAATTATGATTGCACGACTAATTTAAAATTTTGCATATTTTTTTCAACATTGTCGCTCACGACTTTTATGAGGCCTCTTTATAAGAAACAATTTCTCTCACGGCAGTTGATGTGCACATTGCCTTTGAAAAATATCCAAAATCATTTATGTAGCTTTAAAGTTGTTATTCAGATTTTTTTAGTGATCTACCATTTTGACCAGTTGCACATTGGGAAGACCATTGTCCACAAAATTATGTCGTCCGTGGCGTCATTTCAATGGTGGTGATAACATCTCATAGATATAGATACTACTTATATAAAAGACCACGGCTTCAGCCTCCGCTGGAGCTGCCCACGTCGGTGTTCACTGTAGAGTGCTACAGTTCCATGCATCTACAGTGCACGGTACTGTAGCGCTCTACAGTGCTGTTTTCCCCCTCTTTTTTACCCCTTTCGCGCTTAGCCCTCCGGGCGCACTTCCCATGTCACGGGTACTGTAGAGTGCTGCGGTACCACACTTCTACAGTACCCCCGTACTGGGTACTGTAGCATTATACAGTACTTTATTTTTTCCCTTCTTCGTGATAATATACACATAGAATATATGCGCACCGACAAGTAGATTCCATTTCCGTTATCGGTTTCGAGTTTGGTCGACTCTAACTACTTAATTTTAGATCCAAACTGACAAAAATATTTGACAAATTTTGTCAAATTCGTCGCACTCAGTCATCCGTTTAAATTTTCCTAACACGAGCAGATGAATATCATCCTTCCGAACAACTTTCATGTTTTAGCCTTTTTGTTTTGACGGACATAAACATGTTTCTCTCCGATCTTCAAATTTGTTATATTTTAGTATGTGAAAAAAAAATCTGACAGATTTAAATTTTTTGAATCCGGGTTTTTGATCCAGAAATTTATCTTCTAGATCTAGCCCAGAGTAGCATTTTTATTACCTACCTTTCATGTACAAAGTTTTCATGAACCAAATTACATACCTAAAATCTCAGTTAATTCACTAAGTATTTAGACATACTCTAGACAAAAAAATCCAACGGATTTCAACATTTTTCAAATTACAACGGGTGCGGCGTGTCGCCGCACCAAATTCCATTAGTACATATATAAATGTGATGCAGTTATGCAATTTTCCTAGCGATCGACGCACTGTTCATGCCACTATTGAAAGAATAGTACCGGGGGACTGTTCATATGAACAGTAGCTACTTTTTTTTCATTTTCTTTTTTTTTTGCGCATTTGTTCTCTCAAAAATTATATACAAGAAATATATGCACGACAATGAGTAGGTTCCATTCTATATATTAAGGACATGTACTTATGCCTTTTTCTCAGCCACCGAGGCACTGTTGTGCCCATCGCTTTCACCGTTCATTCATCAATGCACTTCAACAGTGCGCGGCCGATCCGCGCCGTCCGATCTGGCTCCGACGACCCTTCTTTTGATAAAAACATATACACGAAATATATTTGCGTCGACGAGTAGGTTTTATTCCTATGATCGGTTTCGAGTTTGGTCGACTCTAACTCCTTAATTTTGGATTCAGTTTCGCAAAAACATTTGTCGAAATCGTCACACTCAGTCATCCGTTCTGAATTTTCCTCTTACGAGTACATGGATATCACCCTACCAAACAATTTCCATGTCTTAACCTTTTTATTTTGACGGACATATAGATGTACCTTTTTTGCAGTAAAGTCTTCGCATTTTCCAAACATTGTGAACCGATCCTCCGGAATTAAATATTTTTGCAGAAACGTCCACACGTGCCGCTTTTTCCTAGAAAAGTACTCACTTTTTCCAAAAATTGTGAAACTGCCTCCCGGAATAAAACATTTTTGCAGCACAGTCCCCGCGTTTACCCAAAAATGCAAATCGGCTCCCTGGTACAATTGCACAATTTTTATCCCATCCTAATATATTTCTCCCCCTTTTAGTTTAAACTTATTTTTTTCCCACACTTCTTTTTACAAACATTGCGCACGAATAGCGACTTAAAAATTACTTATCTATTTTTGCGGTCACGCGTAAATAGTCCCTGTCCCTTATGGACAGTTTTTTTTTGGGGGCTTCTAATAGATTTCTCCCCGTTTTAGTTTTCTCCTATTGATTATTTTTCCACATTCCTTTTTACGAACATTGCGCACAAATAGCGACTTCGAAATTACTTATTTATTTCTACTCCCTATTCATCCCTACTATATCTTTTTTCCCTTCTTTTACCTCCCTTACATAAAGAACAGTACACACATGTATGATCATAAATACTAATTCAGATATCATATTTGCACATCGTATATTTATATCACTCAGCTATAGCATAGGTGACTTCATGTAAATTGTAAATAGTTCACATACAAAAAAGGATTTTGTGGTCATAAACACCCTCCACAACAACATTTAAATACTGGATTGTTTTCTAGATAAGCATCCGCAACCAAAAATTATTTGTGTGGTGAACAATACTAATTAATCTGATGCTTTGGCTATCGTTGGCATTTGTCCAGGATATTGCCCCTCTTGGCTCTTCTCTTACTGCGTCGACTGGGTCTGTCCGTACTGGGCTTCACGGTGTGTTGTTTAGATACATATATAAAGGTGATGCAGTTATGCAATTTTCCTAGCGATCGACGCACTGTTCACGCCACTATTCGAAGAACAGTACCACGCGGGGTACTGTTCTTATGAACAGTAGGTACTTTTTTTCTTTTTCTTTTTTTTTGCGCAATTTTTTTTTGGTTTTTTTTAAAAAAAATTGTTCTCTCAAAAATTATATACAAGAAATATATGCACGGCGATGAGTAGGTTCCATTCTATATATTAAGGACATGTACTTATGCCTTTTTCTCAGCCACTGAGTCACTGTTCAAAGAACAGTGCCCATCGCTTTCACCGTTCATTCATCAATGCACTTCAATAATGCGCGGCCGATCCGCGCCGTCCGATCTGGCTCCGACGACCCTTCTTTTGATAAAAACATATACACGAAATATATGTGCGTCGACGAGTAGGTTCCATTCCTATGATCGGTTTCGAGTTTGGTCGACTCTAACTCCTTAATTTTGGATTCAGTTTCGCAAAAACATTTGACGAATTTTGTTGAATTCATCGCACTCAGTCATCCGTTCTGAATTTTCCTCTTACGAGTACATGGATATCACCTTACCAAACAACTTCCATGTCGTAATGTTTTTATTTTGACGGACATATAGATGTACCTTTTTTAGAGTAAAGTCTTCGCATTTTCCAAACATTGTGAACTGGTCCTCCGGAATTAAATATTTTTGCAGAAACGTCCACGCGTGCCGCTTTTTCCCAGAAAAGTACTCACTTTTTCCAAAAATTGTGAAACTGCCTCCCGGAATAAAACATTTTTGCAGCACAGTTCCCGCGTTTACCCAAAATTGCAAATCGGCTCCCTGGTACAATTGCACAATTTTTATCCCATCCTAATATATTTCTCCCCCTTTTAGTTTAAACTTATTTTTTTCCCACACTTCTATTTACAAACATTGCGCACGAATAGCGAATTAAAAATTACTTATCTATTTTTGCGGTCACGCGTAAATAGTCCCTGTCCCTTATGGACAGTTTTTTCTGGGGCTTCTAATAGATTTCTCCCCGTTTTAGTTTTCTCCTATTGATTATTTTTCCACATTCCTTTTTACGAACATTGCGCACAAATAGCGACTTCGAAATTACTTATTTATTTCTACTCCCTATTCATCCCCTACTATATCTTTTTTCCCTTCTTTTACCTCCCTTACATAAAGAACAGTACCACGCGGGGGTACTGTTCATATGAACAGTAGGTACTTTTTTTTTCTTTTTTTTGCGCAATTTTTTTTTAGGTTTTTAAAAAAAAAATTCTCTCAAAAATTATATACAAGAAATATATATGCACGACGATGAGTAGGTTCCATTCTATATATTAAGGACATGTACTTATGCCTTTTTCTCAGCCACTGAGTCACTGTTCAAAGAACAGTGCCCATCGCTTTCACCGTTCATTCATCAATGCACTTCAACAGTGCGCGGCCGATCCGCGCCGTCCGATCTGGCTCCGACGATCCTTCTTTTGATAAAAACATATACACGAAATATATGTGCGTCGACGAGTAGGTCCCATTCCTATGATCGGTTTCGAGTTTGGTCGACTCTAACTCCTTAATTTTGGATTCAGTTTCGCAAAAACATTTGTCGAATTCGTCACACTCAGTCATCCGTTCTGAATTTTCCTCTTACAAGTACATGGATATCACCCTACCAAACAACTTCCATGTCTTAACCTTTTTATTTTGAAGGACATATAGATGTACTTTTTTTGCAGTAAAGTCTTCGCATTTTCCAAACATTGTGAACCGGTCCTCTGGAATTAAATATTTTTGCAGAAACGTCCACACGTGCCGCTTTTTCCCAGAAAAGTACTCACTTTTTCCAAAAATTGTGAAACTGCCTCCCGGAATAAAACATTTTTGTAGCACAGTCCCCGCGTTTACCCAAAATTGCAAATCGGCTCCCTGGTACAATTGCACAATTTTTATCCCATCCTAATATATTTCTCCCCCTTTTAGTTTAAACTTATTTTTTTTCCACACTTCTTTTTACAAACATTGCGCACGAATAGCGACTCAAAAAGTACTTATCTATTTTTGCGGTCACGCGTAAATATTCCCTGTCCCTTATGGACAGTTTTTTTTTGGGGCTTCTAATAGATTTCTCCCCGTTTTAGTTTTCTCCTATTGATTATTTTTCCACATTCCTTTTTACGAACATTGCGCACAAATAGCGACTTCGAAATTACTTATTTATTTCTACTCCCTATTCATCCCCTACTATATCTTTTTTCCCTTCTTTTACCTCCCTTACATATTTATTTTAATGACTCTAAGACTGCTCGCTTACTTCCTATTTTCTCATTTTACCCTACTCTATTTTTTTAACTTTTTATTTTATTTCCCTCATAAATTTATTTTTGCTAACTTAAAATTAATTACTTATTTATTTGCAATTTCAGTTATCTTAATTCCCCACTTCTCTATATTCAAATTACTACTATTTTTTTTTTACTTTTACTTCCCGTATATTTTTTTAACTATTTCTTAACGGTCTACATTAATTCTATTTGGAAGCCTAAATTTGCCAAATAACATAACCTTCCTACACTTACTCCATACAAAAAACACTAAATATTTCCTACCTTTTAAACCCAATTGTGCATCCCCGTCTCCTTTTCCCTCTATTATTCTCTTGACGAGTGCACTGAATTTGTTCCGTAAGCCATGTACTTGGTCACATATAGTGACACACATGTATGATCATAAATACTAATTCAGATATCATATTTGCACATCGTATATTTATATCACTCAGCTATAGCATAGGTGACTTCATGTAAATTGTAAGTAGTTCACATACAAAAAAGGATTTTGTGGTCATAAACACCCTCCTCAACAACATTCAAATACTGAATTGTTTTCTAGATAAGCATCCGCAACCAAAAATTATTTGTGTGGTGAACAATATTAATTAATCTGATGCTTTGCTTGTCGTTGGCATGTGTCCCAGGATATTTCCCCTCTTGGCTCTTCTCTTACTGCGTCGACTGGGTCTGTCCGTACTGGGCTTCACGGTGTGTTGTTTGGTTTCCTGTCCCCTGCGGCGCCATCTCACCGATCCTCCTGTCAGCCATTGCTCCTATGGATTCCTCTAATTTTGGTTTGTGTTTTTCTTTCTTTTCTTTTATTTCACTCTATTTAATTCTCTACTTATGTAGTACATGTTTTGTTTTGACCTTTTATATAATACCTAATCCTATGATGCAAATGATGTTAGAAGAAAACTCAGCTATGTGGCGACAATTAGTCTAGACATTGGCGTCCAAATGCCCATCAAATCCAAGGTATTTTTAAGAATAGATAGCGCTTTTTTTGACACCCAGCTTATTTCCATTAATATCCAACCTGTGTTTGCACTCATGTCCCATGGATCACGATATCTTTTGTCCAATCGTGATAAATCTGAAAGTTAGGTCTCTTGTACAGTTGTTTCGTACTTTTAGATTACAAATAAAAGGACTGTAATCCGATCTTTTTAACACACGTTTAGCTTCTCGCTAATTGTACGGTACATGTATTTTCTTCCGACACTTTAATAGTTGATACATGTCTTTTAAGTCCCCATGCAAACTTTGGTTATGGTCTATGAAGAAGATCACTTTTTTATCAAGCACTGCTCGAATTAAAGCACTTTTAGAGGTATGTTACTTGATATCAAATGCCAATTTTATGTTTTTTTCTTTACAAATTTGCTACATACAAAATAATAAAATATATAATATATAAATACATAATACATAATTTTGATGCAATTACATTATTTGTGAATAATTCGACCTTCTCCAATTCATTTATGTTGTGTCACCACACGGACGGCGAATCTTTTTTTTTACAAATTAAATGGAGAATCCAGGAACTTTAATGTTTTCTTCTTTACATTTTTCCTACATACAAAATAATAAAATATATAATATATAAATACATAATACAAAATTTTGATGCAATTACATTATTTTTAAACAGTTCGACCTTCTACAATTTATTTACGTTGTGTCACCACACGGGCGCGGCGTGTCGCCGCGCGAATTTTCCTAGTAGACGAATAAAAGTCACACACTTCTACACCCGTCCTGATGTGAACGTTGAGAGGTCGAGGCGGTCGACACCTGGGAGCATGTACGGTTTGTAGTTTTCGTGTTCCGTTGTCTTACGAGCAGACCGGAGAGGCTAAGATCGAGGTGACTAATATTTGACTCAAGCACTAAAATCCGCGCCTAGTCAGACAAATTTCTTACGTCCGGCTAAGTTTCAAGCTGCACATCACGCTGAGAATTCTTCGGTTAACTAATCGCTAGCTGCGCGCACCTATATATACACAGACTGCGGCGTCGTTCCTCCTACAGAAAGCCCAATTGCATTTTTGACCCGCATCTCTACGACCATTCCCGGCGACGGCGGCATGGGTGCTATTCCGGCCGCCGATGAGAAGCCCCACGTGGTGTGCGTGCCGTTGCCGGCGCAGGGGCACGTCACGCCGATGATGAAGCTGGCCAAGATCCTTCACTGCAAGGGCTTCCACGTCACCTTCGTCAACACCGAGTACAACCACCGCCGCCTCGTCCGCTCCCGCGGCCCCGCCGCCGTCGCGGGCCTCGCCGACTTCTGCTTCGCCACCATCCCCGACGGGCTTCCCCCTTCCGACGCGGACGCCACGCAGGACCCGGCGTCCCTCTGCTACTCCACCATGACACCTGCCTTCCCCACCTGAAGAAGCTGCTCGAGGACCTCAACAGCACGGCCGGGGTACCGCCGGTGACTTTCGTACTGGGGGACAATGTCATGAGCTTTACGGTGGACGCCGCGGCGGAGGTCGGCGTGCCATGCGTGCTGTTCTGGACTGCCAGCGCCTGCGGCTACATGGGCTACCGCAACTTCCGATTTCTCATGGATGAGGGCCTTTCTCCTCTCAAAGGTACGTATGTGTGCATGCGCTCCTTCGTCCTCGATCTTGACAGGCTGAGTAAACTAAAGTGGGTTTGAGCAGATGAAGAGCAGCTGACGAATGGGTACTTGGACATCCCGGTGACGCACGCTCCCGGGATGAGCAAGCACATGCGCCTCCGAGACTTCCCCTCCTTCATCTGCACGACGGATCGGAGCGACGTGCTGCTCAACTTCCTGATGCACGAGGTAGAGCAGACGGACCGAGCGGCCGCCGTCATCCTCAACACCTTGGATGAGCTAGAGCAGCCGGCGCTCGACGCCATGCGCACCATCCTCCCACCGAAGATATACACCATCGGTCCGCTTAACTTCCTCGCCGAGCAGCTGCTCCCCGACGGCGGCGGCCCGCTCGCCGCGATACGCCCCAGCCTCTGGAGAGAAGATCGCTCCTGCCTCGAGTGGCTCAACGGCAGGGAGCCCCGGTCCGTGGTGTACGTGAACTACGGCAGCATAACAACCATGTCCAGCCAAGGCCTGGTGGAGTTCGCGTGGGGCCTGGCCAACTGCGGCTACGACTTTCTGTGGATCTTGAGGAACGACCTACTGGTGAAGGGCGATGCAGTCGCCACCGTGCTCCCTCCCGAGTTCCTGGAGGCGACCGAGGGCAGGTGCCTCCTCACGAGCTGGTGCGAGCAGGAGGCGGTGCTGCGGCACGAGGCGGTCGGCGTGTTTCTGACGCACTGCGGGTGGAACTCGACCATGGAGGGGCTGAGCGCCGGGGTGCCGATGCTGTGCTGGCCGTTTTTCGCCGAGCAGCAGACCAACTCCCGGTACTCGTGCGTGGAGTGGGGCGTCGGGATGGAGGTCGGCGACGACGTGCGCCGGGAGGTGGTCGAGGCGAGGATAAGGGAGGCGATGGGATGCGAGGGAGGGAGGGAGATGAAGCGGAAGGCAATGGAGTGGAGCGAGATCGGTGTTCGTGCAACGACGCTACCTGGTGGCAGGTCGTTGGCCAACCTTGAGAGTCTGCTCAAGGATGTAATGACCGCAAGTGAGATCAAAGCTACAGGGTAGATTAAGATGCGGATCCAACCCGTCGGTTTTGCGCATTGGAGTTCTTCTCTAGATTGATGATGGAATAAGCTGAGCAGTATGTAATGTATTTTTACTATTTCACCTTGTTTTTCGTAATAAATGAATTTGAGTCGAGGGTTGCATTATTTATTTGGATTTTTCTAATTCTCACTTTAGAATTTAGAATTATGTTACGCACTCAACTCTAAGTCCGTTAGATTTGTACCGTGTCCAATTATACATGAGTTGCAACTGAAATTAGGTGACGTCGTCCGAATGAAAATTAATTTAATTCTCACTCGATTGAGCCGTAGTCATTCCATATCATATAAGATTAGACACTAACATGAGAAATCCCCGCGATATATACATATAGAGATTGAGCGGGTTAGACAGATGAAAAATCTGAATGATGCAAAATCAGCTAGTTTTGTAAGATAAGTGAAGGTGTTATTCATAGGTTTGCTCACTTCCTCTAGGGAACATGTATGCATGGTTTAAAAGATGAAGTATTCCATCAATTTTTTGTATGCGACATTGTCACAACCTGATATTGCTATTCAAATCGCCAATAGAAACTAAAAATTCCGTTAAAACTCAATATTCAGGCGGTATATGCGTTGGGTCGTTATTTTGACAACACATAATGTTCTTAAACGAGATGGCAAGGGAGTACTAAGTGTTGCTTCCGCAATCACGATTACTCAATCGAACATCTTTTTTTCGAAAGTAATTTTTCTAGAACCATCCAACTTATCATCTTGTTGCTAATAGGTTTGGTAATTGATTGACGAGGCATTCAAATAAATTACTGGCTTTAATCCGGATTGGAGCTGCTGCCCTACGCTGGTCACAATGGCTTAGTCATAATGATATTATCTCTACTATATAATACGAGAAGCGTTTCTTCCTTTGTCCGTTCCGTTCGGTGGTACGTCGTGGTCTACCTAACATCGCACGCTTGATAAACGGCTCACGCACGATCCGATCAGGATAAAAAACGATGTCCATGTCCTTACATTTAAAAGGAAATTAAATGTAGCCCAACGCTATTTGCTATATCCGACTCGGTTTAAAACTACTGATCAGCCAACGATATTTGCTATTAAAAAGGAACACGATCGCCTAGACCAGAACACAACAATCCACTCTGCACTATTCTCTCGATTTGCTCGCCGTGGCTCCAGAAGAGACGCGGCGACGACAAGAAGCCGGAGGCGGCTAAGCAAAGGTATGTACGCTGCGCACCTCGTTTCGATCGATCGCCATGGCAATGCGTGCATGATCTTGAGCTAGCTTAATTGGCAGTCTGTGTAGTGAATGAGATTAAAGTTGCCCGCTAATTAGTTCAAGCTAGCTATGGTACGATGGCTGCTACCTAGGTGGTCATTTATGCGAGGCAGCCGTCGCAGTCATCTCTCAACTTGCCGCGATGGAGACGGCCAATGCGCGGAAGAATCAGACAGTTAATCAAAGCACCCACGCCAGCCCTCTACGTATGTGCATGTGGGCATCGTTAGATGCATAAATATTACCCTTCTGCATGGGTGGGTGTGCAATGCAAACAATACTAGATGAATCGGTTAGATCGACTAGGCTAGCTTCAATAGGTGCATATTTCGCGGACTAAAGCTTAAAAGTGTGATGTAAGATCTAATCAAGTTTATCTTTTAATTGATGACAGATTTATGCAGTATGAAAAACACTGATGCAGACGAGAAATTTGGGACCCAATCTCCAATCATAGATGTCAAGGAGCAAAGAAAGAAAAAAGATAGAGATAGATACGCATGGATGACCAATGAAGAAAAAAAAGAAAAATTGGAAAGGCGTCGTGAAGTTTATCAGCAAAGCAAAACAATTAAGGATTTAACCCAGTTGTACGAAAAATACACACGGCGGAGGAAGAAATATGTAGATTTAAAGGCTGAACAAAAGACAAAAAAAATGCATGCGAGAAAAGCTGAAATATGCAAATATGCAGCCAGAACAAAAAAAGCTAGAATTGAACAAATTATAGCTAATCGTGAGTTTAAACGCAACACACCATGTAAAGAATCAATTGCGATGGTGAACCCTGCATATGTCGAATCAGAAGAGGAAGTTAGTAGAAATAAGGCTAGAATAGAGCAAATTAGAGCTAATCGTGATTTAGACACAACACGCCATGCAAAGAATCAATTGCAATGGTGAACCCTGCATATGTCAAATCAAAAGAGGAAGTTAGTAGATGTAGATCTTCAATGTATACCAAGAGATAATATGTGATCGATTTCAACCCATAGTTGTTTGTTATTTACTCCGGCCGTAGCAACGCACGTGTGCTCTTTTTATTTGAGGTGTCAAATCATGTACATATGCTTGCTCTGTATTTTCTGTTTCCAATTTCCAGAAATTGCAAGTGTACATATTTTGAGTTGGAGATGTACATATTCAGATTATGCATGTTGTAGTCTTACAAGTTAGACACATAGGGCTATATTTTTGCCATTCGTTGGATGATTTTCTGGTACAAGAAATGAAATTCATATGAGAATTATAGCATATCCCCGTTGTAACGCACGGGCAATTTGCTATATATATTTTTACTATACAATATTGTTAAGCGACCGTACGTACGTACGTCGCACGATCGATAGAAAACGATTGCTAAACTAAACAAAAGTTTATCTCTCCGTCCGTCTAATCTTTCGTACGTGTCCGGCTCGAGCACGATCGACACAATCCTAAAACCATAGTAGGTGATGGCTAGACACGGCAACAGAGTCCAACTGGAACGCGATCGATACTGTCCTCAAATAGCCGCCACACGTGATCGATCAAACACCCAGCCAGAGGCTCGCCATGCCAGCGACGAGTGCTACGACTAATATGACGAAGACGATGACGAGTAGGGACTGGAGCCGTAGGAGGACGACGCCGGGCTGCTCGAGGAGGCCGCGCCGACGGCGGCTCGCAATGGCAAGTGACAACGACTACTACGACGAAGACAAGGAGAGTAGGGATTGGAGCCAGACGATGCCGCGCTGCTCAAGGAGGCCATGCCGCCTTTGGTATAACTATTCAGTACTCACTTGCACATAGATGTGTCGGGCAGATTTCTATGGATATGGTTTAAATTGGCTTGATTAATATGTCTTTAGCAACATATCTATTTCTTTAAAAAACTTCATAACAATAGCTATTTTAAGGAAATAACTATTAAACTATGTTTTATATAACATTTATTCTCTGAGTATGTTTGATTTAGTCGATAACAAAAAACAAATTTAAAATTAATCAATTTATATAGATAATACAAATTTAAATAATAATAACACAATTACTAGATCAAACTAAAACATACTTTAAAATTATTTTAAAATTGTAATTTATTTATTTATCATTATCAATAAGTGGATAGTTGTGTTGTATCATTACTTTGTGCCCCTTCTTGATGAATTTTCTCTCTCCCGTTGCAACGCACGGTCATTTTGCTAGTAATTATAAGATGAATATTAACTCTCCTGTACAACTTATATGTACTTTATGTACACATTGACTCGCTATTTGGTCATTTCTTCAACGTCCGAAGGGACCGAGGGTTGGCGATGGTGACATGCACACAACTGAAGCGGGTTGTGAGGGACGTTTTTTTCCAACAAAGGTGGTGACCTTGTCTTCGCATTTTGGAATCATGAGCCTTCCCGTTCCAGTGGCACTAGGAGTGTGTTTTTCCTTTTATTTCTTGTCATAAAAATGATTACTGGGTTTATTCCCATTTGTGTGCGTCTGTATGTTAGTTGTGTGCATCTGTGCTGCAGAGATTAGAAGCCGAACTATTTTGTGTTTGTATCGCCTAGATACATGGTGAAGAATCAGTAAACACTTCCTTCTTTCAAAAGAGAAAACCTTTGGATAACTTATGTGGCGTTACATTATGTCAAAATCTTTATACTTTAGAGTTGCTAATTTAGGGTTAACTCTTGAGGTGGCCAATTCCGGCCGTCCCAAAGATCGTATGGAATGGACCTACAATGGAGAATGGCTTGACGATTGCCATAACATTTGTTTGAAAAAAGATAAACTTTCACCTACATTTACGCAGCTTTACCTCTTTCAACCAGGAAATTTTACAACTTTGAGTGGAATCTAGAACATTTAACTACAAAATCATACAATTTTTGCCTGCATTTAAAAATGCAACTTTCAAATAAGATGTACATATAAATTTAAAACAATCAATTAAAATAAGGCCAGGCCAATGTCAAATAATTATATTACTTAAAAGTAAATACCTCTAGTTTCTAAGTGGCTTGTAACTCACAAGAAAAGCATCTCAAATTCTAGCAGATTTACCTCCAACGGCGGCTCCGACAGGGATTGGGTGGCTACAACAGAGCGTAGCAAGGTTTTCCATGACAGAGGAGGTCATAGTTCTCCTTCTCGGGACATGCTCAATCTTCACATTACTTGCCTAGAAGGGGTAAAATAATTGGTAGACCCGATGAATTATGTACATTTGTAATTTTGAATAGTACTCAAGATCCAAGAAAGTGTCCAAAAGACAAGAAAAACAAGTTTTGTGCTAACCTGGATGTAATAAGCCATTTGATAAATCAACATGATATTATGTAGTTAACCTAAAGTTATCTAATACAAACGCCGTACTCTACCCACGCGGTGAATGTAGTTATATTAGCTATCTCAAACCCGGATGCATATTTCGCAAAAAACGACAACTTTAGTGTATATATGTAAAAGCATAGGTAAAGTAAACTATTGTGGTCTATGCCATTATGAGTATATATCCTTGATGTACGGTCTAATTAAACCTTCATATATACAAACGGGATCAAAGGACAAGAGTAGTTTAGACAAGAAGAGCATAAATAAATGATGACAATATGCCATTTTTTTGGTTAAGTGGTCAATAGCCATCCGTCAACCCGGCAAGTTCGTTTGCTTTTACTCAGAGTACAGAATGTTCTCGATCAAATGTTCCACTGTGTATACTTTATGCAACAGAACCAGATTCTTAGTCCATGCTGGCTGAATAAAAGGGGGTGCTCTGCATTAAAAATTGTTTCAAAGTACCAACCTCAAGTATGGAGAGTTATGTATGATTTACTTAGATTGTTACTAATGCTCCGTTTGGATGTTTGTATTGGGAGACTAGACATTATATTGGGTTGAATGTCCAATACCCAGGATATTGATATTGAGACTGAATGACAATATTTCTGTTTGGATGTGTTAGATATTCGGACCTCAGACAAGATATTGAGGTTGAATGTCAAATCCTGTTTGGATGGTATATAGAAGTGATGAATTGCAGTTTTTTGAGACTTGGATCATTATACCAAATAATTCAGCAAAATATAGTTTTTTTTTCCAAACTACATATCCAAAATACGTATCCATGCCACTACACTAGCTAGCACAAATAAACGTGTACAGGCATACACGCATGAGTGATGAGTCAACGGACAGGACCAAAACAACGAACAGTAAAAGCAGCGACAGTCTTTGTGGATGAGCAGCGGCGGCGATGCGACCTCGACCTGCTGGCCCGGTGGCGCACGGACATGCACAGAGCAGTGAACTTTGACCTCGACCTTCTGGACCGCTGGCGCACGGACGGACACGGAGCGGCGAACTGCGACCTCGACCTGCTGGCCCGGCGGCGCACGGATAGACTTCCGGGCCCCTGCCGGTTCTGGC
Source organism: Poa pratensis (assembly GCA_947311845.1). Lineage (NCBI taxonomy): Eukaryota > Viridiplantae > Streptophyta > Magnoliopsida > Poales > Poaceae > Poa > Poa pratensis. Next base: position 29,550,424 of record CAMZMU010000060.1, on the reverse strand, counting down.
CCCTGCCGATCCCGGCCGGCTGCGCCTGCACGGCGCCGGGGCTACGGTGCTGATCCTTGCTGTTGTCCCACTTTGCGTCCTGAGGCTCTTGCAGATTGGAAGAAACCATGCATCAGGTTAGCAAAGAGGAACTGACGGTGGGAACGATATTGCTGCAGCGGACGGCGAATCCAGGCACGGGAACGAGGTCCGCGGCACAGAGACGACGGGAGAAGGAGAAGGAGATGGCGGGAGGAGGAGCTGGGACAGGAGGCCGGGGACTTGCTGCGCCGCCGCCGCTGACCTATCGAGCGAGGGAGAGGAACGAAACAGAGCAGCCGGGGATGGAGCGAAGCGGTACGCTGAGCCGAATAGGCTGCCCTCTTTTTTGCCGTCCGAAGCCATGGCTCGATATTGGCAGCGAATAGCCAGGTTCAATATTTAGCACATCCAAACACCCTGATTTGGGATATTCAGGACTGAAAACCTCCGAATATCTAATATCTATTTCCCAAGAACGAGGCATAAGACTTTTGATGGTGATTTGCACTTCAATTTTTTGAAGAAAAAACTACGTCCGACACTAAGACTTTTTTTTGGTTATCCCTTGGTGTTATGAGCATTCCCATTCTCTCATCCACGACACTAAAACAATCTCTACGAAATGGCCCACGCAAGAATATGCTCGAGCTCCATCATCATAACCAAGACACTGTCTAACAAGGAAAGATACATGGCATCAGCGCGGGACAAACTTAGCATATGTTATCTAAAAACATATTTATCCTAAACTACAAGCCGAATCAATGTTGTTGCCCATAATATCATTCACCCGACTCAAACAACTAGCTTCCATGACTACTGACTACACTATAGAGCACTTGGCAAACATGACCCGTATGCCGACTGAACCCACAAACCACTTTGGTGTATCAAGCTCACGGCCCAAGCCTCGGGCGACGGGCCTCCGCTCCGCTTCGAAGTTAGCCTTTATCTTTATATAAATTTGGATCAACATAAAACAACACATAGTGGTGCACATGGAAGTTTAGAGATGGTAAAAGTATATATTCAACCCGAGCGATACCTTGAAAGTGTGTCGATTACATCACTGAACCAGAAAAGACAACAGAAAAATGGAGACATGCACGCCTCACTCACTGAATGATGATAATGTACAGATATGCATATACTTGTAGGCACCTCAACACGTCTGAACCACCGAGTAGCCCCGCATACATCGCATGGAAGCATTTCGACACAATTCATTACATCGCTCGAGGACCTCGCGTGCACATTTCGAACAACATTCCGGCAGCTTCTCATGCTACTTCACCCTTCTCTGCGCCGCCGCAACATCGTTGGAGAGGAGCCCGAAGTCTTGCTTTGACGGAAACGACATCGTCGTCATATGTTGCGGCAAGCCGGCAACTCATCTGATCATCATTGCTCAATGATGAAAGCCGGAAGTGACCTACTCTCATGAAAATGAACCAGAACTTGGTACAAACTAGACCTTCAATCGTGTGGCGATTTTACGGCCGGATTGGGTTTTATGGAAAGCACTGATCACCTAAAAGTAAGATTGGTACTAGGAATCCTAGGCCACATAATAAAACGCTAAACTCATGGACAGGGGTCACACCTTTTTCAGTTCACCAAACCTTCCCCGCATGCATCTAGTGCACCACTCCTCGTCAAAATGTTGCAAGCAACCCAAGATGTTTACCGCAAGAAACAGCTGGCCAAAGAGAGCTCAAGCAATGCAGCACCAGGAGATACCTTAACCCCCTGCCAGCCATTATCTTGTTCCGTATATATATGTTCTCTCAGCATGCCCCAAGCATATTGCCTGGTTAAGCCGAGAAGACTGTCCGCCTGGAGGAGATGACCAGAGATATGTACAGGGTTTGCGTGGCGGTGGCGGTGGCGGTGGCGGTCGTCGTGCTGACAGCGTGCGCTTCGGTGGCCGCGGCGGCAGGAGACTGGTGGGCGGAGCAGGGAGGAGATGATCGTGCGGCGAGAGGAGAGGTTACCTACGACGGCAGGGCTCTGGTGCTGAACGGCACGAGGAGGATGCTCTTCTCCGGGGAGATACACTACACCAGGAGCACCCCGAGGTACGTACGTGCTCCCTTCGTTCCTGTGATCGTTGCTGCATCTGCTCTGCATTTCTGGGTACAGTTGTTTCTGTTGCCCACTTGCCCGGAGGTTTATGGAATTATCCTACTACCATTGATCCCGGCCAGAGAGAACGTCTGCATCCTCTGTCGTTCCATAGCTAACCGCCACGCCTAGCAATGTCGGAAGCAGAGGAGTATCTTGTTCAGACCACGGTGCAGAGCAACTCCGTTCAGTTTCCGGCCATGGCGGGGAAGAGAGAGCGGCGATCGGCGAGCCACCATTGATTGGTGATCACCGGAAAGTGGAAACGGGTTAATTGCTCGCCGCAAATTCGTCCGGCCAGCGGTGACCTGCTCACCGCTTTATTCATTTCCAGCATGAACGGCTTGCCATTTTGGTTAGAGTTATAGTAGAAGGTCCGGTACTGACAGCAACGCTGTTGGACCTGGCTGGAAACTGGAATATTATGCCACTCAGATCCAAAATAGCTAAGCTGGTGCGTGCACGTTTTATACTTCCATTACGAATTAATCGAGCACGTACGCAAATACAAGCTGTCTACTGATGCTGATATTTTTTGGCCCGACGCATATATGCAGCATCCACCTCTTTGGGGAAAACAGCTTTACTACTTTAAACATGCATGTCCACTAAACACGCCAGGTGTCTAGAAATTAAGGCTTCATCAAACAATTTAGCACTCCAAAAATACCAGCAAAAAAACAAGCCAAACTTTATTACCAGGCGTGATAGCAACTCATTACCATTACCGTGCACGTGAGGGCGGAGCCGCGGCAGAGAAGGCAACCGTCGAAGATGGACTTAACAGGTGGGGGTGGGGTGCTCGTCGGCGACGAGCTCCGGTGTGCGCGAGGGGGGGGGCTCTAGAGGGATGGTCAGCGGAGGCCGCACTTCGAGGAGGGCGAGGCGGTCGCGGTGGGGAGGTGAACGACTTCTTTTGGGCTTCTTTTCACATACCCAGCTTGCTTCCTTGCCCCACGTACGGCTTACATGGCCCAGCATAAACGCCACGACAAGTTCATTTCCCCTCCTCTGTTCTGTCCTGCCCCGTGCTGCCGCCCACCATCAGGCATCAGAGCCCGTGGCACTTCTCTGAAAGAAGTACAATGTAGTAATCAATACCAGGAATGTAATCCTGTGTGATTAGTATAAGGCTGTAATTTCTCATCTGCCCCGTGCTGCTTGCTGTGGATGTAAGCAGATGCATTAGTTTTTTTAGAAAAGGGGCAGTCCCAGCCTCTGCATCGATTGATGCATAGCAGATGCATTAGTATATGTATGCAATCTATAAATCCTGAAATATTTTGTCAGCTGCTATCTTTTCTGCCAGCTATGATACACTGCAATTTTTTTTTTACCTGTGTGATTAGTATAAGGCTGTAATTTCTCATCTGCATCTGCTTACATCCACAGCAAAACCTTACTTAGCTTACAAGTACAAAATGCCCCAAGAGCTTAGCTTCAGACAATGGTATAAATTTGAGGCATACTACCTCATAGCTCAGGCGTACTGGCAGTACATGGACAACTGCATTACTGCAAAAGTAGGAGGGGAGGAGGTAACTCTTGAAAATATCAGTCGACTAGAAAAATGTCCTCCCTCTCCCGCACACAACACAAAGGTCAAATCTGAGGCAACGTTCGAAGTAAACTAACATACTATTTCCTAGCTTTTTTAAGCAATTTTCTGATAAGCTGCGTCTTCCGGTTCATCACCAAATTCCTTTCTCAGTTTGTGCATCTTAAAATTGACAGATGTGGCTGTTAGATGTGTATAGATACTGTTCATATTTACTGTTCATCACACATGTATAAGTACTGGCATTTGGTCCCCTGAAAATATAGTTGCTCATTTCCTGACATGCTATCAGAGCCCAGGCTAGGGTCTCTACCGCACGCTGCAGCTCCGTGCTTTCCTCACCACCACCGTTGTTGATTCCGGCCAGTTTCTTCCTCCTCCTTGCTCGAAATCGAGCTGTCCGGCCTCTGCTCTCTCAATTTCTGCTTCTTCTCCACAAATTCGAGCTCAAATCGAGCTCAAATCGGCCTTTTCCGGAGGTCAAATCGAGCCCTGTTCGGCCTGTCTGTCGCCGCCCTTCCGGCCGCCTTCGTCGCCGCCCATCGGCCGCCGCCGCCGGGCCATCTCCGGCCGTCGTCGCCGCCCTTCAGGCCGCCTTTTGCCGCCGCCGCCGGGCCATCTTCGGCCACCGCCAGGCCATCCCGCGGCCTGCCCCGCTGCCAGGCAGCCGTCTCCGGCCATCTCCGGCCCCCTCCGGCCGATCTCCGGCCGCCTCTCCAGCCGGCCGCCCTCAGGCCGCCTCCTCCTCGCGGATCGGCCGTGCTTGTACAGGTCGTGGCAGTTCAGCCCGATCCAGTTTCTCTCTCCTTTGACTTCAAAAAAAAAATCGCAGAGAGCCCGCGATGTCCTCTTCGGGCTATGTTGCTGTTCCCCGTGCTCGATTATCTTTGATGGCACCAACTATGCCGAGTTTGTGGGCTTTATGCGTATCCACATGCGCGGCCTCCTGTTGTGGGGTGTTCTGTCCGGCGAGGTCCCCTGTCCGTCGGGCCCCGTTGCTCCTGTGGCTCCTTCTCCGCCGGTGCCACCTGTTCTGGCTGTCGATGCTTCTCAGGCTGATCGTGATGCCGCCAAGGATGCCGATGATCGTGCAGTTGAAGTCTACGATCAGCAGGTATCAGTTTATTTCGATGCTCTTTCCATCTATCGGGATGAGTTGGCTGCTTACACTCAGTGGTGCAATGATGATGCTCGTGCTGCTGCTGTTCTCACTGCTAGTGTCTGCCTCAGTTTGCTTCTGAGTTTATGGGATTAGGCACTGCTGCTGCTATGTGGACTTATCTTTGTCAGCGCTATCAGCCATCTGGTGATGCTCTCTACCTGTCTGTGGTGCGTCAGGAGCATGAGCTTCAGCAGGGTGACTCTACTATTGATGAGTTCTACACACAGTGCTCTGCCATCTGGCGTCAGCTTGACTCTCTGAGGACAGTTGTTTGTGGTACTTGTCGATGCTGTCAGACAGTGAGGTCAGACTTGGAGTTTCAGCGTGTTCATGAGTTCCTATCTCGCCTCCGTCCCGAGTTTGAGCCTCGGCGTGCTCATGTGCTTGCCCGTGGTCGTGTTCCTATATCAGAGGTGCTGGCAGAGGTTCGAGCTGAGGAGACACGCCTCCGTTCTGCCGGTTTGCTTGTGACTCCCACTGTGCTTGCTGCCCGAGCTCCTGTGTCGTCTGCTCCACCGCTCCTACCCACTCCTTCACGGGGGATGGGCGGGCGCCCTGCAGGAGCGGGCCGGCCTCGCATGTTCTGTGACTACTGCAAGAAGCCAGGTCACCTCGTGTCCACCTGTTTCAAGAAGGAGCGTGACTTGGGTCGCTCCTCTACAGTGGGTCGTACGCCTTCACCGAGCTCGTCACTCACTGATCTGGACATTGTGCGGCTCAAGCGTCTGCTGGCTTCCTCAGGCTCTTCCTCGACAGGCACCGTTGCCTCGCTGACTGCTTCCACTACTGCTGCTCCGTCACCGTCGCCTACACAGTCAGGTACATCTCTGTGGGTTCTGGATTCTGGAGCTTCCTTTCACATGTCTTCTGATTCTTCTGCTCTGTCTTCTATTCGACCTCTTGATTATCCTGTCAATGTTCTCACTGCCGATGGCACACCTCTTCCTGTTGCTAGTCGTGGCACTCTTTCTACCCCGTCTTTCTCTGTTCCTAGTGTTTCTCATGTTCCCCGTCTTACTATGAATCTTTTCTCCGCTGCTCAACTTACTGATTCTGGTTGTCGTGTCATTCTTGATACCGACTCTTGCTCTGTTCAGGACCGTCGCACCCAGGCTCTAGTTGGAGCTGGCCCTCGGCGCCGTGATGCTCAGGGCCTTTGGGAGGTTGACTGGCTTCGTGTTCCTTCCGCTGCCACCACACCCGCCAGTTCACATGCTCTTGTGCATCATCGACTTGGTCATATATGTGGCTCTCGCTTGTCTTCATTAGTGCGTCAAGGAGTTTTAGGGTCTGTCTCTGGTGATGTTTCTTTACATTGTAATGGTTGTAGACTTGGCAAACAGACTCAGTTACCTTATCCTACGAGTGAGTCAGTCTCTCAGCGTCCTTTCGATCTAGTTCACTCCGATGTATGGGGTCCTGCTCCCTTTGCTTCGAAAGGTGGTCATCGCTACTATGTTCTTTTTATTGATGATTTCTCTCGCTACACTTGGCTCTATTTTATGAAATCTCGCAGCGAGGTTCTCTCTATATACAAGCGATTTGCTGCCATGGTCCACACCCAGTTTTCCACGCCTATTCGTTTTTTCGTGCTGACTCGGCTGGTGAGTATATCTCTCAGATGTTGCGTGGTTTTCTTGCCGAGCAGGGTACTCTTCCCCAGTTCTCTTGTCCTGGTGCCCACGCTCAGAATGGCGTTGCTGAGCGCAAGCATCGCCACCTCCTAGAGACGGCTCGTGCGATGATGATCGCTGCCTCTCTACCTCCCACTTTTGGGCTGAGGCTGTTTCCGCATCCACCTATCTTATCAACATCCAGCCTTCGGCTGCCTTGCAGGGTGGTATCCCTATGGAGCGTCTCTCTGGTCGTTCTCCTGACTACTCTGCTCTTCGCATGTTTGGGTGCGTGTGCTATGTTCTCCTTGCTCCACGCGAACGCACCAAATTGACCGCTCAGTCGGTTGAGTGTGTTTTTCTTGGCTACAGTGATGAGCACAAGGGTTATCGATGTTGGGATCCTGTTAGTCGTCGGCTACGTATTTCCCGCGATGTGACTTTTGATGAGTCTCGTTCCTACTATCCGCGTCCTACCCTCGACCTTCTCAGTTGAGGATATCTCCTTCCTTATACTCCCTGACACATTCTCTTGTGCCCCATATTCCTTCTCCACCTCCACCTCCGGCGAGTCCCACTGTTTCTGATACACCTTCGACACCACCCTCTTCTCCTCCCTCGTCACCTACCTCTCCACCTACTCCTCCAGTGTGCCCTCCCCTTTCTCCCTTCCCTCTCCACTACACTCGTCGCCCTCGTGTTGAGGATGATCCCTCTGGCATGCCCTCTACTTCCGGAGCGCCACCTTCCCCGTGTACACCGGTTCATAACCTTCGTTCTCGGACCTCATTACGGTCTCCTGATCGCTATTCTGATTCCCAGTACGGTCTTTCTGCTGTTGCTGAGCCCACTTCCTACCGTGATGCCATGGCTCAGTCTGAATGGCAGCTTGCGATGGCTGAGGAGATTGCTGCCCTTGAGCGCACTGGCACGTGGGATCTTGTTTCCCCTCCTCCCGGTGTTCGTCCCATCACATGCAAGTGGGTCTATAAGATCAAGACTCGCTCCGATGGTTCTCTTGAGCGTTACAAAGCTCGTCTTGTGGCTCGTGGCTTTCAGCAGGAGCAGGGACGCGATTATGATGAGACGTTCGCTCCGTAGCCCACATGACCACTGTCCGCACTCTTCTCGCTGTGGCTTCTGTTCGTAATTGGTCTGTGTCTCAGCTTGATGTCCAGAACGCCTTTCTCAATGGGAGTTGCGTGAGGAGGTCTATATGCAGCCACCACCGGGGTACTCTGTTCCTGATGGTATGGTCTGCCGTCTTCGGCGCTCTCTCTATGGCCTTAAACAAGCCCCTCGCGCCTGGTTCGAGCGTTTCGCCTCTGTGGTGACTGCCGCTGGCTTCAAGCCTAGCGATCATGACCCCGCGTTGTTTGTGCACACCTCCCTCGTGGACGGACACTTCTCCTCCTGTATGTTGATGACATGATCATTACTGGAGATGACTCTGAGTATATCGCCTTTGTTAAGGCCCGCCTCCGTGAGCAGTTCCTGATGTCTGATCTTGGTCCACTTCGCTATTTTCTTGGGATTGAGGTTTCTTCGACCTCTGATGGCTTCTTCATCTCCCAAGAGAAATATATTCAGGATCTTCTTGCTCGCGCCGCTCTTGGTGATGACTGCACTGCTGAGACTCCTATGGAGCTCAATGTTAAGCTTCGTGCTACTGATGGTGATCCACTCACAGACCCCACACGCTATCGCCATCTTGTTGGGAGCCTTGTCTATCTAGCTGTCACTCGTCCAGATATTTCATATCCTGTCCACATCTTGAGTCAGTTCGTCTCAGCTCCCAGCTCTGTCCACTATAGTCACCTTCTCCGTGTTCTACGATACCTTCGTGGCACGATCTCTCGCCGACTTTTCTTTCCTCGCTCCAGCTCTCTCCAGCTCCAGGCCTACTCTGATGCTACTTGGGCTAGTGATCCCTCTGATCGCCGCTCGCTGTCTGCCTATTGTGTTTTTCTTGGAGGATCTCTCATTGCCTGGAAGACGAAGAAACAGACTGCCGTCTCCCGCTCCAGTGCAGAGGCTGAGTTGAGAGCGATGGCTATGTTGACGGCTGAGGTGACTTGGTTGCGATGGTTACTGGAGGATTTTGGTGTTACTGCTGCTGCACCGACTCCTCTATTGTCAGACAGTACAGGTGCTATCAGCATTGCGCGTGACCCGGTGAAGCATGAGCTCACCAAGCACATCGGTGTGATGCCTCCTTTGTGCGTGCTGCTGTGCAGGACCAGCTTCTTGCTCTTCACTATGTGCCCTCTGAGTTACAGCTGGCGGACTTCTTCACGAAGGCACAGACTCGAGCGCAGCATGGGTTCTTTCTCTCCAAACTCAGTGTTGTTGACCCACCATGAGTTTGGGGGGTGTTAGATGTGTATATGTTACTGTTCATGTTTACTGTTCATCACACATGTATAAGTACTGCCTTTGGCCCCCTGGAAATATAGTTGTTCATTTCCTGACAGTGGCCAAAACTAATAGCGAAAGCCAAGAAAGGTGGCCTCGATGTGATACAAACGTACGTCTTTTGGAATGTCCATGAGCCTGTGCAGAGCCAGGTATGTGCTGTTCCTAGCTTCGATGTGATACACACATATATATGGCTGTCAAAAGCACATGAGAAGTATTTAATGAGTTGTTCAATTCCGATACATGTTTACATTGTATCATGGCATCAGTATAACTTCGAGGGGAGATACGATATTGTGAAGTTCATCAGAGAAATTCAAGCTCAAGGGCTCTATGTAAGCCTCAGGATTGGTCCATTCATAGAGGCAGAATGGAAGTACGGGTACGAATGCACAAAACCAATTTTCATATACGTCTATACTACTTAAGGTACAAGTTAAGGTGGAATACTTCTGATCTGAAAACAGTCCACATATGTAATTCAATTATATAAATCTCAATCTAATATCTGTTATCAAAGGTTACCCTCACTCCTAATAACTCCTATATTATTTGTCTCCTGGTATTGTTTCGTATATGCATAATACCTATTATTTCTCCTTCAAGTCTATATGATATATTTTTTAAATATGGTTTCTGTTATATGTGGTTATATGTACCATAAAATATGTATTGTGCAAAACATGCATTGCACACGTATGCGGTTTATAAACATCTTGCTTCTGAAATGTTCTAAAGAACATACTCCCTCTGATCCAGAAAAACTGTCGCAGCTTATACATATAAGTTGTACGTGCTATGTTGTTTCCTCACGACACAAAAAACGGACCGGAGGGAGTAACTCTTTATAACTTTACTATTTATAAGAGCAGAATACTACTAAGTGAATAAACAAAAATAGTACCTGAACAAATGCTGGATATCTTGTGTTTATGCAGAGGATTTCCATTTTGGCTACATGATGTTCCGAACATCACCTTCCGAACTGACAACGAACCCTTCAAGGTAATTATCTGTGATGTGGTATTGTTTAACATTATAACCTGAAAAATTATGAACTGTGGTTCTGATTTCAGAATTTTGATTTGGCACAATCCAAAGAAACACTACTAGAGTAACTTTATGTTGGTTATATTTAACTTTCTACCATGCAAAATTATAATTTTCTATCCATGCAGCAACACATGCAAAGATTTGTCACCCAGATAGTAAACATGATGAAACATGAAGGGCTTTATTACCCACAAGGAGGCCCCATCATCATTTCTCAGGTTAGCAAATTAACTTGAATTTGTAGTAGTGTTAAGTTCTCCATATCGATGTGCCTTTTATGTAACTAAATAAGTAAATACAGATTGAGAATGAGTACCAGATGATTGAGCCTGCATTTGGCTCAAGTGGACCACTTTATGTCCGTTGGGCAGCTGAAATGGCTGTAGGTCTCCAGACAGGTGTTCCATGGATGATGTGCAAGCAGGATGATGCCCCAGACCCAATTGTTGGTATTCATTATTATCATTTAACCTGCCTATAACGTCATTAGACAAAAAATCATACCAGTAACAAATAAGTTCCTTTATAGATTAATACTTGCAATGGGCTCATCTGCGGAGAAACATTCGTAGGACCAAACTCACCTAGCAAGCCTGCATTGTGGACAGAAAATTGGACAACTCGGTAATGTTGCAACCTCATTTCTGGTCATTTGGTTTTCGATCTTTCCATTCTGATTGGAAGAAAATAAGATCTGACGGTCAACTATTAATGTTCAGCTACCCTATATGGTAATGATACAAGACCTAGATCTACAGAAGATATTGCCTTTGCAGTTGCACTTTTTATAGCAAGAAAAGGAGGAAGCTTTGTGAGCTACTACATGGTATGGATTTCGTAACAAATGACTTCAAAATTCTCAAGCGTAAACTTTTTTACAATTTTGTCCTGTTGGTTATGACGCAGTACCATGGAGGAACAAACTTTGGGAGGTTTGCCTCTTCATATGTAACAACAAGCTACTATGATGGAGCTCCTCTTGATGAATATGGTAAATAATAAACAAAAGACAGGGCATACTAGAAGCATTTAGACCTGTCTACCATATAACAGCAACCAATAAATTTAATGGTGCTGTATGACTGTATCCAGGTCTAATATGGCGACCTACATGGGGTCATCTCAGAGATCTGCATGCTGCAGTGAATCTATCTTCAGAACCGTTGCTGTTTGGAAGATACTCCAATTTTCCATTAGGTCAAGAACAAGAGGTAAAATTACGCAGCGTCTTAATACAGCACACTATTCAATAAATTCTAGCAATACAAGCACATAATTTGTGACGTACTCCAGGCACATGTCTTTGAAACAGAATTGAAATGTGTGGCTTTCCTGGTTAACTTTGATAAGCATCAGACACCAACAGTAGTATTCCGTAATATATCTTTGCAACTGGCACCCAAATCCATCAGTATTCTATCAGATTGCAGGACAGTGGTTTTTGAAACTGCCAAGGTATGTGATCTATTAACATATATTCATCACAGGCAAATGCCAAAGGCTCTTGTTATGATGTTTTAGTTTATTAATTTCTATCACAGGTAAATGCTGCGTGTGCGCGCCTAGCCAACCCGGGTTCGAGTCCTAGCTGCGCCTATTTGGCTGCGCTTTCTCTCGAATTTCCGGGCATCTCACCCCTTTGGGGACTGGGCGTCGCCCAGTTAGGCAGCTGCCCACGGTCGTCCGTGCGCGCTCCCGCGACCCGAGTTCGAGCCCCCGGCTCGCTCGGCTGTGCGCGCCTAGAGCTCCATCTTCTTTAAGATATGGCGTAGGGGGTTCCTCCCTCCTGCTGCCCGAGTTTTGGTAAATGCTCAGCATGGGTCAAGAACAGCTGAAGTTGTACAGTCTCTCAATGACATTCATACTTGGAAGGCATTCAAAGAACCAATTCCTCAAGATATAAGCAAATCTGTGTACACTGGAAACCAACTACTTGAACATCTCTCAACAACTAAAGATGAGACAGATTATCTTTGGTACATCGTCAGGTAAGAAAACTTCCTCGAAGGTGTTGGTCGTCATTTGGATTTCACTTGGTTACTTGAGTTGACTCACTATATGCGAATTGTATCGCTTAAATGCAGCTATGAATATAGAAAGAGTGATGATGGCCAGCTCGTGCTTCTTAATGTGGAGTCACGAGCGCATATATTGCATGCTTTTGTCAACAGTGAATTTGTAGGTCAGTATCTTATAAGAAAATTTGTGGTTTTTCCTAGCTTCTTCATACATCATTTTGGTGAAAAGTGACAGCTAATTCACAATATGCAATTTTTTGAAGCTTTTCACAATATGCAATTGGGAACCGCATGTGCATCATACAAATTACTCAGATTACGTTATCTTCTTAAGTGCATTTTACAACGAATGTGATGTGTTATTGCTAATCGCAATTCACTCATCTATATTATTATATAACTTCCTTCCACAATATGGTCAGGGAGTGTGCACGGGAGTCATGACGCACCTGGCAAAATAATTCTCAACACGAATATTTCTCTAAAGGAGGGGCAGAACACCATATCATTGCTTAGTGTAATGGTTGGATCACCGGTATGGTTCCTATTACCCATGGAGCCCATATAAATAATTACAAAAGGAACTAGTAGCCGGGAACCAAGACTCCTTAAAAATGGTTCCTTCAATCACATACAGTATATGGTGCCAAACTGCCAATGTACAGGCATATGTTTATATTCTTAGTTCTAACTAGTTAAATGCCCGTGCGTTGCCACGGGCCATTAAAGTTTTTTCATCGACGCAAAAATAAATATGCATAATGATTTTGTAAAAATCTAATTATATATTAAAATAAAGGGCTCAGGAATATATATAAGGTAGTGAAATTGTGAGGATTTTGTACCAAAATGGGTGGGCATTCAATCTCAACATAGTGATTATTACAAGTCAGTTATTTAATCCAATACAGTACTTTAGTTTTTCTAGCAAATTGCCGGTGCGTTGCAACGGGGTAATTTCATTTCTTGTACCAGAAAATCATCCAATGAATGGCAAAAATATAGCTCTATGTGTCTAACTTGCAAGACTACAACATGCATTATGTGAATACAATCATCTCCAACTCAAAATATGTAGACTTGCAATTTCTGCAAATTGGAAACAAAAAATACAGAGCAAGCATGTGTACATTATTTGACACCACAAATAAAAAGAGCACCCCTGCGTTGCTACGGCCGGAGTGAATAACAAACAACTATTGGTTGAAACCGATCGCATATTATCTCTTGGTATACATCGAAGATCTTCATCTACTAACTTCCTCTTTTGATTCGACATATGCAGTGTTCACCGTTGCAATTGATTCTTTGCATGGTGTGTTGCGTCTAAACTCACGATTAGCTCTAATTTGCTCTATCCTAGCCTTTTTTCTACGAACTTCCTCTTCTGATTCGACATATGCAGGGTTCACCATCGCAATTGACTCTTTGCATGGTGTGTTGCGCCTATACTCACGGTTAGCTAGAATTTGTTCTAATCTAGCTTTTTTTTGTTCTGGATCCAAATTTGCATATTTCAGCCTCTTTTGTGCGCATTGTCTTGTCCTTTGTTCCGGCTCTAAATCGGCATATTTCTTTGTCTTTTTAAATGCTTTTTGTTGCTTATAAGCATCACGACGTTTTTTCAATTTTTCCTTCTTTTCTTCATCTGTCATATTGGCATAACTCTCTCTATCTCTTTTCCTTCGTTGTTCCTTGATATCCATAACTTGAAATTGCAACCCAAAACGCTTACCTATGGGAGAGGTTGAATAATATAAATGCTATTGTTGAGAAGAAATATATGTAGTAAAAGCTAAATATCATGAGGTTTGATTATCGGAAAATCACATATGCTTTTGTTGTTTGCACATGCATCTCATGACTTAAATAATAGAGACGCGGGAGGGTTAGTAAGGCTAAATAGGAAATTATTTTTTACGTATAGCCCAATATATATACTGCCAATGTGATTAGATAAAACCAAGCGTGAGCATGCATATAGGAAGTAGTTAGAACGTAAATCACTATCACATGATCGAGGAGTACCCATGATGGAGCTAGCTAGATTTTCCCATGCAACCAATTCAGCTTTCGATGATAGTTGGACCATGGGAGGCTGGTTAGGCACGGCAACCAATCAGGTCAGCGAGCAACATTAGGATTTGTACTTGCTAGACTTAACAGAGACATGAAATTAACGTGACCAGCACACATTAGGAGAAGTGATTACCATTTTGTCGCAGCGTGTCGGTTGTGAGTGCAACTGCACAAGACCAAGCAGTGCCGATGGAGAGATCAGATCAGTAGAACAACGTCAACGTCGAGCTGGAGCAGATTTCTAGCTTGCTAGTCTAGGCAATGTCGATTTGGGATTTCGTGCCAACGAGGAGCTAGAGGAGAACTTCAGGCTAGGCAATGTTGATCTGGGGTTCCGATAAGAGATTGCAGAGCTTTTTTATACGTATACAGGTGCCCATGGCCGCGTGTTAAGCACGAATTCGAGTCAGAGTAGTGTTCGTTTAGGAGTATGATGGCGAGGCTTGTTCGTTTGTAGGGTGCTCTAGAGGCTTGTTCGTAGAGGGCTTGGGTCAAACAAAAAAGGCATGCTTAGTTTTTTACTGGCCCAACTATGTTCGGTTGGACTTTGAGAGAAACATTGGCCCACTTCGAGCGTACCAACAAAACTATCGACGCCAGTCAACATGTACGAGCCAAATCCGGACAGGATTGAAACGGAGGAACCAAGACGACGTACCAAACCAAAACGGACGAAGAGAGAAACCTTCCTCGTATTATATAGTAGAGATGAAGTAAAATGAGCAAACACATAGGTGTCAAGACCCTTTCAGGTTTCAGATTTTCACAACATATAATGGAGCTAGACTACCATAAATTCAAACATAAGTTTTATAGAAAGTGAAACAAGCCATGCATCAAAACTGAGCTATTCTAATTGGAAGGATTCTGGTGCTCATATGGAAAAAAGAAGCTTTGGAATCCGTAAAGTGAGCATACAACAAGGACAACAGCCACTACATATCCTCAACAACGAGTTATGGGGATATCAGGTAAATCGAAGTCAGCACATTTGGAATGTGACATAAAGATCATTATATAACTCTGGAATGTGATCTGAGAGATTAAATGCAGGTCGGCTTACTTGGAGAAGGAAATAGGATATACACGCAAGAAGGATCATCCAGTGTTAAATGGACAGATATCTAGAATTTGACAAATCTTTCCCTTACTTGGTACCAGGTACATTAAAACAACTAGTTCATAATCCTTGGTTAAATGTCTCGACTTCAGAGCAATAAAGTATTGATTGTAGCATTTGTTCTGTGACCCAGACATCATTTGCCACACCAATGGGTGGTGATGCAGTTACACTAAACCTAACGAGCATGGGAAAGGGTGAAGTGTGGATCAACGGGGAGAGCATTGGGCGGTATTGGATCTCATTCAAGACCCCGAGTGGGCAATCTTCACAATCCCTGTAAGTAGAGTTAAATCCAATCTTAGTCTCAGATTCTCTTCTCTTCACTGTGATCTAACAAGCAATATCTGACTGGGATGACATTTCTGAACTCCGAAGGTATCACATACCCCAACACTTTCTGAAACCTAGAGACAACCTCCTAGTTCTTGTTGAGGAAATGGGAGGCGATCCGCTACAGATAACAGTGAACACAATTCCTGGTGGGCTACTTCTCTTTCGCTTCGTTCCCCTCCCCTTCTACAGTAGAAAGAGAGGCGACCGGAAGGCGACACACGTTCCGCCGGCGATTCCGCCGTTCTCCTCCTTCCTGTCGGCCTCGGTGCCGTCGGAGGGGGGAGGGGGTTGAATCGCCGGGTGGATTCTTGTACAGCTAGGTAGTAGCTAGCTTGTTTAGTGTTTCGGCCGTCCTCTGTTTCGGCTCCGGCGGGATGGTGGCGGCGGCGAATAAATCTGCTCGTGATCTGGCTCTGGTGGCTTTCTTGGCAGCGACCGGTGGTGGATCTTGGAGCAAGGCGTCGATTCATGGCCGGGGTGGCGGCGACGCCGGTCTGGATGCGACTTTTGTGCTTGGGCTCCGCTGTCGCAGCGATGTGTGCTCCGGCATCGTTGTGGAGCTTTGGAGCTTTCCTAGGAGTGTGCTGGGAGCTGGATGTCAAGTCTGCGGTGGCTCTTGGTGCGGAGTGCAGCAAAGATGGAGAGGATGGTGGGAGTTGCTTCCGGCGCGGCTGGGCTGCTGGCGGTTGTCGGAGCTGGAGCTGGAGGAGTGGTGGCCTGGCTGTGCCCGTTCAACGTTTGATGATCCCGTTGCTTGCGATGGGTGGATTTTGCAGCTTTCAACTTTGTTTGTAGGTCTTCTTCTTCAGGTTTGGAGGTGGTTGTCGTGGTGGATTTGCTGTGCTTTCCCGAGTTCTGCTTCTGGCTTGGTTTCTGGTTTCAGAGTTTGTAGCGTGCGTGTGTTCTTGCTTGTATCTTGATCCTTGAATGAATACACGTTTGCTTTCTAAAGATAACAGTGAACACAGTGTCCATCACAACAGTGTGTGGTAATGTAAATGAGCTTTCGGCCCGGCTCTCCATACTCAAGGAAGGGACCCAGAAGTACGTCTGCGGTGCCAAAGGGGCAAACACATCTTGGCAATCGAGTTTGCGAGTTACGGGAATCCTGCAGGAGACTGCACAGTATTTTCCACTGGAAGTTGCCATGCTGAATCATCAGAATCTGTCGTAAAACAGGTATCAGAATATAGCCTCCTCAAGTATCATAATCTGCTGCGTTATTAATAATATACGGCTAAATACACTTATTTTGTTCTTACAGGCCTGCATAGGTTGCTCTATTCCGGTATCTCCTGCCAAGTTTGGCAGTGATCCATGTCCTGGAATCCAAAAATCCCTTCTAGTCGTCGCAAATTGCAAATGATACCACACATTAAAGGAAGGTTAATGGCTAAATCTGCAGAGAGCAAGAATTGGACAAATTGAGGCTAGGTTATACAGATCCATTGGTTTAATCCAAACAACCAGATAGATATGTCATTTACGTGTAATTCACCAAAACCAAAAGGTAGACCATTCTTCAGTAAATGGAAATTGTACAAGGCCCGTTACATTTCGAGCCTCTCTCATCGGCGCCGCAAAAGCAACCTCTGCCGCGCCGTTGAAACCTAGGTGAAACATGATTACAACGAACTGAAGAACGATAGACCGGTATACTAGGGCATCGTAGCACGGACAAGGTTTCGACTTACAGAAATCGCCGATGTACCGTCCCTCTCCTGCCCCGCCCATCTGACACTATTTGGCCAGGGCGAGGTTAAAGATGGCCGCTGCAATGGCCGTCCGTCATCGTCTCATCCTCCGGCGAAGACCCGCCCTTGGGAGACGATCAGACGACCACCGGCTCGCGACGTCCCCGACCATCTCTCAACCCCTCGAGCAAACTCCGGCGAGCTCTCCGGTGTAGCCTGGCCCTCGCCCCTACGGCCCATCCAGAAAGAGGGGGAAAAAATGCGATCTCCCCATTTCTGGGCTTGGACCGAATGTTACAGTAGGCAGCGTCCTCAAGAGGGCCGCGTATTGAGAAGCTGCAAAATCGACTGAGACGGCCTTTGCATTCTAAACCCGTGGGGATTAGACCGTCAACAATTCCTCAAAAAGGATCAATGCTTAGAGAAGGCCGATTTGGTGCCCGGGCACACCTAGTCCCGAAATCTGGGCCGTGGGTGTCTCGTTGAGATTGTGTACCTGTCCTCTATCGTCATGTGCATGGACAGAGAAAAAACCATTTGAGGTGCGGTAACTTTGGACCGAAACCGACGGAGAGTAACAACGACTTTTCTCACGGTTTCTGGATGGGGTCAAACAGGGGCTCGTCCCACGGCCCGCGGCCACCGACGGCGATGAGGGCCTGCCTTGCCTGAGCTGGCTTCTCTTCTCGTTCGGCAACCTTGCTGTGACCGTGAGCCGCCCGGATAGTGGAATCGGTGTCCTCGCTCAGCACGTCCCGGAGGCGGAGCCGCCGGAGCGAGAGCCGGTGCGGGTCCTCGTACATGGCGGAGGTGCCACCCAGCCGGAACTTGCCATTGGCCCGCCGGACATGCTTCTCCGCGTGGGCGTGGACGACGCTGCGGCTGCCGGACATCTCAAACACCCCCAGCACGGGCCTGGACCGCGCCGCCCGCATCGGCGCAGCCTTCCGCCACGCCCCCATGAGCGGGATGTACATCATGACCCCCTTGTGCATCTTGGCCTTGACGGACCCGGCGCTCGACGCACCAGACCGGCCACCGACGACGTAGAGCTCGTCGCCCACGCCGGCAACGGAGAACATTGACCTCCCTCGGAGCGCGGCTGCACCGACCCGGCGCCACCGATGTGCGGCCACGTCGAGCGTGTGCACGGCGCCGGCCGCACCGCCGCCGCCCAGCCGCCGTCCCCCTCGACCCCGAACAGGAACAGCCAGGGCGTGGTGGCCGCGCGCGGGCCCTCGCGGCGCAGGCACAGGAACTGAGGCGCGACGGTGAGGTCCCTCCACCGCCGGCACGCGCAGCGCGCCGCCAGGAGCGAGGCGAGCGGGAGCCGGCTCAACACCATCTCCAGCACGTCGTCCGGGAGCGCCGCCAGGGTCGTCGCCTCCCCCAGTGGGTCGAGGCGTCCTCGCACCCGGACCCCAACGCCGCCTTCGCCGCCGACCAGGACAGGATCTACGCCGTCGAGATGTTCAGGATCTTCGGCAAGGTCCTTGACTTCGCCACGTTGTCGCCTCTGCCGCTGTTGCTGCTGTACCAGGCCGCCGAGGACGCCACGCCGCCGTTCATCTCCGGGCCGTCCATCCCGGCGGCGCCGGCCAGGACGGCCCCGTGCGTGGGGATGTCGAAGGCGGCGGCGAGGTCGCGCGTGATGAGCGACTGCGAGAGCGGCATGAGCTCGTCGGGCGCCGGCAGGTCCTCGTCGAAGCGCGCGACCCAGCTGGGCTCCTCCTCCTCCCTCATCCTCAGCTCGGAGGCAGCGGAGCAGAGCAAAGGAATTCCCTTTTCCCTTTGCCACGGCCTCAAGATCGATGATGGGACAGGTTTTACCACGGGTAGAAAAATCTGAACCTTGCAGTGGACACGAATCTCGATTGGAATGTATGAGCAAGATATCCGGTGCATGTGTGCTCGGGCACCAAAATGCATTTTCGCAATGCTTATTCATTCTTGAAAAACATTCTGTGATAACAATGCCTTTTGCCGCTTAACCGTCTTCGAACGTATAAAATTGATGAAAGTTTATACTTTATAGTTTTTAAAAGAGGGAATACCCTTATCTCTGCCTTGGTTGATGTCATATTATTCATTATTTAAAAAATTAGGCAAAATAAGACAACGATGACAAACAAGTCGACAAAAAAAAACTTAAAGCCGTATGGCTCACGACAGTAACCCCATCAACCTGCTGCAAACCTGATGGAGTGACTGAAATAAACGAAAGTACACAACTCTTAAATAAAGCCTTGAATAAGAGATCGTCGCACGTGCGCTAATATTGACAAGTCCAACTATAGGTAGATCTCTGTATATTTATCCCAAGTTTCAAGCCACCACCTTCGGTCAGGGCATGACGCCAGACGCGCGTCGACATTTAGGGATCAGAGAAGTTATGTTTGTACACACATACTTGCCTTCAAAAAAAACTAAAGTAACCCTTCCTCTCCACCGCTGAGCTCTCAAACAGTGTTTTGAGAGTCGCATCCGACTTTTTCTCTGCTTCCTCGCCGGCGCACTCCTGGCTCCCCTCCGGCGGTGATGCCGCTCGGCGTGGCCTTGGATGTGTCGCTAGGCTTGTAAATACTAGTGGTAGGTCTAGTTTTTGGCTGTATGCCTTGTTTGCCTTCGTGGAGTCTGAGAGTAGGTCGACGGATCCAGGCGGCCGGATCCGCCGCGCCGTGCTCTTCCTCTTCCTTGCTGCAGCACGGCGGTGGCAGGTGGTGCTGTATGTGATGCTGAAGAAGACGCGCATCTCTCCGAATAAGGTACGCAAAGGAAGCTTCGATTTAGGGATTGCCGGCCATCCCTGGGCTCGGGTTCTTCTTCTGCTTTTTGATTTGATACTCCGGTGGTCGGAGTTCAAGATGAAGAGAGGATTTACCAGCTTTCATAAGGCCGAATCCTTGCTCTTCCGTTGTATCTTCTTGGATCTGTCTCCTCTGCTAAGTGGCAAGATGGCAGAGTCTGAGAACGGGTCGGTGTGTACTGATAATCGACGGCAAGGCAGGCTTGGTAGGAATTCTGGAGATGGGGATTTTCTTCTTCTATGCTGCAGTGGATGTGGGAAGAAGAAGAAGAAGAAGAAGAAGAAGAAGAAGAAGAAGAAGAAGAAGAAGAAGAAGAAGCGACTTGGATCTGGAATCCTACGTGGAGAACTTGCGACTGCGACTTGCGGAGATCCTCAACGGCGGCGTGCTAGCGCCTCTGTTATCCATGGCCACAAGGGCCACTCCGTGCTGAGGTGCGTCTTGCATCTCAGATTCTCCAACCTCCAGGCCAGAGTGCCATTTCGGAGGCCCTTTCTCAGTTCCGCGACGGCAAGTTTCGTCTCTCCACCGCCAAGTGGTTGCGTCCCCGGTGATGGCGATGGCGGCCGTTGTGTTGAGCTGATCGTTCTCGGAGGAGAAGGACTTGATTGCACTTTTTGTAATATGGATAAGGTCTTTATTGTAAAAGCCAAGGGCTTGGATGTAATTTTCATTTTCTTTGAGGTCCTTGATGTAATTTGTTTGCCCTCCGAATAATGCAGTCGGGACCCTTCGGGATCCTTCTCCTTGTTCAAAAAAAAAAAATACTTGCCTTCAAAGCCATGGGTGATGTCAATACCTCTACCGGTTGACGATATCTCGCCGCTGAAGAAGATGTTGTAAGCAGTACATGTCACATACCGCTCTGCTTCCTGCAATTGTCGCACCATTTTCAATCCACCTCTTGTGGCGACACATGGCATCTTCCCATTGACATCAGCAACATGTATGGCATGACGACTATGCGCGAGATGACTCACGTAGCATTGAACCTGACTAGAGGTCGAGTGGCCGGGCATCCCATTCCCATCGCCGGCCTCGGAAACTTCACGGTCCAGTGAGGAGAGGTCTCACACCGCTGTGTATACCTCGAAAGCTACGCATACTGCAGCGTCCACACGACCATTCACCATTGCAGCTGCCACCGAAATAACCAGGGCCGCTTCCCTTTATCCCAATCTCCCGCAACGCGCCAGATGAGGACGCTGTGTCAGAGATTGTGGCTCTCCAATGCTCTTACTCAGCGGCCATGTCCTGAGGGTTTTCACTAATGATAACATATACTCCCTCCGTTCAATGTCACAACTTTGTCTAAATGTGCATGTACCTACACACTATATCATGCCTAGATACATAAAGTTTAGACAAAGTTGAGACATCTTTTTATGAACGGAGAGCGTAATAAACTCCACAAGGAAGATCAAACCTTATAGACTGGGAAGAAAAAAAATGATCCGGGGATACTTCAGTCAATTCTATAATAATAATTACCAGTATGGAGCTAATAGTGCTGTGATGTTGGCTGCAAGAGCGTGCCAAACTGCCTTCACATTCCCCTCACCTTTCTAGCTTTCAGAATGATGTAATGTGCCATCTAACCTAGCAGGAGGGACACCATGGCAAACATCACTTAAGCAACATCTAGTAGCTAGCATATGAAATGGACGAAGAAAGAAGGAGATATCCTACAAGAACCAACAAATCCCTGTCTCTTTTCTGGAAATCTCTGGTTGGCTCCCTGCCTCCATGTGGAGAGGAGAGGTTCTTTTCGTATGCGATTGTGACTAAACTTGCATAGGCGTGGTTTAAATGGCTAGTATAGCAGATAAGCCTGTGACGTGTATGCTGGCAATACCATCCGTACCTCTCGGATCTGTATCAAGGATTTTAAGCTTCTTGTTCCCTTTCTGGGTCATTTGGTTCCAATTTGTCCTGACAAACTGTGACCCCTTACCTACAAGCAGTGACCTCTTCTTGGCCCTTCCCTCCCTGTGTTTGTCATCATCTTGTTGTTCTCTATGACACTGACTCCAGCATCTATGTCAATTTCAAGTACTTTCAGACACAAAACAAGGCTTCGAGTCTAGCATCAACGATCCGCTATTTTACAACTGTACATAGGGTGTGCGACAGACAGAGTTGAACTTGGTTTCGCCTTCTTCTTCTTTGGGCAAGGAGATTGAAAGGCTCATCAAAAGGCAGTGAATAATCGCATCATGAGAGGGTTCATCTTCCGGGCCCCCCTGCAGCTACTCCCAGATTTCGATGTGCACGCAGCTTCGACGTGCTTGGATTTGGATCTCGTTAGGACGTTGCACGAGTGAGGTGAGTTACTGGCAAGTGTAATAATTAATTCACTGGATCAGGAGAGTGCCACGTTTCGGAGGCCAAGTTCCATGGAGTCCGGTGTTTCGAAAGAATCGAAAACGCTATCTAAAAGTTTTAAAATTTGAAAATATTCATGCATAAAGATGTTTTCTACAAGTCTGTAACATTTTGTTGAAAATATGTTGTATTGCGTCCTACACAAACATCATAAAACTGTGGCTCTGGATAGGCAAAAGAGTCTCGATTTTGGTCTTTATGTTTGTCTTTTTTATGCCGATCACACATGAAACATAATTCTATGATTTTTTTTAATGTATATACTAGGCATTTTTCTATACTTCTTGGTTTTTATATATTTTAAAGTGTAAAAATAAAATTCTTTAAGTTTCAAGAAAACAGACTTCGTGTAGGTCGAGCACCATTTAGAGTTTGTGTGGGTCACAAAAGTTACATTGTTGAATTATACGTGCATGCAGTCATGCAAGCATGGAAAAAATAGCGCGTTATTTTGGCGCTAATATCACGTTATAGCATATCGGGAGTGGCCACGCTATATTTTACAACTTTTGCACGCTATAATGCTATTAATGAAATAGCACGCTATATCGCGCTAAAACATCACAATTAACCTCATAGCACACTATTGGTTTCTAACCTATCGGCACAAATGATCAAATCTTCCACCTTAGCAAGAAGAAGAAGTTGCTACCTATTTGTAGTGGTGATGAACCGCAATCTGTCGGGTCATCCTTTAAATCTGAACATGATATCGCTAATGTTCAGATTCTGAATAAATAATTTATACTATTTTGTTGTTCCGTGGGATGTTGATATTAGGCTTCTAGAAAATTGGTGAACAATTTTTATAGGTGGTTATGCATATATTGTTCTACTATTTCTTTATTATATTCTTTATTCTTGTTAAGTCTCTTTATTTCTAAGCTATATATGTTATTTTTTTCATACCGCTATTTTAAACATAGCACACTATTAACATGCTATAGCGTTTATAGCATCCGAAAGAGGTTGCCATTATTTCTTACTAGTTGAATTTGGCGCGTCGTCACGCCGCGCTCTTCGTGATAAATTTAATGTTTTGTATTTTTCTTTAATGGATAATATATTTTGTAAGTAAGTTTTGGTTGTGTTGATATGTGTAGTCGTGACATTGGCTGAACCGTGGTTGTAAAAAAAAAGAACGCAATATGTATAAATACATGGAATTGTAGGTTCAAAAATTGCAGAATTTACAAAATTAGACATTTCTGAAATTGTTAGAAAAGTTTAAAATTATGACAAATTGGACACACTGCATAATTGGTGTAAAATGGTTGTATTAGTTTTCTAATTAATTTTTTAAAAGTTGTTTAGTCATGCATAAAAAAATGTGTTAGTTGTGAAGGTTTCATTTTTTGTACAAATTTGGTGTTTTTTTTTGCGAACTATGGATCAGAAGATATGAATTTTATAGCTTTATGCATTTTCCGTAATTTTATTTTGTAAGTAAGTTTTGGTAGTCTCGATATGTGTAGTTGTGTCATTAGCTAAACCGTGGTTGTTTCAAAAAAAAAAGCAATATGCATAAATATATGGAGATGTAGGTTAAAAAATTATTGAATTTACAGAATTAGATAAAAAAATTTAAATTGTTAGGAAAGTTTGTATGTCATAAGTAGTTATTATTTCTTTTTTGTAATATGTTTGAGTTTTGTTTTAAATATTGAATTTAACTTAACAATAAACGGTAATACACTATATGAGCATTTGTTATGTTCAATTAAAATTCAATCCATATTTGGAGGAAATGAATTTATATTTTCTCCAAATATTTAATTGTCTAGGTGCTTTTTAAATTTAGGTGCATAGTTAGAAAGTTTTAAGTTATATCACTTCTAGATATGTTAGTGTAATTGAAATGATCGAGATTTTATTTTGACATAATTTTATATTATGGTTATCTATAAATGTTAACCAATTTGAGCATTAGTTTAAATTTGGAAATGTGTGCAATCAAAAATATATTTTTTGTAGGTTTGAAAGTTATTGGAATTCAAAAAAATGTTTGTGTTTGAAAAGTGTTTAGTTTTCAAAAATTGTTTATATTGAGAAGTTACTTAGGAATGATTTTTTTTTAAACAATGGCCACGTTTGGAAGTTGTTTTTAATTTTAAAGTATTCAAATTTGAAATTTGACTGTGCGTCATAAATAGTTTGCATTTTTTTTGTGGTTATTTTGATATACATTTTTTTCATGGATAGATTTAAAATTTGATTATATATGATATAAGAAGTCAACAATTTTTTTGGAAGTTGTTTTTAATTTAAAGTATTCAAATTTGAAATTTGACTATGCGTCATAAATAGTTTTCATTTTTTTGTGGTTATTTTAATATACATTTTTTCCATGGATAGATTTAAATTTTGATTGTATATGATATAAAAAGTCTAACATTTTTTTTTGTGTTCATGTTCAAAATTGGAAATGTTAACATTCTTTTAATGTTTATGGAAATGGTTAGATTTAAAAGATATTTGAAATTTAAAAATATTCAAATTTTAAAAATTTCATTATTTTGCTATATATATTTTTTGGTGTGTAAATTTAAATTTATTGAATTTGCAATATTTTTTACTTTCTGGAATTTGTGTGAAGTAGTACGGGCCCACCTGTAAGGAATTTTCAAAAAAAATCGTAAAAAGAAAAAATACTGACAACCTGGGCCCACGCTGACGCCGCAATGACGTCAGCAATGGCGTGGGATGGCCGCGGCGGCGTGGAGCACGGCGGCGGCGCGACACGGGGAGCTAGGACGTGCTGGTGGGCGCGCTGGATGCGCTTCGACGCGGAGTGCACGGGGGTGGCGGCGCCGCCTCTTCTGCGTCGACGTAGCGTCGCCGGCGGGGTACGAAAGTGGCGGCGGATGCCGACGACGGCGAGGTCGATTCCGGTGAACTCACGGCGTTCCGGCAGGCGGCTATCGGCGAGGAGGGAGAGGAGGAGGCGACGAAGCTCGCCATTGCCATCGATTTGTCCGGAGTGGAGCACAGCGGCGGCGGCAAGCGTCGGTGGCGGCGGCGGCGACCGGCCCGCGCGTGAGAGAGAAGAGATGGGGGGATTCTGTGGCATTTTTACAAAAAAGATCGTGGTGTCTCATGTAATTACAAAGAGGTTCATCCGCTCGAGGAGATGTGTTCTGCGAGGATCAAATGGTAATTCTCCAAAAACTCGAGGACTTTTTTGTAAAAATCCGGTGGTACTGTTCGACACTGTAGCAGCGAACAGTACGTACTGTTGATAAGCACAGTGCACGGCCGCGGAGAGACCGCGAAATCGGTCAGCTTTCATATAGTTAGCGATGATATCACACTATTTTTTACCTTGCATGCACGGCTTCAGTACGTGGGAGACCAGTTACCAGTGCAACTGTGGCCTGGTCTGATGATCCAGATCTAGACAAACCTGTCGACGAACACAATAAATACAGTCGTTGTACATATCAGTACGGACTGAAAGAGCAAGCTGCTAGTAACTGTTAACCTACTTTTCTTCTACGCAGCTAGATAAGCCATGATTACGACCCAGAACACGGCCTGCCTCCTTGACGGATGATGACCAGGTTGGCTGGCCACCGTGGCTCGCTCACTGCTAACAAAAATACAGCGATTTTTCCTATTTAATGGGAGCTAGAATTCTCTTAGGATTGTATATATGATATATCACCAAAATATAATGTGAGGAATTAAGATACAGCTTACAATTTAAAAAATACAACGATAATGTTTCTTTGTAAATAAAAACGGCGTAGATGCGGCGATTTCCGAAGATGGTAAAAGTCTCTTCTGGTCGATCTGGGCCAATGCTGCTGCACATGTCTAAATTATTAATTACAGTGTAAAAAATAGTTTTAAACCACCAATACACTGTGAGCTCAGTTATTGCGCAGGCTATTGCCAAATTGTCATCCATATTGGCACGTAAATGTTGAATAACATTCTCTAGGTTGTTGTTGCGAGAGACATATCATGGGCTCCTGGTCCTCCGGCCACCGTAAGTTCTACCAGAGCTATAGTCAGCTCAAGTAAAAATAAAAAGTTGTAGTCAGCAGGCAAAAACAAAAAGTGACGGTTTCTGAAAGGGGCGTGTTTTAAAGCGGCAATGCTAGCTAATACTCGGATGCCATGTTTCTACTGATTTTCGGGTTTGAGATGCTGGAAACATATTCTAAAAAAAATGCCGGAAACAACTCAGATGACTCATGTTTGTACTTTTTTTCGAGTGTGATATGTTGGAAATGTATCTATTTAAATTGAAACTTAATTGTGTAATTCGTATTACTCCCTCCGTTTCATAATGTTTTTTTTAAGAAATGGGGAGAAGCCTCATCCTCTGCATCATGAGGATGCATACAGCCATTTTATTACAAGCTTTGAAGTATCAGGTTCACAAAGTACATATCATGCGTCTGAAAGAGTGGCAATAAACACTAGCCAGCGGAAAAACAAAAGAATAACGAAACACTTATGCATCATTTAATCTATTGAAGATCTGCCAGCCAGCGAAGTTGTAGAATGCTCGGGCAACCTCCTCAAGTCGGCCGCACCCAGTAATCACCTCCGCCCGTTGCTCCATAGGGAGGAGGAAGGACCACGCACCAAGCAGGGACGTAGCCTTGAAGATAACCTGCAAGTAGTTCATATGTTTTGTTTTGTTAAAAACCAAATCATTTCTACACGTCCACAGGGACCAAAGTATAGCACAAACGCCTACACGTACACGTGCTTTATCTACTTTTTGCATCCCTCTCAGCCAATTCCCAAACATGTTTGTGATATTAGCTGGTGGTGGTAAATTAAAGGTGAATTCGACAATTCTCCAAATAAAACGTGCTAGGGCAAGTTAGAAACAAATGTTCAATTGACTCCGTTGAGTCACAAACTCACATTTCGTACACCCTTTCCATTTCCTTTTAATCAAATTATCCTTAGTGAGGATAACCTTCTTATAGAGAAACCACATAAAGATCTTAATCTTCAACGGTACTTTCAATTTCCAAATATACTTTCTCAAAAAAACGGTATGATCATTAACCAAATCAAGGTACATGGATTTAACTGAAAAAGTCCCATTGTGGGTTAAGTTCCACACAAATCTATCCGGCTCATTGGACAATTCAACTTGCATTAGCCGTTGAATCATGTGTGCCCATCGTTCCCAATTATTCCCATTCAAAGAACGCCTAAATTCAATATTTATAGGAGATGTCAAAAACACTTGTGTAATCAAGACATTCTTATGGCGCACTAAGTTATAAAGAGAGGGGTATTGGACAGCAAGGGACGTATTCCCTAGCCAGACATCCTCCCAAAAGCGGGTGATCATGCCATTGCCTACAACGAAATGACCACGCGAGAAAAATTCTTCCTTGACCGCCATAAGGCCTTTCCAAAAGGGAGAGTCCGTAGGGTTACTTGTCACTTGTGACAATGTTTTATGTCTTAGGTATTTATTATGCAGCATTTCCTGCCACATACCCTCCTCATTCAACAGTTTGAAAAGCCATTTACTCAGTAAGCAATTATTCTTAATATCAAACACCTCTATGCCCAAACCACCCTGATCTTTAGGCCTACAAACAATGTTCCACTTAGTTAAGCGATACTTCTTTTTAACGCTGTCACTATCCCAGAAGAAACGAGACCTATAAAAATCCAATCTTTTGCGTACCCCTTTTGGTACTTGAAAGAAGGAAAACATAAACATCGGTAAACTGGTGAGTACCGAATTTATAAGGATAAGCCTATCTCCGTATGAGAGGAGCTTTCCCTGCCAGCAACCAAATTTGCGTTCAAATCTATCTTCAACTAGTTTCCACTCACTATTGAGCAGCCGCCTATAATGAATCGGTATCCCTAAGTATTTGACAGGTAGTGACCCACATTCACAACCAAAAATTTCTTTATAGGCATCTCTCTCAGCTTGGGCTTGCCCAAAACAAATAATCTCACTCTTATGAAAGTTAATTTTTAGACCGGAGAGTTGTTCGAACAAGCACAAGATTAGTTTCATGTTAACCGCTTTTTGTAAGTCATGTTCCAAGAAAAGAATCGTGTCGTCAGCATATTGTAGAATTGAAACTCCCCCTTCTACGAGGTGAGGTACTAGGCTGCCCACCTGACCATCCTCTTTTGCTCTATTAATAACAATAGCAAGCATATCTGCTACAATATTAAATAGAATAGGAGACAAAGGGTCCCCTTGACGCAACCCTTTTCTTGTCTGAAAATAATGGCCAATGTCGTCATTAACCCTTATTCCTACACTACCAAGCTGAACAAAGTCCTGAATCATCCTACACCAACGTGGATCAAAGCCCTTCATACGCATCGCTTGCTGTAAGAAAGGCCATTTAACCTTGTCATATGCTTTTTCAAAGTCTATCTTAAAAAGAACACCATCCATTTTTTTCCTATGAAGTTCATGGATGGTCTCATGCAGGACTACCACCCCCTCTAGGATGTGTCTTCCTGGCATAAAGGCAGATTGTGTCGGTTTTATAACTTTATCTACAATAGTTGAAATCCTATTTGTTGCAACCTTCGTAAAGATTTTGAAACTCACATTGAGTAAACAAATAGGCCGATATTGTTGTATTTGCACCGCATTCTCCTTTTTGGGAGCAACGTTATTATACCGAAATTTAATTTGAACAGTTCAAGCTCGCCTGCTTGTAACTGTACAAACATTGACATAATATCATTCTTAACGATATCCCAACACATTTGATAAAACTCAGCAGGAAACCCGTCTGGTCCTGGAGCTTTGTTATGTTCCATTTGCATAATAGCTTCATAAACCTCCTTTAAAGTAAAATCGGCCACAAGAACACTATTTTCTTCCTCTGTTAATTTTTGTACATCCTCAACTAAAGTTTCATCTAAACTAACATTACTTGGAGCCGGCGCTCCAAACAATTTTTTATAATAATCTGAGATATAAAGTTTTAGGTTGTCTTGCCCTACAACAATCCCCTCATCTTGCTCTAACTGAAATTTTTCTTCTTGCGATGTTTACCATTAGCAATAAGGTGGAAGTATTTCGTATTACTTCCCCCTTCCTGGATATATTTTACCTTAGCCCGTTGTGCCCACTTCACTTCCTCGTCCCTTCGCAATTTTTCTAAACTAAGAGATGCCTCCCTTAACGTAGCCCTTTCCACATTATTTAGGGGGATTGATTCAGCTTTGATATCCAATTCATCAATGATCCGGCTTAACCTATCCCTCTCCTGTCTATAAACTCCACTTTTATTCTTAGCCCATCCTCGAAGAAAACGTCTAAGATGTCGAATTTTGTGCTGCCAAATTTGAATTGGAGACAATCCCGTATGGACTGAGTTCCATTCCGTCTTAATCATATCATAAAAACCTTCTTGGCTTAACCAAGATAGCTCAAAGGAGAATTTACTAGAGTTACCTAAGTATGATTGATCACCAGAATCAATTAACAAAGGCGTATGATCCGACCCCGACCGTGTCAAAGCTGAACCGAGACAAGAGGATATTTTTGCTCCCACTCCACCGTAGCTAGAACTCTATCTAGCTTTTCATACGTTGGTGTTTCCCGCCGGTTAGCCCACGTATACTGCCGACCCGAGAGATCGATTTCTCTAAGGCTTAAGCATTCTATAATGGCGTTAAACATTATTGGCCACCTAGTTGAAAATCTATCATTATTCTTATCCTGTGGTCGGCGCATGATGTTGAAATCGCCTCCAACCAACAGTGGCAGAGGTTGGTCCTCACACATACGGACCATCTCAGCTAAGAAATCTGGTTTTTGTGCGTCTTGTGCTGCACCGTATACAGCAACAAAAATCCACTCAAAGCCATCAATTTTAGAACGCAAGTGAAGTTTAACCATATAGTCTCCCGTGTCAACTTTTTTGACAGAAAGAGACGTAAAATTAATACCGATTAAAATTCCTCCAGATCGCCCATGTGGTGGTAAACAGAACCACGTATAGTCCCTTCCCCCAGACAAGTGATTTAAGAAAGATACTGAAAAATTGGACTTTCCCGTCTCTAAAATAGCCACCACATCTAAATTTCGCTCTCTTATAGATTCTTGTATAAACCAAATCTTTCCCGGATCTCTAAGGCCCTCACTATTCCAAATAAACGCTCTCATTTTCACGCAGATTTTTTAACTTTAAATCGAGCACTACGCCTAACGTTTGAAAAATCTATTTTCTTTTTAGCCCTGGACTGCTTGGCCCTCACAGGTTTGGTGGACTGATCCGTATGATCATCCACCACCCCTCTTCTTCCTCTGCTAAATCCTCACAAAGTGCGGACACTTTGGAAATTAACAGATTCTTAGGTTGCTCTTCTTCAGAGCTAATTGTATTCTGTAAGATAGTTAACGACCTCTCCTTTTCTAATGACCTCACTACAGAAATAGAGGCCTTAACTTGTGATGGTGAGCGTCCTAAGGTTACCCCAATTGCACTAGCATTACTGACTAAATCAAGATCAGAAAAATTTAGAATAGAAAACTTGGACTTGAGTTTTGTACCTGAGTGAATAGGTGAATTCCGGTTTTCAGCAATTTTCATCGCCCTCTCCAGCATAGTCGCATCGGCATTCGGTTGCGCCCTTATACGATTACTTGAGCGCAGACCCACCGAAGATGGCTCCGGAATCCCACCAAAAGCAACAATATCCGCAGTTGAAGCCTTCAGTGGAGAAGAGAAACTATCACCCATTCCAGCTGCAGGTGATAACGAGACTGAATTCTCCGGGCAGTATACTAAGTTTCCCATTGGTGTCATCTTGAAGCAAGTATCGAGCTGGGGTACATACTGTCCCGAGGCATGGCGGAGAGATCACCCGCTCACTCGGCTGCACAAACGGCTGCACTTTGCTAGGTTCAGGGAGTACCGTGGTCGGAGACGAGGGTACAACCGTCTCATCAGCAATCAGAAGCGAAGATGGGGCTGACTCGGCGCCCATCTTCAGTTTCGCAGCATCAGCTAAAGGAGAAATAACAGCTTCGCTTGCTGTACAAGACGCTGCCGCTGCAGCTCCTGCGTCGGACGAAACACCTTCCTCGAGGACACCAACGTGAGCTGACTTAGTTGGAGTGTCAAACAGCCTTCTTGCCTCTATCTCATGCCCTCTGCTCGACGAGATGTTCTCTTCTTCTTCTACCATATCAGCCCACCGATCCGAGAAGGAACCAAACCGAATATTAGGGTCGAACACGGAGCGGGAAAAGAAGGAAGGTAAAACGACTCCACCTTTTGGAGTAATACTTGCAGTTGAGCCATCAGGAGCAGGTGAGGGTTTTTGACCAGCAACATCATTCTTAGATTCAGACTTATCATTTAAATTATCAGACCCATCTTGTTTAGGGTGGCTCGTATTACCAGCCCCATCCAAACCTTTCTCATTTTTATCATTAGCTCCGGCTGATCCATCATCTTTCTTGTCACTTGGAGCTTGTGGCATGTCTTCATCCGCAATCAGCACCTCTTGTTCCCCTTCAAGTTCAAACGATAAACGGTACCCTTCTCCCTTGAATAGGATATCTTTGTGATAGGGTATAGCTGAGATATCTCTCACTCTATAGAGGCCCCTTAACACATCAAAATTTCTCATGTAAGCCATGTCCAGTTTTTTTGTCTTTCCAAGCAAGTCTCCAAGTGCCCATAGTGCCAGGTAATCCTGCCTCAAATCATCCGGAATCCCATGAATCAAAACCCAAACGTCTTCCATCTGAAAAGAGGGTTTAACTTCAGTTTTCCACTCCTCAAACTGAACTGAACATACGCCATCTTTGGTCTCAAATTTTCCAAACCGTGTTGCCCGTATTAACTCCATCTTGCTAGGAAATTGTGTCTTATACACATTGTTCCCAGCCGGCTGCACATCCCAAAGAAAATCATCATCAAGAACAATCCATTGAAGAACCTCCACTATTTCTTGGACTGACAAAGTGCCACCAGAAACTGTAATCCGACCCATCCGACCATTGTCAGACTTTGGCCTGAAGTTTGGAGTAGCATGAGCTTCAATAACCATGAGATCTTCATGAGCCAACCCGAAAATAGAAAGTGTTGGTTTTGGAGCATCATGGAGAGGACAATCAGCACTTGCATGGTCTACCGAGCTACAAAGATCACATAAAATAGCAGTACACTCAACTGAAAAATGCCCCTTTGCAGCACATCTAAAACACTTCACCTTCTCAGCATTCTTATCTTTTTTCTCCGCAACTTGGTTATCTCAGCAGTTGTGATTGCTCCTGGGCAACAGAAGCTGCAACAGTAGTCGTGGTACTCACTTTCCCGCAGTAACTTGAGCCTCAGCTGGCGCAGAGACAGCCGGTGTTGGATTCTCGGCCCTTGCCGAGGCAGAAGGTGTTCGCCTTGGCGGTGGACGCCGACTATCACGCCCGAAGCTGCGTCCACGGCGATCAAAGCCACCATCGCGCTGTCCATGGAAGTCCCTTCTTCGATCATTGTCATAGAAACCAGGACCACCAGCTCCAGGATGGAATCCGCCATGGCCGCCGCCCTGGAAGTTCCCCCCGTAGCCCCATTGCCATTGAAATTGTTTCCATTGTTTCCGTTGAAGTTACCACGGCCATGATCATAGAAATCTCCACGTCCAAAGTCGTTTCCGCCACGACCGTAGTCATAGCCCACAGCTCTGTACCCTCCACCGCCACCGCCACCGCCACCATAGCCCTGGTGATTGAAGTTACTTCCGCCTCCACGGGCATTGCTCGGGCCGGCACCTTGGAACCGAAAGTTGTTTCCGCTTCCACTCCCCGGACCCTTGCCGCCACCGCCGCCGTCTCTACTCGCCATCCTTGGAGGAACGCGTGGCGCATGAGCCGAATCACGGGACCAATAAAGACCTAAGATTTTTCGGAACGAGTTCCCAGCCTTAGATGATCGACAGGCGCAGGACGGGCCCGTGTGGCCAACCTGGCATCTCACGTTTCAAGAAGATCGGCCCGTTTGGCCCAAACAAGGATCACGGAAATTCAAAATATTCCGCCTCGCTCCAACGCCACTGACTACAATCGAGATCGTCCGGCCAGATTTTTGCCATGGCGAGCATGAGAACTAATTCTTGCCCGCCGAGTCACCTGGATCCATTCTGTTGGATCATAATCCTCCAAGAGGAATGTCGACGGAGATAGCACCGGAGTGCGAAAACCCTCGGCCGCCGTCTTCGCCTCAGCCTGCACAGGAACAATAGCTTTCATACCTTGGTCTTCTTCTCTGGCGACGCCCTGCATCTCACCTCCCACACCAGAATCCAGAAGGGATAGCCTGGCCTGACGCTTGTTGATTCGTTTCACCATCCGGCGAGACACCTCCGTGAGATCCCTGTCTTCATCTTCCTCCGGCGTGCCGCAGAGTTACCAGCCCAGCGGCGGAGCTGATCTCGGCGGTCACACCCCTTGTCTTCATCTTCAGATTCCGGCGATAGTTGCCAGAATCGCCCTAACGGCTCCCCTCCGTTTTCTTCGGAGCCCATAACGAAAACACTTCTGGCAATCTGGTCGGTGTATAGTTTTCTGTACGAATATTAAGACATGGGTATTTTGCATAGAGTCGACTCATTTTCTTTCTTGAAAAAATCACGAGAGATGAGTTCTTAATACGCACAAAATGAATACAATCCATCAAATCCCTCTTTTGAGACTAGATCTCATTTTTTTTATGGGTCAAATTGTCCATAAATAGCAAATACATCTTATATTATGGATTTTTTTTCAAAAAACTATACATCTTATATCAAGGAACGGAGGGAGTATTTATCAATTACTGATACTATTATGACTAAAAAGCGGTTTTTCCTCTATGGTTGCGTCTGTTAACATGCATTTTCGCAAAAATATATATGTCCTAAGAAACTAGGACGAGGTTTCGGAAGGATCATGAAGGCACATGGGAAATGATCATAAAAACAGTCCACTTTTTACCCTCTAGTTATGCATTGGTGATACTAATTACCCCATATAATAAAAATCGTCTAGATTACCCAATTTTTTGGACCCTTATGTTCTAATGCATTTCTGTTAGGCAAGGTGTGAGGTGATGATTGAGGCTCATAAATAGGAGGACAACGAAGACGAATTGAACATATGGTGAATAGAAGGTTGATGCATGCTGCGCGCCAAGTTGACGAGGGAATATCTTGCGGTTTTTCTTCTATCTCCCCGGCAACGGCGCCAGAAAACAGTCTTGATGGCCCTTGAAGAGGTTGATCTACGACGCCAGAAAACACTTTGCTTGATCTCCGGTGCGTAGTTACCTGCGTTAAAAGTAAATGGGTTAGGTTGAGACTCCAAGTGCAGAGTGTGTAGTAGTGGAAAACGTGTTTTCCCCACGAGGGTGACTCGAGGGTTTAATATCGAACTCTCGGGGAATCAGTAGTGAAGATATATCTTCTTATCCTTCTTTTGGTTACCTACAAAACAAAGTCAAATGTTTTGGTCCTCAACCTCACCTGTGGTTGTCAAGCACAAGGTGTAAGAATGATATCAAGATAGTTATGCAATGCAAACATGAAATAAATATGCAATGGTGGTGGATGCAATGGTAAATGATATTCACTACAAGAAATATGCCAACTTGTGACCTTATGATAGTGACCCTGAAAATATTGGTCATAGATCTATGACCATTTCGAACCAATTGGTCGCAAACTGTTTGAGAGGGTCCAAACCCGAAATTATAACGACCAATTTAGTCAGAAAGGTCATAGTCTGCTTACGTGAATTGGTCATAATGCAGACAGCTATGCTCTACCACCTTATTTTCGGTGGATTATGACCAATTTAAATGGTCATACTCGCTAATTTGTGATGCGTTGAAATGACGGGGCAGCCAACTCAGCATTCTCGCATATGTGTCATGTCCACATGTCAATTTTCGCCTATGTGTCACGTCCATGTGTCGATTTAAACCTATCACTGACATGTGGGACCCACACATTGACTTGTTGACCATGAAGTCCAACTACACCGCCTATCCAATGACACATGGGACCCACCAACAATTTGACATGCGGGGCCCACCACTGACATGACACGTGGGACCCACCAAACTAACACGTGGGGCCCACACCAACCTGACATGCGGGACCCACCACGGACTGGCACATGGCCACCTACGACCTGACAGGTGGGACCCACCTCCGACCTGACATGCGGGATCCACCAAACAGACAAGTGGGACCCGCCACGTAGAGCAACAAAATTCGGAAATAAATAGCGCGCGTAGGGACTCGAACACGCGACCAACACTACACCACGGATGTACTCCTACCGCCAGGCTACCAACTCGGTTGTGTCTTGGTACCGCACTCAGCCTTCTTAAAGAATGTGGCGGTTTCTTAGCCTTGGCCTAAGGCTTCTTTCTTTCTTTTTCTTTAAAATTGCGGGTCACCGAGTGGGCCAACAGCCCATAGGAGATCCAATGGTTTGCTGAGCTTCTGGGCTGGGCCGGCTCACCACGGCTGGTTTTTTTTTGTTCTTTCCTTTTAATTCTTTTTTGTTTTCTTTTATAACTTTTGATTTTGAACTTCAATTTCAACCAAACAAATTTTGTAAAATTTGTAAAGATGTCCTCTGTCATTATAGACTATTATGGAAGGTTTTTAGTCAAAATAAAATACAAAAGCTTATATATTGCTTTATATAGGGTATTGTGGAATTTGAAATAAAATTTTGGGATTATTCTTTTAAATTTAAATGAAAGATAAAACCCATGCAAGGTTTTTAAATTATAAAAAGATGAAAGGCAAAAATCCACTTCTAAATTCGAGTATTAAAATTATGACATGACACAATGCGAAGGTATTCCATTATTTTGATTTTTTTGAATTTTGTATGCTTGTTTGAAAATCTAGTCGAAGTCTTGGTCACGACCGTTCGTGTGTAGTGATTGAATCATGCAAATATTTTTGTGTATCTATGATAAAATGACTAGTTGTGAACCTATATATGAAATTCCTGAAAAATAACGGGCAAGATATATAGCACTTGTAGTTCAAATTTTAACCATTTCCAGCTGAATCGGCAGGAAACCGTTTAATTGTCCGGAAAATGGTAGAAAGCTCAGAAATGAATAATTTTTGGTGGTTGTACATATAATGATATCTACTATGTGAACAATTTTTATCGGTTCCATTTTGGACGACACTCTCGGTAGCCGCTTCATAAAAAGTCGGCCTATTAGCACTTAAAAAATGAAAAGTGGATTTTTTTTGTGAAGCATGTCGAAATTGCTGGTCGGCAACATTGTTTGCCATGCCACAATGCACACATGTGCCAAATTCGGGCACATTTCGACAAACTATGTCATGAATGTGGCCAAAACACTGCTTGTTAGTCCTGAAAGCTATGAATGTCTACTCATGATAGCAAGTTTCTGGCAACACGTTTTCAATAAAACTTCCGAATTGCAAGTTTATATTTTTTTATGGTAACTATGTCACATGTCATGATGCTACGCGAAGGTTTTCCATTATTTTGATTTTTTTTTTGAATTTTGTATGCTCGTTTGAAAATCTAGTCGAAGTCTCGGCCGTGACCGTTCGTGTGTGGTGATTGAATCATGCAAATATTTTTGTGTATCTCTAATGAAATGACTAGTTGTGTACCTAGAAATGAAATTCCTAAAAAATAACGGGCAAGATATATAGCACTTGTAGTTCAAATTTTAACCATTTCCAGCTGAATCGGCAGGAAACCGTTTAATTGTCCGGAAAATGGTAGAAAGCTCAGAAATGAATACTTTTTGGTGGTTGTACATATAATGATATCTACTATGTGAACAATTTTTATCGGTTCCATTTTGGACGACACTCTCGGTAGCCGCTTCACAAAAAGTCGGCCTATTAGCACTTAAAAAATGAAAAGTGGATTTTTTTGTGAAGCATGTCGAAATCGCTGGTCGGCAACATTGTTTGCCATGCCACAATGCACACATGTGCCAAATTCGGGCACATTTCGACAACTATGTCATGAATGTGGCCAAAACACTGCTTGTTAGTCCTGAAAGCTATGAATGTCTATTCATGATAGCAAGTTTCTGGCAACACGTTTTCAATAAAACTTCCGAATTGCAAGTTTATATTTTTTTATGGTAACTAGGTCACATGTCATGATGCTACGCGAAGGTTTTCCATTATTTTGATTTTTTTTGAATTTTGTATGCTTGTTTGAAAATCTAATCGAAGTCTTGGTCATGACCGTTCGTGTGTAGTGATTGAATCATGCAAATATTTTTGTGTATCTATGATGAAATGACCAGTTGTGAACCTATATATGAAATTCCTGAAAAATAACGGGTAAGATATATAGCACTTGTAGTTCAAATTTTAGCCATTTCCACTGAATCGGCAGGAAACCGTTTAATTATCCGGAAAATGGTAGAAAACTCAGAAATGAATACTTTTTGGTGGTTGTACATATAATGATATCTACATGTGAAAAATTATCGGTTCCATTTTGGATGACACTCTCGGTAGCCGCTTCACAAAAAGTCGGCCTATTAGCACTTAAAAAATGAAAAGTGGATTTTTTTGTGAAGCATGTCGAAATC
This sequence comes from Poa pratensis, assembly GCA_947311845.1. Classification (NCBI taxonomy): domain Eukaryota; kingdom Viridiplantae; phylum Streptophyta; class Magnoliopsida; order Poales; family Poaceae; genus Poa; species Poa pratensis. The sequence goes on along the minus strand of CAMZMU010000060.1, from coordinate 29,512,464 downwards.
GCTGGTCGGCAACATTGTTTGCCATGCCACAATGCACACATGTGCCAAATTCGGGCACATTTCGACAAACTATGTCATGAATGTGGCCAAAACACTACTTGTTAGTCCTGAAAGCTATGAATGTCTATTCATGATAGCAAGTTTCTGGCAACATGTTTTCAATAAAACTTCCGAATTGCAAGTTTATATTTTTTTTGGTAACTATGTCACATGTCATGATGCTACGCGAAGGTTTTCCATTATTTTGATTTTTTTTTGAATTTTGTATGCTCGTTTGAAAATCTAGTCGAAGTCTCGGCCGTGACCGTTCGTGTGTGGTGATTGAATCATGCAAAGATTTTTGTGTATCTCTGATGAAATGACTAGTTGTGAACCTAGAAATGAAATTCCTAAAAAATAACGGCAAGATATATAGCACTTGCAGTTCAAATTTTAGCCATTTCCAGCTGAATCGGCAGGAAACCGTTTAATTGACCGGAAAATGGTAGAGAGCTCAGAAATGAATACTTTTTGGTGATTATACATAAAATAATGTCTACTATGTGAACAAATTTTATCGGTTCCATTTTGAACGACACTCTCGGTAGCCGCTTCACAAAAAGTCGGGCTATTAGCACTTAAAAAATGAAAAGTGGATTTTTTTGTGAAACATGTCAAAATTGCTGGTCGGCAACATTGTTTGCCATGCCACAATGCACACATGTGCCAAATTCGGGCACATTTCGACAAACTATGTCATGAATGTGACCAAAACACTGCTTGTTAGTCCTGTCATGTCTATTCATGATAGCAAGTTTCTGGGAACACGTTTCAATAAAACTTCTGAATTGCAAGTTTATATTTTTTTATGGTAACTAGGTCACATGTCATGACGCTATGCGAAGGTTTTTCATTTATTTGATTTTTTTTAATTTCGTATGCCAGTTTCAATATATGGTCAAACGGGTCAAAATAGTGTCAAAACTTTTAAACCCAATCATTTGATTATTTATACATAAAATGTGGTCTAATATGTTCGATAAAATTGTGGTAGTTACTTAATACAAACTCCATTATTTAAACTCAAAATAAAAACGAGGTGGAGCCAATCAGATACCAGAAAGTAGGCACCCACGGATCGTCAATCAAATCGTCCACACAACATCCGACGGAACAATCCAGACCGTCTATACCCTATCTGGAACGAGAGGCGACCGTCTATACCCTATCTGGAACGAGAGGCGGGAGAGATTCAGATATTTTGGACGCAGTCACGCTCTCTCCACCTCCACTCTCCACCTCGCACCTCCAGATCCGCACCTCGCGCCTCCCACCTCCTCGATCCAGATCCGCCACCTCCGCCCACCGCAGATCCCCTCCACCGCCACCACCTCCCCCCAGCTCCCGGCCCTCCTAGTCCACCCCACGCTTTTAGAGCACACCCGCATCAGCCTAGAGAGAGAGGCGCCGTCGCCCAGCCAGCATGCCTAGATGCGGCGGCGGTGGGGACGCGCTGACGGACGGCCCCGCGAGCGTCACTCTCCACAAGCCAGACCTGCACGCGGAAGCCGTGGCGCGGGCGGGGCCCGGCGACGAGGCGTCGGCGGCGGCGCTCTCCTTCGGCGGCGGCTCCCTGCTCTGGCCACACCAACCCCCACCCACCCTCCCTCTTCCTCTCCGTCCCGTCCTCGACTCGGTCTCACCCGCTTTTTTTCTCTCCACAGGCGGTCGCAGCGGCGACAGGAGCTTCGGTGGCAGGGGCGACAGCGGCGGCCGGGGGTTTCGGCCGGCAGTGCGGCGGCGGGGGAGGCCGCGGGAGGGGCTTCGGCGGGCGGAGCGACCGAGTGCCGCACAAACACGACGGCGTCTTCATCGCCAAGGCCAAGGAAGATGCGCTCTGCACCAAGAACTGCTGCTTCAACCTCTCCGCGCCAAGGAAGCACCGCCCCGATCCGGTTTGGCGGACGGTTACGACTAGTTCGTCAAGGTCGACCAGGCCACCACTTCGACCTCATCCTGGTAGCTACCCCGTCTCGCTCCCCCCTTCCTCTTAGATCTAGTTTCTACTTGCAGGCCCATTTGATTCGAGATTGGGATCCTGCCAGATTCCTTGTATGTATATATTTCTCGTTGCTATGTACATGATGATCCTGTTACGCATGATGTAGTACACGCTATAATTTCTGTTGCAGTGGCTTGATTAGTTGATTCAATATTTGCTTGATTGATCCATCTGTTGTATGAATCTATTTCTTGTGTAATGATTTTATCCTAAACTCTCATTTGTGATTAGGATTGCTTACTGGTTGCTTGATAAGTGATTTGAATCATAGCTTCAATATTTGGATATTTTTGTGTGGTCATGTCATTGCAAAAGATACCTCATTCTTCAAAGTGGATAATCTGCTAATGCTAGATTGTACTCCCTAATTCTCCAAAAGATTCTTACAGCGGTTTGATTATGATAAAGTTTTGTTATAAATCCTTGAATAGCTAGTGATGTTACTCTATGGTCTCTTACTAGCTATTTGTAGTCTGATGCAAAGTGACAGTGGTCTCTGTAAATTCTAGCAAGTAAAAAACATATATCTGCTTACTTCTAGCTATCTACGGTGTAAGCGGTTATTGTTGGATTTACTTTTCCCAGATTTGGTGTTCTTTTCTGCGTATTTTGTGTGATAACCTCTTGTGATGTTTATCTGTACTGTTTGGACTATACACATGCTGTATTAACTATATTGTATAATTGCTTGTCCTGTATGTATGAATCAGTTAGTGATCTTTGGAATAACCTGTGCTCAGTTTACTTTATGAGCATTACTTTTTGGCATTTGATTATAAATTGCTCATCTCTGTTTACTATGATGATTTGCTCGCTTCCAAGTAGTAGTATCTGGTGTAGATAAGCAAACAAGGGATGATCTATGCCGCTGTTTATCTGAATTGTTTGTTTGTGGGCGGTGTAGGATGACCTGCAGCGGAACAACCTGGAGCTCAAGAACTTCAACAATAAGATCAAGGAGAGCCAGGAGATGATCAAGCTCAACGAGCAAACAGCCTAACTCGTTGGCAACATTGTCAAGGTTCGTGCCTTGCCTCTCGGAACCCCAGTACCTTATGGTCTTCCTCTAATATGTTATGTTATGGTAGATCTGTTTGCTGGTGCGTAGATTTTACATGCCTGGATTCTCAGTGAACTCGTTCTCACTATTTTATATGCATTACTGGAATACTATATGCACTAATAATTGTTGGACAATATAGTTTTGGCTACAGTTCTCTCATGTGTTAACTCGGGTTCCCATTGGGCCTCTGGCCTTCCTCATGCTTTCTTGTCGCACGACCATCTTGATGCCCAATTGTCTGGCCGTCGAGCTTTTTCGAGTAGCTCGAATGTTTGAAATAAATACATGACCCTGTCTGTCTTGTTCTTCAGATTAATGTGTTGCGATGTTGCATTATTTGCTGCTACTATGCCATGGTACCTATAGGTCAATGCTGTTGATCCCTAGCTTGAGCTTGATTCATGTATATGTATAACACGGCAGTTTATTTGTCCCAAGATAAATTATTTTATGGATTTGTTCCATGTCAATTAGCTTCTGTTTTGGTAGGAGAAGCAACACCTAAGTCTGAGCGTTGTATTTTTTTTCTCAAAGTGCCTTGTTTTTTATACACAATGTGCTTAACGTGTAGGTTCTTTAATTTGACTGACTTGAGGTTTGTGTGCTTCAACTGCAGAGTATTGATGTTCAAGCCGTGGGAACACCTACTTGCCAAAATGTGTGTACCTAAGGGTAATCTCACACTTACGAGTCTCTCGAGTTATCGTGAATTGTTTCAAGTTGTCAGCATGAACACGAATGATGCACTTGTTATATTTATATTTAGGAAATCATCTTGGCATTACATAGTTAGTAAGATGACTTGACAGATAGGTGCTAGGATGTTATACACATTTTGAGCTACATAATTGACAAATTCTTCAGCTTGAACCTACTGTCAAAGCAGATGTGTAATTTTGTCCTAGCTATGTTTTCTCACTGTTCTGCTTGAAGGCCCAGTTAGTAGATAGTGGCTAGTATTTGTATAGCTTGTAATTTTGTGCTATTTTGGATGAATTTCATGTGGTCACTGTTCTGAATGAAATATTTTGGACGAATTTCATTTGTTCTCTCTGTTCTGGATGAAATATTTCGAATATTGAATATATATGATTTGGAAAACGTGCGAAAGACCTGTGGGACCCATTTGCGAAATTATCTAAATATTTTCGAAACTCCTGACAAGTGGGACTGATCTGACTAGTCAGCACCTAAATAAAATGGCCGAAATCCAAAATCCCAGTAAATAAAAAGGCCGTATTATTGGGCTTGGCCCATGTCTCCGTCCAGAATTCACAGAGAAAAATATATTAAATGGGCTGAATTATTGGGCCAGGCCCATTTAGAGGGCTAAACTGGACTGGGCTGATTCTGATTTAGGACCATTTTGTTTGGTCACAATTTTTCCACGTCAGCTTTGCCACGTTGGATCTGACGTGGACTGGCCAGATTGGCAATGACCAAAATAATTGGTCATAAAATTTGTGACCTTTGTTTTTTGTCACAATCGTCTATGACCAATCCCCAAAAAAGGTCGCAAACTACCATTAGTGACGCTCATCTTTTGACCAATCGTTTTTTGTCACAAAAAGGTCACAAATGACAGTTCATGACCATTTCTGTGACCAATATTGAGGGTCACAAGTTAGCATATTTCTTGTAGTGATTTTTGGGTTTTTTAATGATGTATGCAAGATGAAAAGTATTTTTGTATTTTCGGATTTAATGATGGCTGAAAATGGAAAAGTGGTATATGGTGTTGGAAAGGTGTTTCTTATGATTAAAAATGGACCGGGGTTCATGGTTTCACAAATGCACTCTCTCTTTATAAAGTGGCAGACAATGGAACACACAGAGTTAACATATGAGATTGCAACACAAAGTTTGATAACAAGTTACTTAGATATATGGGCATCACGTCCTAACATAGAGACCTTTTGGTTATTAGTCTCTCTTATACACCACCAAGATGCGAACCAAATCATAACACCTCAGTAATTAAGATGACTCAGAGTATAGCAATAAGTTTCATGACATGAAGTGAAAATAAGAACATGCTGGATCTAGTCACAGGAAGAAGCTTGGTCACCCTCAACCCTTGCAGCATGGTATTTTAGTTTATCCCTAGTGAGGTAACAAAGTAAGGTAAACACCCAAGTGGATCGCGATATTAAGTTGTCAGCTTACCGCACTCACCACTCTAAGTTACTCCAACTAATGCACACATCACCCCACACACGCTCTCATAAACATGCTTGATTATAACAAGTAGACAAGAACGGGGTATATAATATGCATCTATACTCATAACTGAAATAAATATTGCAAATCAAACATATATTAACTCATAGAAAGATCCACCACATAGGTATTACAAATATGACCGTAATCATGTTCAGCAGCTCATACGGTACTAATTAGTGAAGCTCAAGAGAGGAGAGATACATAAGTTACTTCCATAAACCCATAGTCTAGAGGTGGACTACTCCCTCTTCATCATGGAGATGGTGGAGATGTCGATGGAGATGAAGGAGACCACGCCGGCAGCGCCCCGCCGGAGTTTCCCCCCTCCAATCTGCAGCTCCTGATCTCCGTTTCGGTGTTTCTGTGTTTGTGCGGTGCTCTGTTCGCGAAATGCCAGGGGACCTTTTTTATAGGCGTTTTTTGGTCAAGACGGAGTCGGTGGATGAAATATCGACAGCAACAGAGCCACGAGGCCCAAACGAGTGGGCCCCACGTGGCCACAGTACCTGGCCACGTGGGCCCCCCTTTCTGCCTTGCGGGCTCCGTTTGCTTGATTCCTTCGCTCCTACGTCTTCTTCCTTCCAAAATAACGGCCTCTGTATTTTTCCAGAATTTTATGACGACGTTTGGGTCCCTGAAACATAAAAGGAAAGAAATAGGGTTTTCTGCCTGCGCAGGGTTAATTCCATAAAAATAGGAAACAATTGATTTATTTCCTAAAATCATTAAATAACAGTAATATAACCCTTATATGATGCAAATATGATTGGAATATGTGTGATATAGTGCAAAGTTCATGTATGCATTTTACATGCATCAATGCACCACATAGTTCTAAGATAGCGATCTATTCTAACGAAACATGCAAAATGTCAAAATGGGTAAAACCATGTTCAAATTTTCATATATGGTGTATTTTTAATTTTGTTTCACTAAATGGGGTAATAAATGCACAATTGTGGGGTGGGGGGGGTGGTGAAAAGTGAAATTCAATCTTTGAAATAAGCTCACACAGCCACCGTTGAGCCATTTGGGCCAGCACAACAGATGGGTTAGTGTTGTAGTTACCTAGTCAACCTAGCAGAACAATCATTTGTATTTCATATTACTTAACCACAACATATTATTACACATGTGATTCATATGTATGATTCTAATGTGCATGCAGTTATTCATGTAATTGGATCGATATATCTATATGAAGTGGTGTATGCTGAGCTATGATTGAAATTAGTGGTGTGTTGGAACAGTGGCGGAACTTGAAAGAAGTAAAGGGGAGAAAGTCAAAATATTACTCCCTCCATCTCGGTTTATAAGTCCTGCGCGTATCCATAGGTTGTGAATTTAACCAATATAATATATATTTTACAATGCAAAAATTACACCATTAGAAAATATAACATTTGAATTTTCTAATGATTTTTTTATAATTTATCTCTCATATTATCTTGGTCAAATTAACAACCTAGGGATACGCGTAGGACTTATAAACTGGGACGTAGGGAGTAGTGTGTTTGGGGGGGGGGGGGGGGACACTAAATTTGTCTCATCTGAATCATTTTCAGAATAAAGATATCTTCCCGATTTGTTCCAAAACAGGAGCAGGGGGCGGTGGCCCCCTGACCTACACTAAGCTTCACCGCTGTGTTGTAAATTTTGGTTTGAATTATTTGAACTATGGATGACGTTATTCCAAATTCAAATTGAAATATGGCACATATGAATTTATGCCTCCTCCCTAGATTTAATTAAAACTCTGGTCGGAAAACCACAATAAGGGAAGTGTGGCAGTGTTGTTGTCTAAAAGGGCCCAAGGGCTTTCCTAGAGCCTGTGACTCTAGGTAAAGAAATGACTACCCAGAGCTTGCTAAATGAACTCTAGGTAAAGGCCTCTTTCTTGTCAATACTACACCTAGGGTTGTTCCTCTCGAGCAAGCTCTGGGTAAAGCCTTTATCGGCCTAAGGTATTTTGCCTTTCACCTAGGGTGTATGGCTCTAGATAAATAGTGGTTTCTAGCAGTGACTAAAACTTTTGAAATGCCCCTACCATGTTTTGTGCTTCCAGTTGGAAATCAAAAACTAACTGACAATTGTATACTTAGGAGTATTTCAGATTTGTATACAACATATTAGTTGGAAGTGGACGAATCTTCGGGTAAACTATGGACCAAATGTGCTCTATCCATTAGGGTTTACAAGGCCCCTTTTGAAAAATGTTGTTAGCAAGGCAAAGCATGAAGAGTTGGATTAACGCCAGATAAATGTTGGTAACTACACGAAAATGGCTCCCATGAAAAACCAATGACAAACGAGTAAATATCTGACACAGTTATAAAAAAGTCGAAATATGGCAGTTATCTAGTAAACCCGATTGGTGAGACCATGTACCCCTCCGTTTTTTTATTTACTTCGTGTTCTAGGTTTAGTCAAAGTCAATTTTTATCAAGTTTGACGTCGAATATATGAAAAAATATGAACATCCATATTACCGAATGCATATAATATGAATATGAAGCCATATTATATATTATATGCATTTGGTATTATGGAATGCCTGGGTGATGGCCTTAACCGTGCCTCCATATGCCTGGATGATGTCCTTGAACCGTGCCACGTCAAGGGGTTCGGGGTGGGCCCTTGACGTGGCCTATGGAGCTCGCGCTGGCTAGCTCAGGCCCTACATAGTCCAGGTTCTGTTACCTCCGTTGGCGCCTCCTGTACGCGCGTACGGTCGTCAATGTACGTGCATACCCTGATGCTGCACGAGGCCGTATGCCGCAGCTGGTCGATCTGCATTTTGACAACTTTGGTAGAATGATCCATTTCCTCATCAAGGCTCTCTCGTCCCAGCTCGTGGCCCCATGGCCTACATGTACCTCCACCTCCACACCAGCAACCAACCCCGTCGCCATCGCGCTCACCTCTCCTCTTCTCCCCGGTCCAAATATCCCTACATAGGAGCCACGCATCTCGCTCCGCTTCTTCCCCATTATAGCAGAGCACTGAACAGGTCGCAGCATATCTCCGCCCTCCTCAATTCTCTCACTCACACTTTGTCCGCCCCTGTTGTGTTGGCCTCGCACATACGTCGCCGTCCTCGTCCCAGGGGGCAATGGGGAACCCACCGGAGCTCTACTACAAGGTGCTCAACATCGCCAAGGACACGCCCCCGCAGGAGATCAGGGCCGCCTACAGGGTGCTGGTCCGGCAATGGCACCCCGACAAGCACCCGCCGGAGTCCAAGCCCGAGGCCGAGGCCCGGTTCAAGGCCATCACCCACGCATACGAGGTGATCCACAGACGCATGGCATGGCCAGCCCCTGTCTGTTTCGATCTCGACGCAGAGTTCTGAATTTTCGCTTGCATTATCCATGAACGTGTCGACCGCTGATTGACCGTGGTGCCGCCGTGGCCGGGTTTCGCTGTTTCGCAGGCTCTCCTGGACCAACAAGAGGACAGGGCGGTGCTCCGGACGCGCAACGACGTCGACGACGAGGGGAGGAGTTGTGCCAGGGCCGAGAAGGTTGCCCGCGCGGCGGCAATGGCGCGCGCTCCCGACAGCGAGAAGGCTCGGACGAGCGCCGCGCCGCCGCCGCAGCCGCCCCGCACGCCGCCGGCGAGGGAGTCCCAGAAGGTGTACAGCTCCACGGACATCGGGGGCAGCGGCCGGCGCGCCTTCGCCGAGTTCTCCAGCTACGTCGTGCGCAAGGCGCCGCCGCTGGAGCGCAAGGTCGAGTGCACGCTCGAGGAGCTCTGCGCCGGGTGCAAGAAGGAGGTCAGCTACACCCGCGACGTCGTCACCAAGAACGGGTAAGCCGGCCGGCCGTCGTGCGCCACCATGACGTGACGTGGAACCCGTGCAGCCAATAGGAACTTTCATTCGTACCTATCTGCAGCCCTGTTACTCACCTGAGACAACACTATTTCCGTTCTGCTTTTCGATAACAACATAAGCCTGGAATAGCAAATCGTTTTCTACAAAATCATTAGCGTATTGACAGTCTTTACAGTTTCAGAACATTCCTATATATGGTTCACATTAAGTTAAGTATATAACAGTATTTCACTAGACATCATGCTGATTCTTTTTTTCGCCAAGTACTCCGTATTTCACAGAGCCCACGGCCCACATCACACTACAATACTACATCATGCATGGGTATTGGCTCATGGCTGCCTTTACTGCTTTACATTTACAAATGAAGAGCGCTAGCGGTGTGCTCACTCTACATTTTGTGGTCCGGACGGACTAAAGATATTCCACCATTGAATTTCATTTTGCCAATGCTGCTGGTGTTACATCTTTATAAATTAAAAAAGAGCAGGTCAAAGTCATGTACATGTGCCTAGCTAGTTGATGAACATGAATAATCTTCATACAGTTTATCTGCAATTTAGATAAAGGCTTGCTTGAAACTTCAGGCTAGACAACCAAAGCTGTTATGTACTGTGACACAAAATCAACTTCACTCCCAATTATGTGGTGTACTCCTAGGAAAGAAATGTTCAAATAGTAATCTGATCAACCGTCATCAAGGGACACACTTGAACAGACAACATAATACTCCCTCCGTTCCAAATTAGATGTCTTTCATTTGTCCACATACGGATGTATCTAGATAGTGTCATTCAGGTTATGGAGGCAGTTTTCCAGCCAACCAAATACTTCAATTGTCACTAAAATACATAAGATGGAGATGAAATGTCGAGTCATGCTTCCTTTGCCGTCTACTCGCTATGGTTGTAGCATACAAGATTATCCAACCCAACTGTTCTAACTAACTTGTAACGAACTAACTATGATATGCTTAGAAGAAGAATCTTGATTAGGCAGGTAATAAGAGGTACTCCCTCCGTTCCATTTTAGTTGACTTGCTATTCACCACATGTGGATGTATCTATACATGTAACATGTCTAGATACAACCACATTTGGTGGATAGCAAGTCAATTAAATTGGAACGGAGGGAGTAGCATACTTTAATGTACCAAGAAATCATCTTTGGTTGAATGCTTTTATTTTGGAGGCTATCACCTGTCACAAAACGAAGTGGTCCATCTGGGCATTAGGTGGTGTGTAATTCATGTATGCTGCATCCATGTGAGGGTGCTGGCCTAGCTGGTACCGGAGACAGTGACTCTGCACTTCCTTCTGTTTGGACACGCCCGGCCTAATGTCCAAAGCTCTCATTTTACCATACTAGCAAGTCACTGATTTGCAAAATCTGATTGATTCGGGTGACAGGATGATCGCGAAGAAGGAGGTGACGCAGACGATCCGGGTGAAGCCGGGGTGGAAGAAGGGGACGAAGGTAACGTTCGAGGGCATGGGCAACGAGCGGCCGGGATGCCTCCCCGGCGACGCCGTCTTCACCGTGTCGGCGAGGAGGCACAAGGCGTTCAAGCGGCAGGGGGACGACCTGGTGCTCAAGGCCGAGGTGTCGCTGGTGAGCGCGCTCACCGGGTGGTCCTTCACGTTCCGGCTGCTGGGCGGCGAGAAGGTGTCCTGGTCGTTCCGGGACGAGGTCATCGGCCCCGGCTACGAGAAGGTGGTCAGGGGGGAAGGCATGCCCGTCGCCGGCGGCAAGAGGGGCTCCCGTGGGGATCTACGGGTGAAGTTCGATGTGGTGTTCCCCAAGAACCTCACCGACGAGCAGCGGAGGGGCCTCGTCGAGATCCTCAGGGGCTGTGCCTGAATTTTTGATAGCAAACCCTGAAGTGAAATTTTGTTGCGGCCATGCATGTTAATACACGGGACAGACAGAACTGGAGAGCGCGTAGCCCTCGTAAAGATCGCTGTCCTTGTACATAGAGATTTTGAATATGAGGCTTGAGCGACCCTTCCTTTTGGCAGATGCTAGGATAATATACACATGGATCATGGATGGTGGTTGCAACTTGCGTTGGCAATGATCTTTGGCATGTATATTGCTTCTTTCACATCACTTCATTGATTTCTTTTGAAGCTTAGCTACGTACGGCCTGCGTGGCATTCCACGGCCGCACCAAACGCTATCATTTCGGGCATGTAAGTGTGAAGCTTTTCGCTGCTATGTGTATGACATCTTGGCACTCCCTCTTGACGAGTTACCGACTTACCGTTGCTAGCACAGATATATTTTTTCGATAAAATAGAAAAGAAACATAAAAAAAGTTTATTTGACCTGTCTGAAATTCAGCACCCATCCACCTCGGTCTCTGACTGTCCACTGATTCTTAAGCCCATGGAGTTGAAGCACTACAGAGGTACTCCCTCTGTTCATAAAAGGATGTCACTACTTTGTCTAAATTTGCATGTATCTAGGTTAAAAGGAAATAGGTGATATCTGATGATACAATCAAAGTGATGCATCAAACTATCTAGGACTGTCAAGGACCTCCGAGAGTGGCAGTAAGAAGATTCCAGGAAATCAAGACTTATATATAATGTGGCAACTGAGATCACATTCAAGCTTGGTCAAGCTCAGGAGGAAAGACAGTTAACTGAAGAAGAGCTTGCTCTGCCAAGATCGCTCAAATCCAAGCTCTTGGGATTTTGTGGCAATGGAAACAAACGTTCAAGTTTACTTGGATCAAATCTGGAGACGCCAGCAAAATTATTTTCATTTAAGAGCAAATGGAAGACGCCACAAAAGAAAACATTTTCAGAGGGCTTATGCGCACCAGCTCTGATTTGGACTGAATTGAACCTGACTCGCTACTTAGATACTGCTTTCTCTACGGATTAGCCCAAAGATGCAATTTTTATTACATGCACTCTGAGAAAGCTCCCAAGCCAGATGAATTCCTTGCTGATTTCTCAAGAAATGCTAGGAGGTGAAAAAGTGGACTTTGCCTAGGGCATCAACCAGCTGCACAGCTTAAAAGGAAAGCACGGGAGGCTACTTAGTTCAACAAACATAGTCCTTCTTCTTGCATCATATTTCTAACATGTCATTCTAATGCATAGTGCCGCGAAAATAGTGTGCAAAATACTGGCAAGCACATTAGCGCCAAAGCTGCCAAAGTTGATTTTGTTCATGCAAAGCGCATTTCTAAAAGGGTGAAACATTCAAGATAATCGTTTGCATGTCCAAAATTTGATCAAAGAGGCTCATTCAAAAAGGCATGATTTTCCTCAAGTTGAACGTTGCAATGGTCGGACATATTTAATAGAAAATCTATCTTGTTTTGGGTTTGTGAAAAGACGGATCGACCTCATCTCTCTGAGGACTTGTTCCAAAGTACTATTAAACGGGGTTTCAAGGGCTGTTTTATATCATAAGACGGGACCGAGACAAGGGGACCCACTTTTCCACTTCCTTTTATTACTCGCAATGGATCCACTCCAGCACATCTTGGCCAAAGCAACTGATGAAGGTGTTTTCTCCCCAACCCTACAAAGAAGTGCAATTTGAGATGAACCTTACACTCGTGATGATGCTCTATTCTTAAACCCTGTCAGGCAGGCCGTTGAAGCGGTGTAGGCAATTCTTTCTAGGTTTAGTCAAATTTCCAGCCTCAAAACAAACATTGAAAAATGTGTGATATTCCAAATTCGATGTGATGTCTCGGCACCAAATGATGTCCTAAAGAGTTTTGGTGGTGCAATATGTGCTTTGCCTTGCCGTTACCTTGGTTTCCGCTCAGTGTTACAAAGTCGTTAAGACTCAAGTTCCAACCTCTCTTGGGCAAGGCAGTTGCAAGGATCAAGCCCTGGAAGGGGCACTTGCTTAATAGTTGAGTTCATCTCGCCCTTGTCAACTTTATAACCATTTCCATTGTGACACATTACTTAACAAGAGTTGCACTGAATAAATGGGCAATCAAGATAATTGACAAGCTCGGAAGGAATTTTCACTGCGACGCAATGAAGAAGCAAATGGATGGAATTGCATTGTCAATTCTAAAAGAATTGTACGCTAAAAGCTTCTGTGGGCATGGGACCAAATATGTTGAGGGTTTCCATACGGACTTCTGTGGGCATGGGACCAAATATGTTGAGGGTTTCCATACGGACTCGAGGCCGAGAGGCTTTTGATTGAGTGACATCATATTTATAGGCCACAAAAGGGCACTCTGACACCCTATGATTCTAGTGATAAAGATCTATTTGTGTCTAGCACCACGGTGCTCTTAGGCAATGGAAAGTGAGCTGATTTTTTTCCTTCTCCATATGGCTCAGTAGATATGTGCCCAATCTTTTGGTCCCAAATTTATTCCCTCTTGTGAGTAGGAAAATATTGTCGGTGAATTGTGCTCTTTGTGAAGGGAAATGGATGAGAATGCTACAGAGGCTAAACTCTTAAGAGTATATGTTCATTCAGTTATGGGAGAATACTCAAGTGGTTTAACTACCAAAAGAGTAGGAATCAATTCAATGGAGCCTAACTGCGTCTGGGCAATACTCAAAAGGAATATGTTCATGAATTCAGTTAGCAGGAAGAATTCCCATCCTTAATTTGCTTCAGAATATTGGACTATAGGATTTGAGCAAAACTTAAGTACTACCCATGGTTGCTCATTCCAAATAGAAATTTGTCTAGAGATAGATTTCAAGCTCGAGGGCAACCTCACCATAGCACCTTTTGTTTGTGTGATCAACCTCTCGAATTGACAATTCACATTCTTCCGACCTGCACGCATGATGGTGAAATTTGAAATGCTTTGCATCTTCAGCAAGAGTCGTGACTATTTAACTACCTTTTCTTTTAAGGGAAGTCAATGCAGTTAAGCGTCGTAATTAATAGTTTATTTTATTTCTTGAATAAATGAGAGAGTTGTTTGTTATCATCAGTTCTCTCTTTATCTTTCTTGTTTGATGTATTTTTTCTATCATTACTTCTCCATTACCATAATTGCTCCAATTTTTTGCATTGGAAAATGCAGCACCAATGATAGGGAAGTGTTGTCTTAATTTTCTTCTTTTTGGCATTGAACTGTAGGGAAAAATTGCGAGAGTATTTTATTATATAAAAGTACCCGTAACATTTCTACATGTTTAAAGGGATGTGTACCAAGAAAGTAAAAAAAATATACAACAGGCTATCAATACATTTTGGCAAGAACCTTGAATGCTCCCTCTGAGTATGCAAGGTGACCACATGAATAAAAGCCCTTTTTCAAGACCTGAAAGATGGAAAAAATTCTCAAAGATAGCAACATTTCTCTGTTCCCAAATATGCCAGCAAACCAATGACCTGCCTGACAGGGTTTACGAATAGAGCAGCATAACGAGTGTATAGGCTTCGTCTCAAATTACACTTCTCTGTTTCCAAATATGCCAGCAAACCAAAATAATGGCTTCAAGAAAGAAAGGCTTGCCAAATTGGCTTAGCTAAAAAAATCCTCCAAAGAATTGCATTATGTCAAGGGCTCCAATAAATTTGGATGTATGCCCAAATCCTTCTGCTAAAGCCGATGTTGCGGGTCTTCATCAGTACGTAGAGGACATAATACAAAATGTTAAACTTTAGTAACATTCTTGTGTCTTCTTCTTAACATGTTGTCGAGTAGCGTCTAGGGAATCCGACATGGACACCGATCCATGACGCCGAGTGATCGACCAATAGAGGCGATAGAGGCACCTTAGACAAAGTCCGAACCCACAATAGTAGAGTCGTCAGATCGGTCATCGTAGACCCTTCGTCGGCTATGTTGAGCACTCCAGCCCTACATCGAGCATGGGACGACGAGAGCGTGACGTCGGGAAGTGTTGCCATTGGTGCCTGTGTAATACCCCGCAGTTATAGGACTCGAGAGGGTAGAACTAGGAATTGCATTTGTGCATTCATGCATCTTTTGATGAAATCTGGAAAAAATTTGTGCTTTTGTGTTAAAATGAATCGAGGGTTGATTCCAGACGAGTGTCGATGATCTGGGAGTCAGACGTTGACAGATAGTCGAGAGGTGTCGATAAACCCTACGACATATTTTTAAAACCTTTATTAGTACTTCTCCAACACAATCCTTTGATTTCATTTGATTTCAAAAGGAAATTTGAAACAATCCTAAGTCTAAAACAATTCTATACTTTCCTAAGTCTTTCTATACACACATATCACAGAAATAACAAAATATAAATCACAAGATTTGTGATGAAATCATCTCAAATAATAGAATTATCTTATTACCTCCACATCACAAATGCATATACAAATAATTACAAAAGAATTTCTAAAATAATATATATACAAGAATTATATTGAATCACAAACTCAAATGTGTAGGAAACATTTGGATACAAATTATACAAATGATCAACTCAATTAATTTACAAGACTTCATTACAAATATTCTTACAACATTTGAAAGAATACAAAAACAGTACTAAAATTCCTAAACTAAAATCTTCAAGTCTTCTTCATCTTTTAACCTGCAAAATAAACAACACAAACAAGAAGAATTGGGGGTTATGATTAAAATGTTGCCAACACCATTTGGTGCTGGCATATTACTGTTTTGAAACCTGGTTTTAGCCTAATCAACACTGAGGTTCAATTAGGCTAAATTGGGGAGTTTTGCAAATCATCAAAGGCAACATAAGGGACTGATCATTTGGATCATGCTCTTTTAATCCGAAGGCAACAAGGAGGGGCAAAGGCATGTTTGCAGCACTTAGAAAATCAACTTAGGCAACTGAAATCTTAGGCAACAAGCGTTGTCTTGAGCATATGATATTGATCTTTCAAAAGATAAAGCAGTAGATAAAATGCATTCCCCAAAATTAAACCAGGAAGCAAATAAAACCTTAGCCCACAAATATTGGTATCACACTTGCCAATTGATTAGGCAAATGGACCCTAAACCCACTTATTAAGCTAGCAATCAGCTTAATTGGCCACACACTTGAATTTAATCATCTCAAACCGACTATCATAATCCTTTCCTTCACAGCCAAGCATTTCCACACAAATATCTGGATCAGATAGGATCAATGACTCAAGAATGACTCATGGTTATCACCAGGGGGTGATGAACTGCGCTGCAACAACAATGAGCTGATCTCCTAGGTGAAAAGGAGTGTGAAAGTGGTCAAATAGAGCAGCTCGAGGTGGAAGAGGGCCACTGCAAGCAGGTGAATCACCACAGCCCAATTATCCTGGTGTCACAAGCACAAGGGTGCTCAAATTTGTATAAATACAGACCCAAGCCGCAGCCACCAGCACACACAATTCACAGCAACCACAACACACACAGTGCACAACCATCAGCACATCCAGTACACCATTT
This sequence comes from Poa pratensis, assembly GCA_947311845.1. Lineage (NCBI taxonomy): Eukaryota > Viridiplantae > Streptophyta > Magnoliopsida > Poales > Poaceae > Poa > Poa pratensis. Next base: position 29,495,927 of record CAMZMU010000060.1, on the reverse strand, counting down.
CCATCTGTTCTTCCACAAGAACAAGCACCACCAATCTCTACTCATGGAGATCACCTAATCCATCGACCACAAGCCATTTCAGCTAGTAAATACACTTTAGAAACTTTGAAGCTGCAAGGAGGAGGAGGCAAATTCCACAAGAAGCGGGTTATCATCATTGTCCAGAAGAACAAGCTGCTCAGCAACAGCAGGTTGATTTTAAAAGCTAGAGAGAGACCCAGCAGGTTCTGTAATTGACAGAACCATGCTAAGAGAGCATTTTTTTAGCATATGTTCTTAACAGAACCTTGCTAAGCAAGGTAATGTGCTGTAGAAAAAGTGGTGCAAGGCAGAGAATATCTGTTCCTTGCAGAAAATAGGAAGGAGAGAAGAAAGGAAGAGCAGTTGCTTGATTTAGCATTTGTTTGAGCATACAGGGAAGAAGGGAAAAAGGTAGCAGTATAGTATCTGTTCTTATTTTTCAAAATACACAAGGCAGTGAACCAGCAGAGCTGGAACAACTGTGCTTTGCACATCTGTACACTTAGAGGAAGCACAAGAAAGCATTAAAAATCATCTTTAAACAAGAAAGCTACTGTGTAACTCTACAAGGAGGCATCACAGCAAGTAAAAGTTGTCTAAATCATGTTTAAATTAATTCTTCATCACAGCTAGATCATGCAATCCAAGTTCTAGCTCAGAATTATTTTCTAAAGAGATTTTTATCTTCTGTGAGCAAGTAATGCTCCCAACAATAAATCCAGAGGTAATGGATGGATCTAAACATGCTAGATCTACACCATTCATCTCATTTTTGGTGCACAATAGGTAGACAGTGCACATAAAGGAGTAAATCATCAAGAATCATCATTTGTTCATCAAGAACCTAACCAACAGAGGAGTGCCTACTTAATCCAAAGTCCATAATCATTTGTATCGAGTAGAGGAACTAGGAGAAGGAAAAGAGAGGAAGGAGAAGGAGTATACCGTGCGTCCATGGCCGTAGCTCCACGGCGGCGAGGCAGTGCTCCCGCAACTATTGGAGGGGGCTCATGGAGGTCGTGGACCAGCACAACCGCACCATGGTGATGGCCCTTCACGTAGTTACCTGCGTGAAAAGTAAATGGGTTACGTTGAGACTCCAAGTGCAGAGTGTGTAGTAAGTGGAAGACGTGTATGTTTTCCCCACGAGGGGTGACTCGAGGGTTTAATATCGAACTCTCGGGGAATCAGTTGTGAAGATTTATCGTTCCTATCCTTCTTTTGGTTACCTACAAAACAAAGTAAATGTTTTGGTCCTCAACCTCACCTAGCGGTGGTCAAGCACAAGGTGTGAGAATGATATCAAGATAATATGCAATGCAAACAAGAAATAAATATGCAATGGTGGTAAATAAATATGCAAAGATGGTGGTAGCAATGATAAATGATATTTTTGGATTTTATATGATGAATGCAAGATATAAAAGTGTTTTTGTATTTTCGGATTTTTAAATGGCAGAAAATGAAAAAGCGGTTGGAAAGGTGTTTCTTATGATTAAAAATGGACCGGGGTTCATGGTTTCACAAATGCACTCTCTCTTTAATAAAGTGGTAGACAATGGAACACTAGAGTTGACATATGAGATTGTAACACAACAGTTTAATGACAAGTTATAATTATATGGGCATCACGTCCTAACATAGAGACCTTTTGGTTATTAGTCTCTCTTATACTCCACCAAGATACGAACTAAATCATAATTATATGGGCATCACGTCCTAACGTAGTGAGGCAACAAAGTAAGGTAGAGATACCCAAGTGGATCGTAGAACTTTCTCTCACGTTCACTGCACTAGCCACCCCCGTTACTCCAACTAATGCACACGTTCCCCCTCACACGCTCTCATAAACATGCTTGATCATGACAAGTAAATAAGAACGGGGTACATAATATGCATCTACTTTCATAACTGAAACAAAACCATTGCAATCTCAAACTTATATTAACTCATAAAAAGATCCACCACAAAGGTATTACATAGATGACCATAATCATGTTCAGCAGCTCATACAGTACTAATTAGTGAAGCTCAAGAGAGAGAGAGATACATAAGTTACTTCCACAAACCCATAGTCCAGGACTACTCCCTCTTCATCATGGAGACGGTGGAGAAGTCGTTGGAGGAGATGGAGACCACACCGGCAGCGCCCCGCCGGAGTTTTCCCCCTCCAATCTGCAGCTCCAGGTCTCTGTTTCGGTGTTTCTGTGTTTCTGCGGCGCTCCTTCCAGAGAACGTTGGGGGGCTATTTTTATAGTCGGTTTTAGGTCAAAACGGAGTCGGTGGAGGAAAGATCGACGGCAACGGAGCTCCGAGGCCCAAATGAGGGGTCCCACGCGGCCCAGGTACTGGCCGCGTGGGCCCACTCAACTTCGGCCTCCGACTTCCTTTCGTGTGCTTCCTTGGCTCCTACGCTTTGTTCCATCCAAAAACTGATGCCCGTAAAATATTAGGTCATTTGTACGTCGTTTGGGTCCCTGAAACATTAAAATATAGAAAACAGGGTTTTCTGACTGTGCAGGGTTAATTCCATAAAAATAGGAAACATACCAAATATTCCCAAAATCATTATAAAACAGTGATATAACCCTTATATGATGCAAATATGATTGGAATATCAGTAAAATAATGCAAAGTTCATGTATGCATTTTACATGCATCACATAGCGGCACAGAGGTCGAGCTCTGCGCCTAGCCACGGTGAGCACGCCGGAGAAGGAGCCGATGATGCTCGGCGAGCACTGGAACCCTAACCCTAGGGTTGCGTTACATGCGACCTCAAGAGCAAGAGAGGCACGAATCGCCTGGGCAGAAAGGTAGAGCAGAGCGTGGGGGTCAGTTTGCCCCAGACCACGACGGCGGAGGTGGCCGGAGTTGGACGGCGACGGCTCTGGCGATTCGGTCGCCAGAGCCAGTCGAGCACGGGCTCGTGCTCGTGTGAGTAAACGAGTGAGAGAGAGAGAGGCAGAGTGGTTCGGTTCGACTGAACCAGGTCCACCCTTTGACCGATTAAGCCAGGGGCTTATTTGCAAAATTTTGAATTTGTAAAATTTTCCAAATCTCAAAACTTGCTATAAATTCAAATAAAATCCTAAAAATAATTTAAAAATATCTACAAATATCAGAAGAAAATAAGTAATCTAAATAAAATATCTACTTGATTTATTGAAAATTATTTCTTGTACCAAAAATTCAAAGGATCCTTAAGTGGAAATGACTTTGAAATAATTCAAATTATTTTCAAAATAAATAATATGGGAAAATTAATTACTAAGTTCAAAGTATAATTTGAACTATATCATGACTGTCATGTCACTCATCCTATGTAAAAATAAATGAAAAGAAATCACATAAAAAGAAATCATTAATAAACTTCCGGAGAATTTTGGGTAGAAACAAAAATCATCTCGTCCTATGCATAATAACATCTATTTGGTTTTTCAACATTGTCTCATATAGACAATGATGTTGATTTTCAGAACACGAGGTTCCCAATTCGTCGGAAGCTTTAGAGTGCACTACCTGTCAGTCTCAAGGCAAGTTCCAACTTGCATGTCCTTGATTGATTATTTTTATCAAAGTAATTATAAAGTACTATGGTTTATCATTGCATGAAAAAGAAAAATCTATTTTTGAATGATGTGAAATGCTATCTATATATTGTTGGCTGGCAATGGAACCACAGAATGATGTTGTGGTGGAGGTTCCATTGTACGGGAATGTATATATCTAGGAATAAATACCCATGGCCAGTGATCCTTGCGACGTATTGAAGCATCAACCAACAGATTCACTATGGATGGGCTCGTCAGAGGTTTCTTGCCTCGTTCGCATATCCTCGGCAGGCTATTACCTGGTTGCGTCCGTTGCGGCGGCCAACTGCGTGGAAGCGCGTGACCTTCCCACCTGACGGGGTGACTGGAATAGAAGCTCAGGAGGGGTGGCGGGTCAGTGGTCTTAGTTACCAGCCGCGTCACAAATGGGCGGATATGCGTTGTGCGGGGAAGCGACTCCACATGACTTGTTGCCTTGAGTTCTGGCTATAGCATACATGGTGTGCTAAGAGAGCATAAAGAGCCAGGCTGCTGTTGGGTAAAGTGGTGCAGCTCTACAGAGTTAAACAAAGAAATTGTGACTGTCACATCCTTGTTCCAGGAGGGAACTACAGAACGCCGCGGGAAAGGCATCCCAAGTGATGACTAAAGACCCGTGGAGACTGGGGGCATAGTTTTCTAAAATAAAATAGACATTTTCCTAAAAATGTTTTATAAAGATTGCATATTAATCCATGACTTTTTGGTCAGGATTGTAGTTAGTGCATACCACTTATCTAAGCATTTAGCTGAACTTGCTGAGTAACGCTGTTACTCATTCGTTCCCTTTTAATCCCCTGCTTAGACTCTGAGGAGGCCATTGAGGAGAGCTATGGAGCCTATCATGCCGACGAGGTGTACTTTGAGGCACCTGATCTGTCTGGAGGAGTAGAGGGCGTCGACTACATCATTGCCTACGGAGCCGACGACGTCGAAGAAGAAGAGGAGGTAGAGACCTAGAATCTAGATGGTATGAACCTGGCCAAGCAGGACTAGACTAGTACTACTTAGTTGCTGAGCCAATATGGTTCTTCGTTTGCTGCTTTCTATCGCTTGTAGGTTGACTCCGGTCAACATCGCAATAATAAACATTCCTCCCATGTCGGAGGAAGACGTCGATGTTTTTATGCATTTCTAGCTTGTAATCTTTAGCAATGTGTAATAAAGTGGACCCGCAATGTTTCTGTTGTACTACTCTGAGGGATTAATATTTACGGATTAGTCCTTCTGTGGGTGTTATGTCAACAACTTGTACACTACAATATGCAGTGGTGTGCGGGGTCACCGCAGATGGTATCAGAGCAATTGCTAGACCTTAGGTTGGAAACCTATTAAAGGGAAAGCCTGTAGGTGTGTGAGGCCTTAGAATGAAATGAGTTTTACATTGTTATGATGGATATTCACTTGAGAATAGCATTATCATACAATTATTACTTCATTTCTATTCTGATATTCTTTTTGGTTATAATAGCTAGGATGGAGAATCGGGGTTCTAGAGGATCGGTGCGTGTGAGAGATGCTGAGTTTGGCAAGGGTGTTTTTCGGGGAAACTGGGCGGAAATCTTGCAGCAACTTATCCATTTTCTTGGTATCAAGACCAAGGTGGTAGTGAAAGTGATGAGTTTCTACGACGGGTCAATTTTACCTATGTACCGTGTGGCACTTAAGTTACCATTTGAACTAAATATGGGATTTAAGATGCCATTCGGTGAAGCGAAGAATGTGCAAGTAGCATTCCAGATCGCGACAGTCCGCGCAGTCACGAATATCTGGACGTCCAAGGGTCATGCGTTGGTAGAGACTCCGTACAATGCCATTCCGAGTGCGAATTACCGGCTTGAGGGTCCAGTGGATTATAAGGCCTTCCTGAAGACTGATCCACATGATGTGGCTGAGTTTATGGATAGCTGTCTCAAGATGATCCGGGCGTATCATAAGACGTTCGGAGTAGTAGCTAGAGAGGTAGAAGCTTTGGTAGAGCAGTACTCCAGTCCTGAAGTCATTCAGGAAAGGTGTGAGATATTGAGGATTGAAGCCGAGAAGGGATACACATAACCACCACCCACACCAGTTAGGTATGTGGAGGAAGTAGAACCCGATACCCAAATTTATCCTGATTATACACCACCACACCTGGATATGTTTTAGTTGGAGAAGAGGACGAGTGGCAGAGTTGGGAGCCAGAAGTTCCAAATCCTTCGGATTGGGAAGAAGAGCCTTATCAAGGTACACCCAGTGATTCCATAGTTATACCGGCGGATGTAGGAGAACCGGAAGTTACTAGTCGTAAGAAGCCTATAGTTGGGGAGTCAAGTAAGCCAGTAGAAGCAAAGTCCGAGGAGGAAGATGAAGAGTGGAAGTATGCGTATGAGACTAAGTTTTATCCGGAGATGGAGAAAGAAGACGAAACGCGAGGGTATTTCAGTAACTTTGATGCAGTATCTACTAGGTATGATGATGAGGCGAGGTATATGATGGGGATATTTATGACGGGGAAGTAGCAGCATACAAGTATCTTGACAGTTACTTTGCTATGCCTGATATGACGTTAGAAGCAAGCCCATCTGATCCTGAATACCAGCCTACCACTAGTGTGAAGCTACCTGGGATTCTCAGGAGGACTTCTAGACGTAATTGTTACTGGAAGCCTGGGAAGTATGCGGAGTCATAAAGAGAAGAAAGACGGAGTGAAGCAGTAGTTGTGTAATATGTATAAATAGGGTTTAATACGCAGTATTGTAAGGGCGTTGGTAGCAATAAGTGAGACCTACTCACTTTTAGAGTGTGTTACTATTCTGTACCCATGTTTGTACGCCTACATGTATAATACATGGTATATGTTTGAAAAATCTTGTGTTCTTTGGATTTTTCTGGTTTTACATTGTTTGACTAGATCTTGTGCATGGAAAAAGACTCGAAGTGCATATGCATAATGTAATGGAGAGTTCTGATTCGATGTAACAGGACTAGAGGGATATGGCGGATATCGGTGAGGAGAGTGAGTCACAAAGGCGGGAGCGTGAGCTGAAGCAAAAGCAAGATGCTGAAGCAGGAGGAATTCCAGTACCACCAAGGCTAATCACGAGCAAAGCTTTATGCAGTATATGCAGATGGTGGAAGAAAGCAGGCGTCAGGATCAGGAAAGACAGAATAAATTCCTGCAGAATTACTGGAGGTGCACGCAGAGCGAGCTAGAGACGAAGTACCCAGAGGAGTATCATTATCAGACTTCCAGAATGCAAGACCAATACCTTTTGCTAGGGCTCCAGAACCTATGGATGCAGAGGATTGGATTGCTGATACTAAAAGGAAACTTAATACAGTTGGATGTTCAGATGAGGAGAAGGTTAGGTATGCTACCCATTTGCTTACCGGACCGGCAGCATCATGGTGGGAAGCCATTGTGGCAACCTTACCAGCTGATCATGTAGTAACTTGGGAGGAATTTAAGAAAAGGTTCAAAGAGGCCCATGTTCCTGAGAGTATTATGGAGTTAAAACGGAGGGAGTTTGAGAATTTGAGGCAGAATGAGCTACCAGTTGGACGTTATGTTACTGCGTTCAACGTATTATCAAGGTATGCTTTAGATGAAGTTGATACAGAGGAGAAAAGGAAGAAGAGATTCATGAAGGGTCTGAGTCCTTTTATGAAGATGCAGTTAAGGTTGACTAAACCAAAGGAGTTTTAGGACTGGTAGATGCAGCAATAACACTGGAGGATGATTATAAGTTACTCCAGGATGAAAGAAGAAAGAAAGCAAGGATGGAACCGAGGAAGTTTCAAGTCCAACGACAACCACCAAATCTACGATTTAAGCCAAAGTTTAGAACTGAAGGAAGAAAGCCTATTCCACGAAGCTTCAATCTGCGAATAATCTGGTATGTAACAATTGTGGAATGAGAGGACATCTGATGAAGGATTGTCAGAAGCCCAAGATCATTTGTTTTGGATGTGGGCAAGCTGGGCATATTAAGCCTGACTGTCCGAATAAACAGAATCAACAAGTAGGCCGAGGAACAGGTGGAGGAAATAACCAGGGTGGAGGAGGATTCAAGCCAAGGAATGGAGGATTTGGAAGGAATGCAGCTGATAAGGGCAAAGGGGAGCCATATGGAAGGCTGAATTGCACCAGTTTGGAGCAAGTCAACAACACCGACAATGTGGTGATCGGTACGCTCAAAATCCTTTCTCATCCTGGCAAAGTTTTGTTTGATACTGGAGCTACTACATCTTTTATATCGCAACAATTTGTGGATGCATATGGGATTAGATGTCGGCGTTAGAAGTACCCATTACGGTCATGTCGGCCGGGGGAAAGTTATTAGTAACACAAGTCAAAATGGATCAAGTGATCATGATCTGTGATCGCGTCTATGACGCTGACTTGTTAGTAATTCCCATGAAGGATATAGCAGTCATCCTAGGGATGGATTGGTTATCTGATCATGGAGCTCAGATAGATTGTGCAGAAAAAACGTGTCTTTAAGAGGACCAGGAGGTATGAGAACAGTTTACCAAGGAGATAGCATAGTCAGATTAAAGCAGATCTGCAGTTGAATGCAATGCAGGAGGTAAAGATTGAGGAAATCCCGTAGTGCGAGAATTTCAAGATGTGTTTCCAGATGAGTTACCGGGCATGCCACCAGATCGTGAGATTAATTGAGTTCACCATAAATTTGATTCCGGGTACGACACCAATTGCACAACCACCATATAAGATGGGACCCAAGGAATTGGTACAACTCAAAGAGCAATTAGATGAGTTGGAAGCTAAAGGATTCATTAGAGAAAGTGTATCACCTTGGGGATCACCAGTGATATTTGTGGATAAAAGAGATGGAGGAAGAAGAATGTGTGGAGATTTCCGTAACTTGAATAGTGTGACTATCAAGAATAAATACCCGCTACCAAGGATACAAGATCTGTTTGATCAAGTAAGAGGAGCAGGGGAATTTTATAAAATAGATTTGAGATCGGGATACCATCAAATAAAGATAAAACCCGAGGATATTCCCAAAACTGCATTTGTGTCAAGATATGGACATCATGAGTATTTAGTAGTACCGTTTGGATTGACCAATGCACCAGCAATTTTCATGAATTTGATGAATAAGATTTTCATGCCATACTTGGACAAGTTTGTGATAGTATTCATAGATGACATATTGGTCTATTCAAAAACCAAGGAAGATCATGCTAGACATTTGAGCATTGTGTTGCAAACTTTGCGGGAGCATCAGTTGTATGCTAAGTTCAGCAAATGTGAATTTTGGTTGGATCAAGTAGAATTTCTTGGTCATGTGATCAGTAAGGATGGGATTGCAGTCAATCCGGAGAAAGTAAAATCAGTATTGGATTGGAAAGCACCCAAGAATCCTAAGGAAATACATGGGTTTCTAGGAATGGCCGGATATTATCGGAGATTTATTGAAGGATTTTCGAAGATAGCCGGGCCAATGACTAAGCTACTTAGAAAGAATGTTCCATTTGAATGGACTGAGAAATGTGAACAGAGTTTTCAAGAACTCAAGGAGAAATTAACAACCGCACCTGTGTTAGCAGTACCAGAAACTGGAAAGGTTTACACAGTATATTGCGATGCATCTAAAAATGGATTAGGATGTGTGTTGATGCAGGATCGCAAGGTAATCGCTTATGGGTCAAGGCAGTTAAAACCCCATGAACTCAATTACCCTGCCCATGATTTGGAGTTAGCAGCGGTAGTTTATGCTTTGAAGCAATGGAGACATTTCCTTTATGGAGAAAGGTGTGAACACTAGTACAGAACGGCATATAGGATACCCCACTATAAAAACGGCAGAAAAAAGACAACCGAACTCGTCACAATGGTCACGGTTAAATAAATGTGCATGTCTCGCGCGCGACACAAAGGCAACAGACCCAAAATAAATAACCGTATCTGATATATCGGTCACGGTTAAAAATTGCATCCGTATGCAATTAAAGCTCGATCCAATAAATAGTCCGAGTGGCCGAACCCTAAGTCCACGCGCAGATCCTCTGCCTTATCCTCTCCCACAGCTGCACACCTCCTTCGTTTCCCTCTCTACCCACGACCTACTCTCACATATCTCGCCGCTGCCGGCATCCTCCGGCCGCCTCCGACGACGAGGTAACACTCCTGATGGGATCGACTCAGGGAAGGAAGGTGGGGTTGTTGCTGGAGTGGCGGCGCTGGAGGTTCTCGTAGATCCAAGCGTGCCGGCCGGATGGATCTGAAGCAGCGGCGGCATGGGCCGGAGAGCACAGGCGCGTAGGAGGCCAACCACCCCGCCATAGCCACCAGGGTTTGCACCTCCCCACCCCGAGGCGCCGGGCCGATAGACGTCGCGACGCTCGATGACGTGATCCAGCGGCTCCTGGAGGCGCTCGGCAGGCGGATGGCTCGCCCCGCGCTTCTCACGGACCGCCTCTGCGCGGCCGCCAAGGAAGTCTTTCTCAACCAGCCCAACCTCCTCGAGCTCGAGGCTCCCATCAAAGTCTGCGGTAAGGATCTGCTCACCATGCCTGCTCCGTGCGCCTCTCTTCTTCTATCCGTCGGTAGCTCTGCTCTCTGTTGTAGGCTGTGTTGGATATCTTTGGATCGAGGTGTGCTGTACGGGAGATAGCAAAGAGATTCGCTGGTCATCTAGTTCGTTTGTTAGGTGCATGTGCATGTCTTGGTCGGGTCGTTTCCTAGAGTGATTCTAGCTTCTAGGAGGAGGGCGTGGTCTTGATTAGTTGTTGGCCTAGTGGTGGATTAGTGGCCAGGTTAGTGCGTCGGTGGCACAAAACTAGGATAGTTGGCTGCTTTGACAGCGTACATATGTGCCTATTTAAGGTCTTGTAAGCATGTTTATTTGAGATGAGATAGAGAGCAGAAAACGTTGGTTGTGTGAGACAGCAGAACACCTAAACTATTTGTCTCCATTGTTGTTCGCTAGTGAGCCGTGAGAAATAGCTAGACGTAGAAGAAGGGAGCTGCAAAGTGCAGCTCCAACATTAGAGACGTGGACAAATTAAGCCATGACTTTACGCGACAGAATAACATATTCCAGCTGAACAATGTGTATCCCTGAAACATGGATGCATAGGAAACCTTCTGTAGTTGCACTATGGCATGCCAGAAGCAGCACATCTTAAGTTATGAATCCCGAATATTGATGTTAAGGGTTGTTTTATTTTTCAAGTTAGACTAAATTGACCTAGCACTAGCCCCCATGCACGCTGGTGTGATGAGTCCAAATTTTAGCTTACCATCTATCTGAATTGTTGTCTGGTTGATTGGGGACTTTGGTCCAGCCTATATCGAGCTGGTTGGTATATTTCTAGTCGATGATTGACGTGGAGGCTGGTCCTATTTTTGCAGCTCGCTGGTCACAACGATTGCCCTTGCTGGATAAAACAACAATCTGCAAGATGCCCCAGCTGTCTGTGAGGCCAATTTGTTGATTTATCCAGCAAGGGGAGTTACTAAAACCGTACAGGGTAGTGAGCTTGTTTTTCGCTTTTGAACAACTTGAAATATTGTGATGATAGTAGTACTTCATTACTTAATTTGACCATTGTGTGTTGGCTTTATTTCCTTACTCTATTAAGTAACTAGTATAAGACTAGCTAGCCAAATTTTCTGGCCCTTATGGCGATTTATGTCTCCATTTAATATATGTCTGTCCAAATAATCTAACACTTAGTGATTATAATTTGGTTTATCCATTGTTCAACTACCTAGTGCTTACTAGACTAAAACTGAGCTGGAATCTTATAGAAAGCACAATTTAGGATTGTCTCTTCATTTGTGTAAGAGAACGATATCTTAGCTCAGGCCAATGCACATTACTAATGCTGATATATTTCAACACTATAGGTCTAAGGTGAGCTTTGCAAGACGTACAAGACTTGTAGAACATGCAAGTAATGGGTTGAGCACCACTACTGGTACTTTTTGGACGATCAAGGTGAAGTTATTTAAAGGTTAGAATGGGTGATCTACATAAGATGGTATGTTTATCTCATTGGTTCAAAGCATATTGTAGTCAGCCAGTGCCATGTTCAGATAATCTTTTAAAACGTAAAATAGTACAGAGGACTCAGTGCTATTTTATTGGCTTTGTATTCTGTCTTTACCATATATAGTACACATCATGTTCCTGGATTGTCTTCTGTTGCTTCCCTTTTTTCGAGTGCAATTATATTGAAGAGAAACAATAGTTGTTTCACCATGGCATTTGATTATGAGATGAGGAGACAAAGTTCTATATAAATCTCTATCACGTTAGTCCTATCGGTAGTTGTTTCACCATGGCATTTAAGGCTTTTATGTTAATAAATACTGAATGATTTTCTGTCAGCATGGCATTTGTACCATATTGTAGTCAGCTAGAATGTAAAATACTATAGAGGATTAGGTGCTATTTATTGGTATTGTATTGCATCTTTTCTCTATATAGTACATATTATGCAGCTGGATTGTTTTAAGTTGCTTCCGTTGTTCGAGCAATTATATTGAAGAGAAACATTAATCAATTAGATTATGCAGCTGGATTTTTTAATATGTCCATTGTTTGTTGTAGATATCAGTTCCTGAACACTGGCCTTACGAAGAAGCTCGGTACTTGTTCCAGCAGAAAATGGGTATGTGGAAGCCATGGAATGCCCCAGGTGCATTCTTTGTAGTTCTGGAGCTTATATATGATTCTTCTTTGTAGTTGGTTGGAGCAGATGTAAAACACACTTATATGCGTAGCATTTTTTAGCTTTGTAAATGTTAGTACATAGCTTTGTGGAGAGGAAATATGTAAAGTTGTATAGGGTTGTACCTTTGGTAATAAAGAAATAATATTGATGTCAGAAGCTAGCAGAAGCGAGCAAGAAGCTGGCAAGAAGCTTTTTTTTAATATGATTTTTTCACATCAGAAACGGTTGTCTTGTTTTATCTGTTTCCATTGCTTGTTCTCATTGGAAACGGACATCCATAAACGTCCGTATGCATTCTGGAGCCTCATTAGAAACGGTGTTTTGACCTCTGTTTCCAATGAGCTCGTTCACATCAGCATCGGAAGCGGGGAAACGGACCGTTTCTCCGTTTCTGATGAGGGTTTTGGTCTGTTTCCGATGTGTCGTTCTGTACTAGTGGAATTATACACGGATGTTTGAAGTATTTCTTCACACAAAAGGAATTGAATATGAGACAAAGGAGATGGTTAGAGCTGATCAAAGATTATGATTTAACAATCAATTATACACCAGGAAAAGCTAATGTGGTAGCAGATACTTTAAGTCGTAAAGTTACATGCAATCCTTTGATGGAAAAAGGGATGTCCAAGGAGTTGAGAAGGGAGATAGAAAGAGCTGGAATTGAGATTTGGGAAGGACCAGAGCTGAATAGTATTATGGCTATGGATATTGTTGGAGAGATAGACATGGAATTGAAAGAAAATATTATCTTCCGACAAAAGGATGATGAATTTATTTCAGAGAAAATCCGTAGAATTCAAGAAGGTAGAAAGTCTGAATTTACCTTGAAAACTGAAGATGAATCGTTATGGTATCGCGGTAGAATATGTGTGCCCGCAATTCCAGAGATCAAGGATGTGATCCTGAAGGAAGCACATGAGACACATTATTCTATACATCCTGGAAGTACCAAGATGTACATGGATTTGAAGAAAGTATTTTGGTGGAACAATATGAAGAGAGAAATTGCTAGATATGTAGCAGAATGTCATACTTGCCGACAAGTGAAAGCTGAACATCGGAGTCCAGCAGGGTTACTACAACCACTACCAATTCCAAAGTGGAAATGGGAAGAAATAAGTATGATTTTATTACTGGATTACCCAAAACTAGGAGGAATAAGGATGCGATATGGGTAATAGTTAACCGGTTAACAAAGAGTGCTCATTTTATTCCAATCAGTCAGAAAGATAATGCATCACAATTAGTAGACATATACGTAAAAGAGATAGTAAGTAAACATGGAGTTCCACAAAGTATAGTGTCAGATCGTGGATCCATATTCACGGCAGCTTTTTGGAGACAACTGCACAATAAGTTAGGTTCACATTTGAAGTATAGTACTGCTTATCACCCACAAACTGGCGGACAAACAGAGAGAACAAATCATATCTTAGAGGATATGTTAAGAGCTTGTGTTCTTGATTTTGGAGGATCATGGGATGAGCATTTGGCATTAGCTGAATTTTCCTATAACAACAGTTATCAAAGCAGTATTAAAATGGCACCATTTGAAGCTCTGTACGGGCAAAAGTGTAGATCACCTATCTGTTGGTTTGAAGTAGGGGAGAGTAAAGAATTTGCACCTAAGTATATTAAGGAACAACAAGTCATCATTGATATTATTCGGGATCGATTGAAGATTGCTCAGAGTAGACAAAAGAGTTATGCTGATCTTTCGAGGAGACAGTGGGAGCCTGAAATACAAGATATGGTATACCTAAGAGTTAGTCCTATGAAAGGGGTGAAAAGATTTGGAGTTAAAGGAAAACTAAGCCCCAGATATATAGGACCATTCCGAATTCTGAGTCGAAAAGGAGAAGTGGCTTATGAATTGAAGTTACCTGCTATATTGTCCCAAGTACACAATGTATTTCATGTGTCTCAACTCAAGAAATGTCTGAAACCACCAGAAGGACCAATTGAGTTTGAGAAATTGAATTTACAGCCAGACCTATCATATGAGGAACAGCCAGAGAAAATACTGAAAGAAAACTGGAAGAGGTTAAGGAATCGAGCAATTAAGTATTGCCTAGTTCAATGGAAAAATCATTCTGAAAGAGAAGCAACTTGGAAGAAAGAGGAAGATTTGCGACGAGACTATCCACAGATGTTTAGGTACCTCAGAAAAGAAACTTCGGGACGAAGTTTAGTTTAAGGGGGAGAGGATGTAATACCCCGCAGTTATAGGACTCGAGAGGGTAGAACTAGGAATTGCATTTGTGCATTCATGCATCTTTTGGTGAAATCTGGAAAAATTTCGCGCTTTTGTGTTAAAATGAATCGAGGGTTGATTCCAGACGAGTGTCGATGATCTGGGAGTCAGACGTTGACAGATAGTCGAGAGGTGTCGATAAACCCTACGACATATTTTTAAAACCTTTATTAGTACTTCTTCAACACAATCCTTTGATTTCATTTGATTTCAAAAGGAAATTTGAAACAATCCTAAGTCTAAAACAATTCTATACTTTCCTAAGTCTTTCTATACACACATATCATAGAAATAACAAAATATAAATCACAAGATTTGTGATGAACTCATCTCAAATAATAGAATCATCTTATTACCTCCACATCACAAATACATATACAAATAATTACAAACGAATTTCTAAAAGAATATATATACAAGAATTATATTGAATCACAAACTCAAATGTGTAGGAAACATTTGGATACAAATTATACAAATGATCAACTCAATTAATTTACAAGACTTCATTACAAATATTCTTACAACATTTGAAAGAATACAAAAACAGTACTAAAATTCCTAAACTAAAATCTTCAAGTCTTCTTCATCTTTAACCTGCAAAATAAACAACACAAACAAGAAGAATTGGGGGTTATGACTAAAATGTTGCCAACACCATTTGGTGCTGGCATATTACTGTTTTGAAACCTGGTTTTAGCCTAATCAACACTGAGGTTCAATTAGGCTAAATTGGGGAGTTTTGCAAATCATCAAAGGCAACAGAAGGGACTGATCATTTGGATCATGCTCTTTTAATCCGAAGGCAACAAGGAGGGGCAAAGGCATGTTTGCAGCACTTAGAAAATCAAATTAGGCAACTAAAATCTTAGGCAACTAGTGTTGTCTTGAGCACATGATCTTGATATTTCAAAAGATAAAGCAGCAGATAAAATGCATTCCCCAAAATTAAACCAGGAAGCAAATAAAACCTTAGCCCACAAATATTGGTATCACACTTGCCAATTGATTAGGCAAATGGACCCTAAACCCACTTATTAAGCTAGCAATCAGCTTAATTGGCCACACACTTGAATTTAATCATCTCAAACCGACTATCATAATCCTTTCCTTCACAGCCAAGCATTTCCACACAAATATCTGGATCAGATAGGATCAGTGACTCAATAATGACTCATGGTTATCACCATGGGGTGATGAACTGCGCTGCAGCAGCAATGAGCTGATCTCCTAGGTGAAAAGGAGTGCAAAAGTGGTCAAATAGAGCAGCTTGAGGTGGAAGAGGGCCACTGCAAGCAGGTGAATCACCACAGCCCAATTATCCCGGTGTCACAAGCACAAGGTGCTCAAATTTGTATAAATACATACCCAAGCCGTAGCCACCAGCACACACAATTCACAGCAACCACAACACACACAGTGCACAACCATCAGCACATCCAGTACACCATTTCCATCTGTTCTTCCACAAGAACAAGCACCACCAATCTCTACTCATGGAGATCACCTAATCCATCCACCACAAGCCATTTCAGCTAGTAAATACACTTTAGGAACTTTGAAGCAGCAAGGAGGAGGAGGCAAATTCCACAAGAAGCAGGTTATCATCATTGTCCAGAAGAACAAGCTGCTCAACAACATCAGGTTGATTTTAAAAGCTAGAGAGAGACCCAGCAGGTTCTGTAATTGACAGAACCATGCTAAGAGAGCATTTTTCAGCATCTGTTCTTAACAGAACCTTGCTAACAAGGTAAGGTGCTGTAGAAAAAGTGGTGCAAGGCAGAGAATATCTGTTCCTTGCAGAAAATAGGAAGGAGAGAATAAAGGAAGAGTAGTTGCTTGATTTAGCATTTGTTTGAGCATACAGGGAAGAAGGGAAAAAGGTAGCAGTATAGTATCTGTTCTTATTTTTCAAAATACACAAGGTAGTAAACCAGCAGAGCTGGAATAACTGTGCTTTACACATCTGTACACTTAGAGGAAGCACAGGAAAGCATTAAAAATCATCTTTAAACAAGAAAGCTACTGTGTAACTCTACAAGGAGGCATCACAGCAAGCAAAACTTGTCTAAATCATGTTTAAATTAATTCTTCATCACAGCTAGATCATGCAATCCAAGTTCTAGCTCAGAATTATTTTCTAAAGAGATTTTCATCTTCTATGAGCAAGTAATGCTCCCAACAATAAATCCAGAGGTAACGGATGGATCTAAACATGCTAGATCTACACCATTCATCTCATTTTTGGTGCACAATAGGTAGACAGTGCACATACAGGAGTAAATCATCAAGAATCATCATCTGTTCATCAAGAACCTAACAACAGAGGAGTGCCTACTTAATCCAAAGTCCATAATCATTTGTATCGAGTAGAGGAACTAGGAGAAGGAAAAGAGAGGAAGGAGAAGGAGTATACCGTGCGTCCATGGTCGTTGCTCCACGGCGGCGAGGCAGTGCTCGCGCAACCGTTGATGAGGGCCCATGGAGGTCGTGGACCAGCACCACCGCACCATGGCGGCACAGAGGTCGAGCTCTGCGCCCAGCCACGGTGAGCACACCGGAGAAGGAGCCGATGATGCTCGACGAGCACTGGAACCCTAACCCTAGGGTTGGGTTGC
Organism: Poa pratensis; assembly: GCA_947311845.1. Classification (NCBI taxonomy): domain Eukaryota; kingdom Viridiplantae; phylum Streptophyta; class Magnoliopsida; order Poales; family Poaceae; genus Poa; species Poa pratensis. Next base: position 29,478,744 of record CAMZMU010000060.1, on the reverse strand, counting down.
GTGCGACCTCGTGAGGAAGAGATGCACAAATCGCCTGGGCAGAAAGGTAGATTAGAGCGTGGGGTCAGTTTGCCCCAGACCACGGTGGAGGAGGTGGCCGGAGTTGGGCGGCGACGGCGCTGGCGATTCGGTCGCCAGAGCCAGTCGAGCACGGGCTCGTGCTCGTGTGAGTAAACGAGTGAGAGAGAGAGGCAGAGTGGTTCGATTCGACTGAACCAGGTCCACCCTTTGACCGATTAAGCCAGGGGCTTATTTGCAAAATTTTGAATTTGTAAAATTTTCCAAATCTCAAAACTTGCTATAAATTCAAATAAAATCCTAAAAATAATTTAAAAATATCTAAAAATATCAGAAAAAAGAAGTAATCCAAATAAAATATCTACTTGATTTATTGAAAACTATTTCTTGTACCAAAAATTCATAGGATCCTTAAGTGGAAATGACTTTGAAATAATTCAAATTATTTTCAAAAGAAATAATATGGGAAAATTAATTACTGAGTTCAAAGTATAATTTGAACTATATCATGACTTTCATGTCACTCATCCTAAGTAAAAATAAATGAAAAGAAATCACATCAAAAGAAATCATTAATAAACTTCCGCAGAATTTTGGGTAGAAACAAAAATCATCTCATCCTATGCATAATAACATCTATTTGGTTTTTAAACATTGTCTCATATAGACAATGATGTTGATTTTCAGAACACGAGGGTCCCAATTCGTCGGAAGCTTTAGACTGCACTACCTGTCAGTCTCAAGGCAAGTTCCAACTTGCATGTCCTTGATTGATTATTTTTATCAAAGTAATTATAAAGTACTATGGTTTATCATTGCATGAAAAAGAAAAATCTATTTTCGAATGATGTGAAATGCTATCTATATATTGTTGGCTGGCAATGGAACCACAGAATGATGTTGTGGTGGAGGTTCCATTGTACGGGAATGTATATATCTAGGAATAAATACCCATGGCCCAGTGATCCTTGCGCCGTATTGAAGCATCAACCAACAGATTCACTATGGATGGGCTCGTCAGAGGTTTCTTCCCTCGTTCGCATATCCTCGGCATGCTATTACCTGGTTGCGTCCGTTGCGGCGGCCAACTGCGTGGAAGCGCGTGACCTTCTGATGCATGTAAAATGCATGCATGAACTTTGCATTATTTTACTTATATTCCAGTCATATTTGCATCATATAAGGGTTATATCACTGTTTTATAATGATTTTGGGAATATTTGGTATGTTTCCTATTTTTATGGAATTAACCCTGCACAGTCAGAAAACCCTGTTTTCTATATTTTAATGTTTCAGGGACCCAAACGACGTCCAAATGACCTAATATTTTACGGGCATCAATTTTTGGAAGGAACAAAGCGTCGGAGCCAAGGAAGCGCATGAAAGGAAGTCGGAGGCCGAAGTTGAGTGGGCCCACGCGGCCAGGTACCTGGGCCGCGTGGGACCCCCTCTTTTGGGCCTCGGAGCTCCGTTGCCGTCGATCTTTCCTCCACCGACTCGGTTTTGACCTAAAACCGACTATAAAAATAGTCCCCCGATGCCCTTCGGAAAGGAGCACCGCAGAAACACAGAAACACCGAAATAGGGACCTGGAGTTGCAGATTGGAGGGGGAAATCTCCGGCGGGGCGCTGCCGGCGTGGTCTCCATCTTCTTCAACGACTTCTCCACCGTCTCCATGATGGAGAGGGAGTAGTCCACCTCTGGACTATGGGTTTGTGGAAGTAACTTATGTATCTCTCTCTCTTGAGCTTCACTAATTAGTACCGTATGAGCTGCTGAACATGATTACGGTCATCTATGTAATACCTTTGTGGTGGATCTTTTTGTGAGTTAATATATGTTTGAGATTGCAATGGTTTTGTTTCAGTTATGAAAGTAGATGCATATTATGTACCCCGTTCTTATTTACTTGTCATGATCAAGCATGTTTATGAGAGCGTGTGAGGGGGAACGTGTGTATTAGTTGGAGTAACGGGGGGTGGCTAGTGCAGTGAACGTGAGAGAAAGTTCTGCGATCCACTTGGGTATCTCTACCTTACTTTGTTGCCTCACTAGGGATAAAAAGAAATACCATGCTACCTGAGGTGTGGGTGTGACCATTGCCACTTCCTCCATGACTAGATCTAGCATGTTCTTATTTTAACTTCATGTCATGATACTTATTGCTATACTCTGAGTTATCTTAACCTTGAACCCCGGTCTATTTTTAATCATAAGAAACACATTTCCAACCACTTTTACCACTTTTCCATTTTCTGCCATTTAAAAATCCGAAAATACAAAAACACTTTTACATCTTGCATTCGTCATATAAAACCCAAAAATATCATTTATCATTGCTACCACCATCCTTGCATATTTATTTACCACCATTGCATATTTATTTCTTGTTTGCATTGCATATTATCTTGATATCATTCTCACACCTTGTGCTTGACAACCACTAGGTGAGGTTGAGGACCAAAACATTTACTTTGTTTTGTAGGTAACCAAAAGAAGGATAGGAAAGATAAATCTTCACTACTGATTCTCCGAGAGTTCGATATTAAACCCTCGAGTCACCCCTCGTGGGGAAAACACGTCTTCCACTTACTACACACTCTGCACTTGGAGTCTCAACCTAACCCATTTACTTTTCACGCAGGTAACTACGTGAAGGGCCATCACCTTCCCACCTGACGGGGTGACTGGAATAGAAACTCGGGAGGGGTGGCGGGCCAGTGGTCTTAGTTACCAGCCACGTCACAAATGGGCGGATATGCGTTGTGCGGGGAAGCGACTCCACATGACTTGTTGCCCTGAGTTCTAGCTATAGCACACATGGTGTGCTAAGAGAGCATAAAGAGCCAGGCTGCTGTTGGATAAAGTGGTGGAGCTCTGCAGAGTTAAACAAAAAAATTGTGACTGTCACATCCTTGTTCCAGGAGGGAACTACAGAACGCCGCGGGAAAGGCATCCCAAGTGATGACTAAAGACCCGTGGAGACTGGAGGCATAGTTTTCTAAAATAAAATAAACCTTTTCCTAAAAATGTTTTATAAAGATTGCATATTAATCCATGACTTTTTGGTCAGGATTGTAGTTAGTGCATACCACTTATCTAAGCATTTAGCTGAACTTGCTGAGTAACGCTGTTACTCATTCGTTCCCTTTTAATCCCCTGCTTAGACTCTGAGGAGGCCATTGAGGAGAGCTATGGAGCCTATCATGCCGACGAGGTGTACTTTGAGGCACCTGATCTGTCTGGAGGAGTAGAGGGCGTCGACTACATCATTGCCTACAGAGCCGACGACGTTGAAGAAGAAGAGGAGGTGGAGACCTAGAATCTAGATAGTATGAACCTGGCCAAGCAGGACTAGACTAGTACTACTTAGTTGCTGAGCCAATATGGTTCTTAGTTTGCTGCTTTCTATCGCTTGTAGGTTGACTCCGGTCAACATCGCAATAATAGACATTCCTCCCATGTCGGAGGAAGACGTCGATGTTTTATGCATTTCTGGTTTGTAATCTTTAGCAGTGTGTAATAAAGTGGACCCGCAATGTTTCTGTTGTAATACTCTGAGGGATGTAATATTTACGGATTAGTCCTTCCGTGAGTGTTATATCAACGACTTGTACACTACAATATGCAGTGGTGTGCGGGTCACCGCAGCCTAGGAACCAATAAAGCTCATTGTCGTCGTAAAATCAGAGATCAGATAGTCTTCGACGTGTGATCGCTTCCGCCGCTGTCACCACCACCCAGATCCCATGCCCGCAGCGGCACAACCACCACCAAGAAGATTTGGGCCTACCGCTCCGGCGTCCAAACTCCGCCAATACTCGTGCCGTTCAGAACTGTCGCGCACCATCCGGTGGCGGCGAGGTGGACAAGAAGGGGAGGAGTCGGGGGGCGACGGCTAGGTTTCGTCCGGCTACCACGACGTTTAAAGATAACGCGTGGGTCCAATCGCCCTCTCTCCACCATTAATAGTACATGCTAGTTTCATTTCCAATGTGTCCTTTATTTTCTCGAGAAAAAGATGAACAGCCTTGCCAAGCCATCGCCATCCGCATATACTTTATATATTTGCAGAAAATACCCACCATCAAGGCTCAGACGCCTCGGGAACGTGCTCCCCACCGGTTTACCTCCACTGACGCCTGGGGCCCATTACCCAAAGCCGTCTCTGCGTCGGCAGCCGAAACCGAGCCGTCTCCAAACCACCCGCTAGATATAGCTCCTCGACGCGGTGCCTCACCAACCTCTTTCCCTCTGCGCTCGTGCCTCCTCTAGTCGTCGTCGTCGTGTGGCAGTCGCTCGCTAGCTTGCCCCGGTTGGACTCCTCCGCCGCCCGCCTCCCCAGATCCGGTCCCTATGGCGAGGAACCCGGGCTGCGCCGTCTACATAGGTGAGATCCCGGCCCGCTCGCCGCCCGTTCGAGGTCCGAATCGCGCGGGACGGTTGTTCTTGCGGGTTTCCCCCCATTTTTCCTGTGGTTCGGCTAGGGATTGAGGGGGAAATTTGTGGTGATTTGCTCTGTTATGTTCGTAGAGTAGCCTCACTTGTGTTTTCCCTTTGATTGGTGGACCTCCGGCCCCCAATTTGGGTTTTTTCGTGCCTGCAGTTGTTGGCCCCCAAGGAGGTACCATCTGATTGCGTGCTTTAGATGTTTTGATTGAAGCGGGATTTTATCCCCTTCTGGATTTGGCTGGCGTAGATTTACTAATTACCATCACAGTTTAGGTAGTAGGTTAATTGCTTAAGCTTCTAAAGTCGGTGATTACCTTATGCGCTGTTGCATCCTCCTAGCTCCTAAATTCGGAATAGGATTGTTCTTTGCGCTAGGTTTACTTGTATGCTAGCTGGTTAATTCACCTCAATCATGCTAAATTCCTATTCAAGCAATAGAGTTGTGAGAGCTATGGCCATCATCGATTAATCTTGACCTTTATGGGGGCTACCATAGAAGACCCTTTTAAGTAGCTGCCAACTTTATGTCATCAAGAGTAATTCACCACAACTCCCCTAACTATGCTCAATGAACATGCTTTTGGATCAGGGTAAAGATCTTCATTTTATTATAAGCTTAAGTAAGCAAATCAATAGGGCTCGATTAGCACAAGTAGTGTTGCCTAGTAATGTTCTCAGCTTCTCATTTGCGTAATTTGGTGCTCTACCTTTAGCTTATGATATTTGAAAGGACGGGTAATCAGCTTAAGAAAAAGACAGTTTTTTTAACGCGTTATAAACTAGAATGCATTCAATCCTAGGCTAGTTCTCACAGCATCACACAAACCCTAATGGGCAAGAGACCAGTAATGCATTTTTTTGGGGGTAATGCCAGTGCAAACCACAGTTTAATAATTCACAATATATAGTATGTTGAGCTGATGGTCCAACTAGTGAACTGGTGGTAGAGATTGTGAACTGATGTTGCAACCGGTTTTGAAAACCACGAGTCTAGCTGCTTTATGGTCTTCCTCAGCATCAAATCCATGTTTTTTTTGCCATGGTTGACTGTTGCAGTGCGCTAGTTCTGGAATTCTTCAATGTTTGTTCTTGTCTCACTTTTCCTCTTGTTTTTGCAAGCCTAAATATAACAAAGTAATTGCTTGTATTGTATTAATTCTTCAACTGTATCTTTCTTAAATAGGTAACTTGGATGAAAAGGTCCCAGAGAGGGTTTTGTATGAAATTCTTATTCAGGTAGGTCGTGTAGTAGACTTGCACATACCTCGTGACAAGGAAACTAGTCGACCCAAAGGTTTTGCTTTTGCTGAGTATGAAACAGAGGAGATTGCCCAGTATGCTGTTAGGCTGTTTTCTGGCCTTGTTCGCCTTCAAAATAGAACGCTTAAATTCGCGGTGCGTTTCTTTTTGCTCCCTGGTTATCTAATTTGTTTTAGTATAGATTTCATTATGCTGTTCTTATGGTGTGGTCTGTTACATTTTGTGTGAGTAGTTTATTCTGGGGCCAACCCAATGTAGTTGACTACCTGCCGTTCTTTTTGTCACTAGATTTGTATATTTATTTATGAAGCAGGAGGGAAAACTGAACCCTGAAATTGTACCCTTCTTTTACAGATCTCTGGGCAGGACAAGCCCTCTTCAAATGGCAATGTTCCTATAACACCTAAAATGAACCCTATACCACTACCAAATCCACAACAACCAATGAGATCTAGTGATACTCCTGTGTCACAACAAGAGTGGTAAACGGTAGGATTGCAGGCTATGGTGTTTCTCCAAATCATCCTTATGATTCCCACTCTCAAGGTGAGAGAATTTATTTGTCTCTTTGAAATATGAGATACTTAATGTGAATTTTGTATCGAATCTTACAATTCCTTTTTTCTCCAGCATCAGGTGGGGTAGCAAGTAGAGGATTAAGTGAGGGTACATATGAGTATAGTAGACGTGTATTTGGTTCTGTTCTGAATGATGTTAGCCGTCGAGCTGACAGACAACCAGTTCCATACCCGTCGTACTAGCGTACCGAGCACCAATGAATGTACATCGGCCAGTGAAGCCTTTGTTGTCTCAGCCCTTCCATTATGTCATCTGGGTACTTGCCATTACATGCATGTAAATATGGCTTATGGTAGTGCATCTTGTGTCTGTTGTTTTCTACATTGTAGTCAGGCCTGTCCCTGATGGTTAGGTTCCATGTCTTGTCGTCCTGATAGGAACTTGTCTCTACTAATGTCGATGTAGTACTTACCCTAGTTACAGGGATGGGGTGGTAATGTCCTCAGTTCAAAATATTTGAGCTGTTATGTTATTTATGTTTCTCATGTCATTTGGATCTGTATTATGTTGGGACGTAAAAATGGGTAACAAAACCCATGAAATCTGCCTGTATCTTTAAACTTATTTTTAATTTGTACTATGCATGTTGATATGGCTGGTTTGCTTAAGCAGTATTTGTATGGAAAGCCACATGTATCCATTGTCACTTTTGATCCAGCATTGACAACCTCTAGCTCTCGAGTAATCAAGCTGTACATTCCATTACTTGCTGCTGAGTTGCAACTGCGTGATTTCCTGGTATGGCTCATTTCTTGTTGGCTGTACAAGGAATTATTGTTACTGTTTTTTTCAACTGGTAATCTTTTTGTATCCATTAGTGGTGCATCTGCTAAGTTACAAATCTGTTGGATACCCTTTTTACTCTGAGATTTCAAGATGGACAAGTTGTTGGTTTTGTGATTGTTGGCTGTGATTGCTTGAAAAATCTCAAACATATATCAGATTTGTCGCCGTCGCTTATCATTCAGAATGATAAGAGGTAGCATCGTTGAACTGGATGCTTGAAACTACTGAACATGTCATATTTGAATTTTTCGAGTTGTGAAGGACTGATGTATTTTGGGGTCTAGAATCAAATGTTTGGAACTGGCTTATTTTGTAATGCAGCTTATTTAAACCTTTGTGCCATCCTCAAGCAGTGGCATCCAGTGAGCGCATGATATCATTTAGATGTAGACAATGGTTGCTGGTTTCACATGCTGCCTACTTGGTGCCTTAAATTCAGGTGTCCGAGGTATTGGATTTTGGACAGTTATATGGCTGCTATTTCATCTGTTGTGCCTTACATATACTTGTTTTCTCTTTGAGCTCTGTTTTTCTCTTATGTCTTCATATGCAGTGGTTAGCCTTGCAGATATACCTGCATGACGTAGAAGGGACAACAGTAATGACGCGCTTGGAACTGCACGAGGCAGCGTCTGTTCTATACGGGCCTGCAGAACGTTAAAGAGGCGACGTGCAGTGTCATTGCTGGTGATCGTTTCACCTCTGATGAGGCGGTGATGCATCCGTTGTTGCAAATTGGTTGAACTCCCATCAGTCCCTCTTTGGAACTGTGTAGCTTGAGTCTGAACTTACTGCCTGTAAGCTTCTCGCATTCTTAAAGGAGAAGCGTCCTGGAAGTCCTGGCTACTTCTGATTGTGATTCTTGTGGCCAGAATTTGTTTTCTTTCTGTTTTGGCTGGAATCCCATGGAAAGATCACCTATAGTCTCAACTCTCAATCATAGGACAAGCGAGTGGTCAGTTAGTCACATGCCAGATCCACCGAACTGTGCTCAGCAAATCATTTCTTCTTTGTTTATTACTGACCTCTTGCATTGCCTTCGTAGCACACATTCTGCGGAGTCATCAAACACACATAAATTGCTTGGCGTATCAAAATAAAACCGTACAAACGTTAATCACTATAAAATAAAACCAACCGTTAGCCAGCGAGATAGAACAACACTATACAATGTGTGATCATATCTTCTAGGCAATGTATCAACGATCGCCTTGGCGTTGCCTCCACAGCCTGTTATCGTGAGCTAACTCACACTGCCAGCATGAGCTCCTCACGCAAAGGGCCCTTGCCAACTGAACCGTTTCACCGTGCAGGGTGCAGTGCTGGGATAGATAGCCGGCGTTTTCAGCGTCTACTCTAGCGCGTCACACATCTCCTCACCCGTGGAGAGTGATCGCTTCGTTTCAGTAGGCGATCGCAAGCAATGATGGTTCGTTTTTGTGCAACCAAAGGAGACCTGGAAAATCAGTGCATATATGAAATTTATTTAGTATTACTTTTGAGGTGCATTCTGGGTTGCTCATGCGTGCGTGTTCCTTGTCTGAATTCAGGCACTGGCCGAGCGGCAGCCGCAGTCGGAGAAGAAGGCCGCGCGGGCGAGGCCGATGTCGGCCAAGGCGGTGTTCGTCCTGTGTGCCACGAGCTTCTTCGTGGGGCTGCTCCTCAGCGGGCGGATGACGATACTGGGGTCGCCGTCGAGAGGCCACGGCGCCTCGTCTTCCTCCGGCCACGGCTCCAGGATCGCTCTCTTCTCCGACGACGACTGCGAGCACAGGCGTGTAAGTGTCACCAAGCACGTACTACATTGGCAACCCTGCATGCATGGTAGGCTGTTTGCTGATCAGTCACTCCTCTTGTTTCAGAAGCTAGAAGAAGCGAGCAATCCGAACGATGTCATGAAAGAGGTGTCAAGAACTCACCAAGCTATCCGGTAAGTAAAACTTTTCTTCCCGACACTCACTCAGGTGCTAAATGGGATACTGATCATTGCCTCTTGATTTGTATATGCATGTGGGGTAGGTCGCTGGACAAGTCGGTGTCGTCGTTGGAGATGGAGCTGGCCGTGGAGCGCGCCAAGAGGAACGGCGGCCTAGGCGCGTCCGTGCCGTCCAAGGGTCTTCCCAAGGCGTTCGTCGTCGTCGGCATCAACACCGCCTTCAGCAGTAAGAAGCGCCGGGACTCGCTCCGCGACACCTGGGTCCCCAGAGGTAAAGTAAACCACCAGCAGCTAACTGAACTGAACAGCAAGAAGATGTTGTGATGCTTGGTTTATATTTCAGGCGAGAAGCTGCGGCGGCTGGAGAAGGAGAAGGGGATCGTGGTGCGGTTCGTGATCGGGCACAGCCCGACGCAGGGCGGGGCGCTGGACCGGGCGATCGACGTGGAGGAGGCGGAGACGAGGGACTTCATGCGGCTGGACCACGTGGAGGGGTACCACGAGCTGTCGTCCAAGACCAGGATCTACTTCGCCACCGCCGTCGCCACCTGGGACGCCGCCTTCTACGTCAAGGTCGACGACGACGTCCACGTCAACCTAGGGATGCTCACCAACAGGCTGGCCCGGTACAGGACCACGCCGAGGGTCTACATCGGGTGCATGAAGTCCGGCCCGGTGCTGTCGCAGAAGTAAGCGCACGCACATAACATGAGAAATTAGTTAGTTAATCTGCGCTTGCCTTCTGCATTTTCTTGATGGATCTTTTGCGGTGGCTGCAGGGGCGTGAAGTACCACGAACCGGAGTCGTGGAAGTTCGGGGACGACGGCAACAAGTACTTCCGCCATGCCACCGGACAGATCTACGCCATCTCCAGGGACCTCGCCTCCTACATCTCCATTAACCAGTGAGCACGAGCATCTCACCTGCATGCGTTATTAGCTCTGTAAATTACCGTTGTATGGCTGATAGTTTTCCTTCGTCTTGTATGATCTGCAGGCCGATACTGCACCGGTTCGCGAACGAGGACGTGTCGCTGGGCGCGTGGCTGATCGGGCTCGAGGTGGAGCACGTCGACGACCGGAGCCTCTGCTGCGCCACGCCACCAGGTACGTACGGCCGGAGCCATTGTTGTTCCAGTTAATCTCCCGCGCTGCAGAGTAGTAAGAAGCTGATCTGTTTCTGCTTCACATTTCCTTGCAGACTGCGAGTGGAAGAAGCAGGCCGGGAACGTGTGCGTGGCGTCCTTCGACTGGTCCTGCAGCGGCATCTGCAAGTCCGTCGACAGGATGAGGGCCATCCACAGCGCCTGCGGCGAGGGCGACGGAGCCGTCTGGAACTTCGCCGCGGCCTGAACCAGCCGCGTACCTGCAGATCAGCATCGGCCATAGGTGCTGTAGGACAGACCAAGTTTCCTGAACGTTTTGAGACGAGAGCATGTGGTTGTTGCAGCATACTTTGCTTGTGGTGATCAAGTTCCTGTTTTTTTGTAAGCTTTGGAAGTTGCAAGGCTTAAGCTTTTGACCCCTTCCACTAACTAAGGTTAATGATTTGGCTGGCCTTGTTAGGATTCCAAGTTCAGTCGGTAGAGATTTTACAAATAAAAGATTCGGCTGGTTTTACAAATAAAATCAAGTATACAAGTACACGAACCATTAAGAGCTTCTGAAGCTGTACGTAACCCTTGGTCCCGCACAGGCGACGCACAGGCTTTTAGGTTTCCTCCGCCTCCCGTCGACGCCGCCGCCGAACCTTGTCATTTCTACACAGCCAAAGCGATCAAATAACGGCTAGCGTTGCCACTCTAATAAGTTGTTTAAACCTTTTATCCATCCCGTTCAGCCAATTGCCAAAAATATTGGCAATGCTTTTGGATAATGACGAATTCGATGTGTGCGCTAGTTTTTATGTTCCAATTTCTGGAGGCTTTCAACAAGACGAGAAGGCGGCGGCCGCGGGTATTGTGACTAGCATGTAGTGACGAAGCAAGACATGATTCCAACACTGGCGTTGATGAGCTTGATAGGCGCTCACCGAACTGATCGGTGTGCCTCTCTGTCCCACATCGCCGACGAGCGTGGGCGGACTAGAGATTAACCCGGCGTTGCTCATCGTGGTATTTATGGCTTGGGGTATGAGAAAATGAAAGGTTTATAGAAAGGAGTTTTTTTTTTCAAGCATGGAAAGACATACACAAATAACAAACTGGATGTTCGTAATAGTAACTTATCTACACCGGATTGTGTTTCCCTAACTGACCCGACCTCTCTCTTTTCCTTACGGATAACTCACCCGCCAACCCGCTTGCGCGCGCACCCGCAATCCTGGACCGTCGGTTTCAGCCATCCGACGGCCAGGATTGAGCGTTGAAGGACATGTGTGCGCGCGCAAGCGGGTTGGCAAAATCCGTGTCCCCGGAGAAGGATCTGGCATGAAACACCAACGCACACATGTCTCTTAGAAAAAATGGTTACGGAGACAGATGTGGGTTATTAGCTTACTAAACCGACGGTCATATGTTATTAATCCACCATCCACAAAAGTAATATCAGTTTTTTTCTAATAGTTGTGGGTTATTAGTTTACTAAACTTTCATCCGTATAATGCTTTCAGTATATAATAGATGGCAGATCCAATAGTCGTCGTGGGTTAGTATTAGTTTACTAAACCGACGGTCATATATTCTGCTTCGTGAGAATTTCTAGCCTATCTCCCTATTCATTCGTATATTGCTTTTAGTATATAATAGAAGGGAGATCCAATGGGTTGTGGGTTGTTAGTTTACTAAACCGACCGTCAGATGTTTTGTTTTATGTGAGAATTTCTATTCTATCTCCCTATTTTCATATATAATAGACTTAGTTGAGGCATATCTCAAAAGTAGAAACTTTCTAGTGGCACATATCAGAGTATCAGCATCTCAGAGCAAATATGTATCCCGAAAAGGTAGGGTTGGATTGGATTTGTTTCACATGTTATCCGCATAAAACACAGATGTACTCCAGGAAATGATATAACGCCATTCGAATCTTGAGAGGCCGAACTCGTCGAGTTAATCCAGTTCCATCAGATTGTATCACCAGTTCACCATGATAAGGTCCAAGATGACGTTCCTAGCAGGGTCCATTGGCTGATGCAATGAATCGCTGAGCCGGAGTGCTGATCCTGTCGATAGGTTAATGAATTCAACAAGATGAGCCGGAGTGCTGATCCGTAGTGATAGCTCTTATCCGATCCAATTGGTTTGTTAGCACTACCGTTGATGGTGCGTTGCTTGTCGTGGGTAGTCTAGTGCAGGTGGTGTGACAATAACATATGAGAGTTTCAGTCTCGATACATTTTCAGCTGAGATATATCGGTTTCCTCCTGGCGTTCAATCCCTCTCAAGAGCTATCTGAAGTTAACAAGACGGCTGCTTTGTCAATGCCCGAACCCGGGAGAGATTATCACCGCAGCAAGAGAAGAACAGAAGCAGTGACGGGCAGGAAGACGAAGGCAATTCAGGTGGAAGAAGTTCGAATGCTTGGGCCAAAGGGAAACAGTTCAGGAATTCCAACCAGAGAGCCCTGAGACGTGAATAACTTTTTGTTAAATCTCAGCCTGGAACAACATTTCAGCAAACAAAGCAGCCTCTGCTAACAAGGCCGCGTGGATGCATCCATGTATTTACATCTCAAGCAAAGTTTACTGCCTCCCAAAGCCCCTCAAACCGCTGCAAAAATCACAAACAATAGGCTTCCGACACCCGGCCGTCAGTCCCATATTGTCGCCGCCTTCTTCGGCGTCTGCATCTCGCTGTACCCTGACGACCCACCGCCCCTCGAGACAGGCCGGCCCGACCGGAGCGCGGCACCATCGGCGCCGCCATGTAACTGCCGCCCCGCGCATAGCCGCCACCTCGCGTGTCGTACGATCTCCCTGCAGCGCCGGCGTGGTGCGGCACGGGCACGGGAGCTGGAGAATACTGCGGCTGTGGGCTGCGGTACTGGCTGTAGTTGTTGCCCTGCAAGAAGAGGTGGCCGGCGCCCGCATGCCCCGGCGAGCTGCTCATGTATCCAGCCAGGCCTCCTCCGTCCCCGGCGTGCTGGTTGAAGGATTGCGGTGCCTCGTCCAGGCCGCCGAGGTTAGGCGAGCTCCGGACACGCTGCATTCCGCCGCGGCTGCGGAACACGGTCGGCTCCACGAAGTTGGCGCGTGGGGAATTTCCCGCCGAGACGACGCCGTTCGGCTGCTCCGGGTACGGCGGGCTCCCTTGGGGCGTGCCAGGCACTGAAGCCGCGTAGCGGTCCGGCTGGAAGTGGTGGTGGTGGTGATGAAAGTGCTGCGGCTGCTGGCTGCGCACATAGGTGGGGGCGTGGCGGGAAGCGGAGACGGTGGCAGGAGCAGCGACGGCGGCAACGGAACTCGCCTGGTGCGGCGCGAAGACGTAGATGCGGAAGCGCGGCGAGGCAGATGGCGACCGCTTGGACTCGAACCGGTCGTACTCGTCGAGCATGTGGAGAAGGTCCTCGTCGCAGGTGACGGACACGAGAACGTCGAGCTCGTCGGAGGAGAGGAGCTGGTACTTGATGGCCGCCACGTCCGTCTTGAACATCTCCTCCACCTTCTTCTTCAAATCTGCACCCGCGAGCGTGACATTAGGGTCAAGCAAGAAGAAGCAGACGCATCAAGAAGGCATGGGGGCACGTACGTACTGTACCTCGGAAGCGGATTGAGCGGGGGACGGCGAGGACGCGGGTCTCGCCGCCAATGTACTTGAGGACGCCGTCGGACGGGCGGGGAATGATGCGGCCGCCGAAGCTGCAGAGTATCTTGAAGCGGATGCTTGGAGCGCCACCGCCACAGCCGCTGTTGACGCTGCTCGGGGAAAGGTGCACGTCGTCGTCGGACTCCGCAGTCATCGTGGACATCCCGTATTCCTTCTCTGGCACGAGCTGGCTACGTATATATTCTTGGTGAAGGCAAACAGATGCTGAAGAATTGCCGACCTGCGCAGGAAATTTCAGCGTGTTAACACATGCCGCATTTGACCAATCTGCAAAAAAACTTATCTCCTATCAGGAATCATCCAAAGATGATGCTCGCCGCTTTCAATCTCCTATCTACACTGCTACCGAACGAACCCATTTCTCAGGAGCAAGCAAAGTACCTCGATTGGAATTGATCACTAAAATGGTGAAAGAAGCGACCTTTTTTTTTTTTGCGGCGGAAAGCTTTCTAGGAAAAGAAGATTCTGAAAGGTGCTGGCACTTGCCCATCAAACATGGAGCACGTCATATGGATTCAACGGCCGGGGGTGCTTAGGCTCGCAACGCGCAATCAATCGCTTGATACTGATTTGTTTAGCTTGCTCACCAGTGGTAAAGCGCGATCAATCGCAGTCATTAGTTAGCGACAAACATGGCATATGCCAGCCTAGCAAGTCATGGCATTCGTTGTATCCAACCGCTGCGCTCATTATCCTCAGCAAAACCACGGAAAAAAAACGCATGTTTTGCAGTTTTCTCTGTAGCAAGGAATGGCAATGAATCAGAGGCGTCATGGATCAAACCTAGTATAATCAAATGGGGCCGAAGAAACCGCCGGGCCGCCGATGAACTAACGAAGGATCCCAAATCGAAACTGCCAGGAGGAACACCGCCAACAGAGAAGCCATCATCAGATTGGGCCGAGAAACAGAAGGTAAAGCGAAGGAACAGAATGGTACTCACCAGAATGAACGAATGGAAGGGGAAACTTAATTTCTAATCCAACCAACCGGATGGTGGTGGAAGCGACGGCGACGGCCGAGACGAGAGCCGCTAAGATGATTCTGCTGGGATCGAATCAGCAACGAGGCAGCCACCCACCCAACGACCCGCCGTGCTGCTTATCGGCGGCGGCGGATTGACCAATCTCCCATTCGGGGAGAGAGGAGGGCTGACCAATCTTCTTCTCCTTCTCCTTCGCTCTGCGAGGAGAGGAAGGAAGAGGGGTGGATTGGGTGGGGAAGCAAGCGAGCGAGCAAAGCGTGCCACGGGAGGGGCGGCGGGGGATTTGAGGGCGGACCGGCACCCTGGATCTGGGGAGGGAGGAGCGGAGGCTATTCTTGGGTGGTCTGGACGCGCGGGCCGCTCGCTGCTGCTAAATCTTCTTCCTCGATTGATCTCCTCGTGCGTGTGCTCCCGCGCCTGTCGGTTATGCAGAGCCGTCGCGTCGCCTAACTCCGGCCCGGTGAGAATATTCGGGTCCGTGTCGCCGTGGTGCGGTCGACGTGGTTGCGTCGCGTGTTGGCATGTGCGAGCTCGGAAAAAGAGAATTGATACCATACCACTCATAAAAGTTTAAATTTGCAAGTTTAACAGAATCCAACATAAATTTATGGGTGTTTAGATGTTTACTATCCCTATTATTTTCGAGGCCGAATACAAAATACAAGCACTGAAACAAAAAACATAAAGCCAACATGAATAGTGTAACAAAAAGATAAAAAATACACTATATGCGGAGTACATAGTATATTCGCGTCGCCTAACTCCGGCCCGGTGAGAATATTCGGGTCCGTGTCAACGTGGGAACCGGCTCCTCTAACGTCAAGAAGAGAAGTCAGACTCTGACTTTACATCTAGCAAACGCCCACATCCGCTCCAAACACAAAAAGAAAAGAAAAACAAAAAGAAATCTGCCCGCCTGCCACCTGCATCGACTGCGCTCGTCGCCGACGGCTCGACCACGCCGCGTCCGTCAGTTCGCCCTCGCCTCCGTTGAATTGCCGCCGTATTGGTTCGCCCTTGACTCGCCCTTCGTCCCCGACGACGGCGCCGCTGCACGCGACCACGCGCCTCCCTTGAGTTTCCGCCGTGCTGGCGTCCGCGCAACCATGGACGTCGGTGAATCGCCTGCGCCATGGCGGGCCGCGGGCGGCTCCGTCGATTCGCCCTTCGTCCCCGACGACGGCGCCGCTGCACGCGGCCACGCGCCCCGCTCTGAATCTCCTCTGAATTTTTGGTAAGTATGATCCCAATTCAAGCAATTCTATATTTTGCAGTACTGAATAAACATAGCAAATACTGAATAAACAAAAGTGTGCCTGAAGCCCTGAATCAGACTAGTTGAGTAGCTCAATAACATAGCAAATGATTCATTACAATATTTTCTGAATCTTAGAGAAGTAGACAACAGTAGCAACCAAAATATTTTGCCAAGTGATGATCATAATCAGAATGTGTCAACGTAGATGTCTTCAACAATTGGACCAGTCAAAAGATCAGTGAAACTTCCCATGAACTCATATGTTTTAGAGACCGGTTCATTTGGTGTTGTCCCATTCTTGGTTTCTGAACTTTCTGAGGCATCATTCTCCACCGTAACAGCCTCTGATGGCATGTCCTTCTTTTTTTCCTTGTGAGCAGATGGTGGTTTCCTCTTTATCATGTGTTGTCTATCAAGGAAACTCATTTTTCTTTTTGAGCTTTTCTACTGAGCCTCTTTTTTCTTGAGACGTGCAGCACTCAACAATTCATTTGTTACTTCTGGAGTCACCTGAACATCACATCTCTGCTCAGAATTAGTTGTAGCAGCCTCTGGTGACATACCCAATCGTTCTTTCACCAGTTTAGTAGCACTATCAAGTGCATTCTCCACTAAAATACAACACTCTTCAGAGCTGGCTGCTAGAGAGGTCAAGTTATAAAACTTACATGTTTGGATTTGCACGAAGTCACTACACCATCGATTTTGCTTGTATTTGTATATCTCTTCCTTACACTGAAACCCATCCTTCCTCCATAGTACTCCCAGAAGTCCCATGCCTCATCCACGGTGTTGAACTTCATCCAAAGCTGAGGTTTCCAGCTAGGTATCGCCTCCCCCCTATCAAATAAACAAGTAAGGAAGAAATTAAAAATGGAGGCATATTTAGATTTCGGTTCTAAGAAGCATGTGAAAAGTTCATTTGAACACATATCAAGCAGCATGCAAAATTTCGATTGAGAAAAGAAATCCAAAATTAACTTACATGTTTGGATCTTGGTTCTCCATCGATTCCCTAGAATTAATCTGTGATTTGTTTGATCAGGAAACGTTGTTGTGTTGATCCATCAAGAGAAGAGAGGAAAGAACAGAGGAAGGTACGCAGTGTGAGCACAAGAGAAAAGAAGTGGAGGGAAGAATGGTGGTCTTTGTCTATTTTGGCGCGCAGGTGTGCACACGCGGGGCCTTTTCCCTCCAAAAAGAGAAGAGAGGAAAGAACAGAGGAAGGTACGCAGTGTGAGCACAAGAGAAAAGAAGTGGAGGGAAGAATGGTGGTCTTTGTCTATTTTGGCGCGCAGGTGTGCACACGCGGGGCCTTTTCCCTCCAAAAAGTGGGTGGCCAGTTGCAGATTTCTTTTTGTTTTTCTTTTCTTTTTGTGTTTGGAGCGGAGGTGGGCGTTTGCTAGGTGTAAAGTCAGAGTCTGACTTCTCTCCTTGACGTTAGAGGAGCCGGTTCCGTCAACGTGGTGCGGTCGACGTGGTTGCATCGCGTGTTGGCATGTGCGAGCTCGGAAAAAGAGAATTGATACCATACCACTCATAAAAGTTTAAATTTGCAAGTTTAACAAAATCCAACATAAATTTATGGGTGTTTAGGTGTTTACTATCCCTATTATTTTCGAGGCCGAATACAAAATACAAGCACTGAAACAAAAAACATAAAGCCAACATGAATAGTGTAACAAAAAGATAAAAAATACACTATATGCGGAGTACATAGTAATTTTTTTTCTGTATGTGTATTTTGAAATTGGTCTGAAAATTTTAGAGAATGTAAACACGCATCTTGTGATCAATCACGTTTTTTATTTAGAATTTTTAACACTTATCGATTTAAAATTTGAAAAGTGGTATCATGACATCATATAAGATCATATAAGGTGTGGTACACTAGATACTTTCCCCTCAGAAAAAGTCCATAGTAAACCCTGAACTCGTAGAGATCCAACGGATCGAACTAAGAAGTCGAAATTTCTATCGTTTTCACCTAAAGTATTATGTCTCGGTCTAAATTAAACCTTGGACCTAATTTTTAGAGAAAAATAAAATTCAAAATTACTAGACATGTCGGAAATCATTGTCTCACTGACTAGATGGACCCGCATGTCATATTCATCTTCTATCCTAAGCCATATCTCTTTGTTCTACAACGACGATAGCACTCGCATCAATGGACTCGGTTGCGATCTGGGGCAATCGGGAGCTGGGAGTTAGGGGCGGACCCGGAAGCCAACAACCGAGGAGGGGGTCGAGAAGGAGAGATTGGGAGGAGTTGCGGGGTAGTTGCCGGAGAGTAGACGCGGGGCGGTGACGACAACTTATGCTTTTGCTCACGGTGCTGACGGCTCGAGTCGGCTGTCAACTCTTGGAATGGACGCCATAGAGGTTTCTTTTTCGTCTTCGGCCATCATCTGACCCACGGGAGAAATTGTATTGCACGTCGTGCTACGTGGCGGCCGGGGTGCCCGCGCACTCTCCGCATGCATACTGCGAGCAGTGCCGCTCCTGCGACATCGTCCTAGTAGAGTCATCGGGGCCGCCGTGCAGCAGTGCTCGCGTGTCATCCTGTCTTTCCCGCGTAGTTGCGCTACCTAGATTCATCCGGTGCGCCGCGTGCATGTTGATGTAGTTGCTTGCTCTGGATTGAATAAAAGAAAGAAATTGGAGGAGGAGGAGGGGAGAAGATTAATATGACACATGGACCGCACTGTAAGTGAAAGTAATCTGTAATCTTGGTCGGGATTGTTGCTTTTCCTAATGCACCAAACAGTTTAGGATTCAATTTGGATCAGAATTTAATAATCTATAGTATACAAACGACAAGATTTAACTTCTAAGATTTGGTCCAGCTGAGGAGGGGATCAAGAAGGAGAGGTTGAGAGGAGCTGTTGGGCAGCTGCCGGAGAGTAGATGCGGGGCGGCGGCGACAGCCCATGGTGCTGACGGCTCGAGTCGGCCGTCAGCTCTTGGATGGACACCATAGAGGTTTTATTTCTCTTCTCCGGCCGTCATCTGACCCACTAGAGAAATTGTATTGTGCGCCGCGTGCGTGCTGATGCCGTTGCTCGATCGGGATGAATTTGGGATTGAATAAAAGAAAGAAATTGGGGGAAGAGGGGGGGGGGGGGGGGGGGGGGGGATAAATATGACACATGGATCACAACGTAAGTGAAAGTTATATGTAATCCCGGTCGAGATTGTTGCTTTCCTAATGCACCAAACAGTTTTAGGATTTGATTCACGGAGGGATTTAATAATTTAGGGCGGAAATGTCAAGGATTTTAACTTTAGAGAACCGATAAGCACCGTTGGATACTTGGATAACTTTTTTCTAATAAAAGCTGGCCATGTGCATCTTTTTTATGCAGAGGCTGAGGCGAGGCTCCTATTTCTAAAAAAAAAAAGAGACGGATGCTGATGCCTTTTGAACAGAGAACACGGCTTGGTTCGGACGTGTTTGGAGCAGCCTGTCGTTCGTTCGTTCGTTCCATGGCTCATCGGTTCCCAGTGGCTCGCGTGTTCCTTTCTCGGTATCATAGTCTACTCCGATCTCGCGTACGGCTCCTTGGTGGCAGGTGTTTTTCTTGTTAACTACGGAGTAGCAATTTTTGTTTGCGCTTATACGTTCTGAAAGAGGATCAAAATAATAAAATCAGTGAACAAAATGAGATTTTTAAAACATGTTCTCCGAGCATAGATTTTTTTTTTCTCACGGAGCATTCCAAATGTAGTTTTGAGATGTCTTACTTTTATTTTTGTTGCAACTAGCATAGGGCAGGTGTTTTTGTTGCAACTAGCAAATGCGAGGGCAACATATTTAGTGCGTTGAAAGAATTAACTATTAAAGTCTATCTAATGTAGGCATTTCCCTCCTATTCACCCTATTGGTTCTAGAAAACATAACATTTTAGATATAATATATTTTTAAATGTGTTGGTTTGACCTAACTTTTATTAATGTGTTTCTAAGTAATAATATTAATTACTATGATTTTTTTTACAATGTGAATAACATCATCACTATGTTTCACTATTAAATATCCTCATATACTATCAACACATACCGGAAAGAACTAAATCCGACAGAGAGTTAATGATAAATATAACCATGTATCTCCCTTTTAATTTGAATTTCCGAAGCAAGCACTGTTCATATGAGATAAAAGTGTCCAAACTTGGATGCAATGATTTTGCTAGGTACTAAGATTTAGGATCTTAGGTATTTGTCTTGAGGAGAGCAAACGAAGAACCTTTTTCATTAATAAATCAAAAAAATTGGGCATCTTCATCCAACATGATGTACATTATTGTAGACCTTCAGGTCTAATTATTTGTGAGAATTAAGAACAACATCTGCAACTTAATTCAGCGAATAACAGCTTCCCTATTTTCCTAATAATCAATAATCAACAATTCCATGGTGAAGTTAAGCAACATTGTTTTGTAAGCCGATCCTAACTACCACTTTTACCAAAATCAAAATTATTGGAAGATTACAGAAATTATGCAAGAAGAAAACCTATAGATGTAGTAATGATCTGTGATAGAAGAAAATTCGGTCCGGGATATAATAGCGCACCGTACTATCACACTTACGGTATCAATTGATTTTGATGCTATCATCAGCCCTGACCATCATACAATTCATCTCCAGTTTCAAAGTTTTGAGCAGAGTTTTAGTCACCTCCTCGCAAAAACAGAAGAATAATATAATTAGTTAACAACCTGGCACCGAAGAATAATATAATTAGTCATCTCCAGTTCCTATTTGGTAGAGGAAAATTAGCAATAGTTGATTGGTAGGCTATTTTACCGGAGGTCCAAAAGTACAACCTGGCTCGAGAGATAAGCCGCTAGATTAGCACAGCAAAATCTGGGCGTTGGCTTCCCTGTCAGACCTAAGGCTCGTCGAAAACAAATGGCTATATTACATTCAGACGATACCCTTCATGCTAGCTCGTGAACCTAAATTCCTGAAAGAAAGGTAAAAGAAGAGGGTATCAGGATGGGACTGTATGACGAAGATACTTTCTGACTTATATTCCCGTTGCCAATTAGGAAAAAATACTCCTACTTTATTCGCTTGGACCAATGTAACCAAACACCCTGGAATATGAACGCTATGACATAATTAGCTAATACTCACTCAAAAAAGAAAATAGCTGATACTAATTGCTCTAGCTACTCTAAACCTGATGACCGGGATATGCTTCCTCTGTCAAACATCTCCGCCTCATCATACATTTGGCCCAAGAGTTCGTGTAATGTGCATGCTTAAAGAGCTGGTTATCTTTGTCCGTTGGAAGCAGAGGCTCGCCTGCTCCCCTGCCGTATTTCGCACAACACAAACTCATCATCCAGGTAGCCCCCGTCTGCAGCCGGCGCTGGTAGAGGTGGAGGCGTTACTCTTGTTGGCGATTGGCAGCTCGCCCCTGTTGCCGCTCCGGCCGGCAGAACCCTTGCACCATTCTGCACCTCCTTTGGCGGTTGGCACGGCCGAGGGTTTCGTTGGGGACATATAGATCGTTGTTGTTGCCCCTGCTGCCTGCAGCCCGTTTGGAGCTTCCTGTACCTCCATTGGCGCAGCCTAGGGTTAGAGACCTGAAGATAGCCCGTGTTTCATAGGATCCGTAGTGTGAGACGTATCGACAGTGGCGGAGCCACGCTTTGGCTGTGTAGTCACATGACTACACAGCATTTTGGTAAATTCTTCACGTATAGGCTAAAAAATATGCAAAAAAATACACAAAATTCATACAAATACATGTATTTGACATCACAAGATTAACTTGACATCACAGTTTTGTGCCGCTGGCTCCGCCACTGCGTATCGAGGCTTTGCGCCTTCAAAGGTACGATCGGTTCTGCTAACAATTCTGGCAGACCCGCACGTCGCGCGAGTCCATCTAATATCTCCTAGGATTAACGTGTCTATGGAATAAATTTACGTAACATACAGTTGTGTCTTTGGTTAAATCGCAACCACAGCTTTTATATCCGACTGTCAAAAATAATTACGATGATATGAATTAACCTGATGCCTCTAAAAACTCTCTCATTTTGCTTTTAGTATATAATAGATTTTTAACCGGACAGGAACATATGAGCACATGAGTCAAAACGCTTCTCCTCTTGTGTTTTCATTTCAAAGGGAGTAATATTGTACAACAAATTATGTAGCTCCCCACCCGGCTAGCTACGCACACTCATTCGGCCCTTGGATCAAATCTATAGGTCATTTTCGACCGCAGAATGACTTGACACCGTTAACCGACCGACCGTCCAACTCCGTGAAAGTAGATTAACGGGTAGAAGCTCTCGCCCTACCCTTTTCGATACCGCTCCACTGGTTCGGCCCTGGGACGCCAACCATCTCGGGGGAAGTCACAACTAAATTTGATTCGTCCGAGTTTCGTTCAAACAGGTACCTACGATCGATTGGCCCTGAGAGTTTCAAAAATCGTCGATTACACGCATCAACTTACAGACCTATACTAAAAGGAAAAAAAAGAGACCTCTTGCTTCTCCACGAGGTTCATCTTTAGATGGTTGATTCGTGTGTCGACTTTGTGTGATCTCTTAGTTGTACTCGTTGTTAAACTGCATATGAAATAAGGTAGTACAGAGGGAATTATGCATCTTTTGATGCAGAGTCCCGGACATTCATCCTTTTAGAAAAAAAAGATACATGTGGTAGTGGTACGATGAAGACTACACCATAGCAGGCTAGCAGCAGTGCCCAATGCAGAAACATGGGCCGGGCTGGATTGATCTTTTTGCAAGGCCCGGAGGGAATGCACATGTGCAGTGGGCCGGCAACTATTTTTCAGGTTTGTTCTGTTCCTTTCTGCAACATGTACATACGTATAAAACGATCAGATACATTTGAATTAGATCACCGTGTCTAAATAAGTGCATGTGTGATTCAGTAACTGTGTCACTCGAGAATCTGCATGTGGTAAGATGGTTAGAAGGGTGGTTGTGCCCCCAGTTCACCAGATTTTAAACTACAAGTTTGACACTGGTGTTTCTCATTTAGGCGAAATATTTTTTAGTGGGAGACGGCGTCTCATCGACAGTGAGACGACTTTGGTGAACTTCGTCAATACAAGACTCAACTCGCCGGCTCAGTCTTTCAAAGTCGTTAATCATTGGGATAGGGTATGCGTACGTGCGTTTATATGAATGAGTGCTTGCATGTGTGTGAGTGTCTGCTTAGTGTGTTTCGTACAAAAAAGTCACATACGAAACGGTTTGTTCATGGGTTGTACTATCATGGATCCAGTTGCCACCCGTTGAGAAAGAGTTAATTGCACCAGCGGTCACACATCTCATCGTGTATGTGCACTTAAGTCACACATCTGCAAAACTGGTTTTTTTTGTCACACAATTGAACATTCGGGTGCATTTTGGTCACAAACCGGAAACGGTATCCGGTTTTGACAGGAACTTTTCAGAAAACCCCCTGCATTGATAAATCGCTGGCACACCATGTAGGTGTTCGACGAAATGCCGACGTGCTCGCGACTGAGCGCCGGCCGTGCTCGTGCTCGTGGCCGTGCTCCTGCCCGCCGCCCGTACTCGTGGCCGTGCTCATGCCCGTGCTCCGGCCGCTCCCTGCCCGTGCTCCTGCCGTGTCGATGGAGGTGGACCGATTCGATCAGAACTTGCACGTGGGTGCTCCGTATACATGCGGTCGCTTAACTCACGATCTCACGTCGCAATGTGCGTCTTAGTGCAAATTACCTCGGACGAGCACCGTAGCCAGCATCCGGCACGACGTGCGGCGCTGCCTCAACCGGCATCCGCGGAGGCAGCAGCGTGCCAACCATGCCGGGCACGGCCGGCGCCACCCCGCCGTCGTCTGACAAGTAGTCCAGGACGTCGAGTTGCTGCTGCTGCGGCACCCCGCTGGCCGCCGTAGCGAAGGCGCGTCGAGCCGTCCGGAGCCGCGTCGCGTACGATCGGTCCCGCGCGAGGAGAGAGAAACGCGTCCATCTTTTTCTTTCCTTGTGTGCTTTGGTTTGATGATTGCGTACGCAAATTGAGCTTTTCGGTGCGTGGACCAAGCCCCGTCGATGGATCCTGCATACGCAAATAGTGGTCGCTCCGGTGAGCCACGAATCCATCCATTCCATTCACGCTCGCCATAATTTTGGCATGACTTTCCATAAATTTTGGATGCCAAACAATAAATAAATCTGACTAAAACACTACTACTACTGTCGGAGCACGGGCAGGGAGCGGCCGGAGCACGGGCAGGAGCACGGCCACGAGCACGGGCGGCGGGCAGGAGCACGGCCACGAGCACGAGCACGGCCGACGCTCGGTCGCGAGCACGTCGGCATTTCGTCGAACACCTATATGGCGTGTCCATGTCAGCGATTTTTCAATGCAGGGGGTTTTCTGAAAAGTTTCTGTCAAAACCGGATACCGTTTCCGGTTTGTGACCAAAATGCACCCGAATGTTCAGTTGTGTGACAAAAAAAACCAGTTTTGCAGATGTGTGACTTAAATGCACATACCCAACGAGATGTGTGACCGCTGGTGCAATTAACTCGTTGAGAAAGGTTGCCCACAAATTCTCTGGCCGGGTTGATTTGACTCCTGTCTCCGGTGGTTGTCCCGTGATTGCATCGGAGACCAGAATTCCCATGAGACACGGCCATGGCCCACATTCCCAGTCTCATCAAGATCTAACAAGCTCCCACACAACGCACAGACAAGCATGCGCAAGACCACCAGGTTTTGCTCCTCAGCCAAAATCAATCAACGGAACAACTCCAACATAAACACCGCAATAACCAAGAGACCAAGAAGAAGCATTGACGCATTAATCGATCAGTTTCAGTACAGCAGAAGCAGCTCGACAAGTTCACCATCACAACCGGAAAAGCTTCTTGCACACCTTGAGAACATTGTTACCTCTCTTCTTCTTCGGCGTCCTCATCTTGGCCTCCTCCTCTTTCGCCTCACCATCTTCCCGCTGCGCCTCCTTCTTCTTCTCCACCTTCTCCTCTTCGCGCTGCTCGGCCACCGCATTGTCGACGTTGACGTTGCCGTGGTCGCTGTCCCCGTCCATGTCGTGGATCCTCCAGTAGTACCCGTCACCCCTGCCGGGAGCCGCCGGGTGCCTCCGAGTGGAGAAGGCTCTCCGCATCATCGCGCCCGGCAGGCCCCTGGCTTTCTCGCCGGACCTGCAGAGCCTCTGGGAGCCGGTGGAGAAGGTCCTCGCCAGCGTGACCGCGCCGATGGCCAGCCCTTCCCACGCATTAGTCTCCTTGGTGTTGGTCAGCTCCAGCGATCGCCTAGCACGGGCGCCTTTGGACACCACCACCATTGGAGGCGGCGAGGAGGCGAGGTTGGAGTA
The DNA here is from genome assembly GCA_947311845.1 of Poa pratensis. Lineage (NCBI taxonomy): Eukaryota > Viridiplantae > Streptophyta > Magnoliopsida > Poales > Poaceae > Poa > Poa pratensis. The sequence goes on along the minus strand of CAMZMU010000060.1, from coordinate 29,453,334 downwards.
GCCATGCATCTCGAATGGCTGACAGAGCGTCGGGCTTCTTGCTTGGATCTGGCTTCTTGATGCTTGGCTAGCTTGGGAGGGAAAGCTGTTTTGATTTTTGCAAAATGGAGCTGGTGATCAAGGAGACCTTGCGGGTGCTAATTAGTACTAGGACAAAATCATGGACAATTGAGTTGGTGAGCCCGGTAGAAGTATCCAAGATTTGGCCAGAAATTTATATTCACCTCTTGTCTCCTGCGCACGACTATATACCACAGGGTGAAGGGTTTGCTGCCTAGTTTATGGTAACTCCCATGGTTAGACGGTTTGAGCTGCCTAGTTTTTTTAGCTCGATCGCCGGTCTGGTAACAGGTCGGTGCAGGGCGGTTAACTGTGGGTGGATTTGGCGAGAGCGGCCGGCTGAGAGTGTGTCAGGCTCTCGGTTTTGTATGCGTGGGTTTGGGAGATGTCTGTTGGAAGATGAACCAGATCAGTATGTTTTTAGTAGGGAAAGTACGGCGCTCGTCCTCCTCGTCGATTTTATATGCTACGGCCACATGATTCTGGCGGTTTTATAATGCGCTCTGTTCATAGGGTCTTTGACTCTAAGACAGTGGTTAGGTTAAGTCAGGATTCACATGCCGATCAATGTGCTAATGTCGCACTCGTTGAAAAATTACCCGCGGCGGTCGGCGAGGGGAGACACACCGAGTCAAAACGAATCAACCGCGGAGTGACAGTCGGAGCACACATGCAGCTTGTCGGCCAGGCCGTTCGGTTACTGGCCGTAGAATTTTTAAACCCTCTTTCCCAATAACATCGTTTGACAGTCTGCACTTTCGTGTTCCAAATGTTAGTAAACGGAGTTGTGAAGCTGATCGCAAGATCGTAAAGCCGAATACCGTTGCTTTGGGGGAGAAAAAAAGAACTGAACTTTTCCTTTTGAGAATAAAGAAGAACCAGTAATGTTGACAACTCCCGGACGGTCGGAAAAGACGTGCAGCTTGTTAGACGTTTGTCCCACCGGCCATGACTGAGGTCCGAACACGGAGCCAGACTGAAGAAGACGTGAGCGCGCAAGGAAGGCGTCAAGGTCATGAGCATGTTCAAAGAAGAGAGGCAAGAAGTGAAAGGATGCGCTGGCGTGTGGACAAAGTCCAGTAGAGAATAGCAGCTTATTTAGGCCTAGTTCATTCGCAGGATTTGAAAAACATAAGAATAAAAATACATATTGTAAAAATAGAATGTCTTGACATTTTGAGTCCTATAGGAACCAAAAAATGCAGAAATCAATCACGTTTTGTTTGGTTGAAACGCAGGAAAAACACATAAAATTTCTAGAGGGATTGAGTACATGGCATAATTGTTATGCACATCAAGGAATTTTTTCAAGTTTTCTCACATCTTGCTAGAATGGTTATAAGATTGTAGTATAGAAAAACAATCCATAAGAATTTTGAAAGATTCATTCCTTTAAACCAAATCCATTATATATAGGAGAACATCATATGGTTGAAATCCTATAAAATTTCTTTGAAAATCATTTGAACCAAAGAAGCCCTTAGAGTCCCTTTAGTTGTAAAGGGAATCATCAAGATGAAGTGTAAACTAAATTAGTTTCTTCCTTCTTCTTCCTCCTTTCCAATTCTTCTCTACCTACCCCATATTTCTAGTTCACCTTGTATCCTTGTTATATTTGATCCATGGAAAAGTGGGTCATAACATGTTGTTAATCAAAATCTATTTGATTCATAGTTCGTCTCTAATAACCACCCGATCGTTCTCGTAATTCTTCCCGAGGACGAGCAGCTGGTTGCTTTTGAGGGTCTCGCAAAAATTCTAATAATTTTAGGCCCTACATATATTATTTCTAGGCCGTACAGATATTCTCTCTATCAAAAAGATGAAATAGAAAAACAAGTGGAAAATATGATCAAGGTAGGCACTGTGATTCCTAGTGTCAGTCCATTTGCCTCGCATGTTCTGCTAGGAAAGAACAAAGCTTGTGACTTGGACATTTGTGTGGATTATAGAAGACTGAACATGTTCACACTGAAAAATAAATTTCCCATTTTGTAGTAGATGAACTGACATGAGGCAAAAAAAAACCTGGATCAGAGAAGTGGTTATCATAAAATTTGAACTGTGATTGGAGATGAAGGGAAAACTACATTAAGTCACACCGTGGGCACTTTCAGTTTGAAGTTATGCTCTTTGGGCTCACTAATGCACGCTCTTGCAACATTCAGGCATCTGATCATTACAATATTCACTTAATACGTGAGGAAATTTGTACTGGTATTTATGGATGACATGCTTGTATACGGTCCCCGTATTTGGCACATTTGGACACTGTGTTCAAAGTGTTTCAGCAACACCAACCTTTTGCCAAGTTTTCCAAGTGCATCTTTGCCACATAGCCATTGGAGTATATATATTGGCCATATTATATCCTACCAAGGAGTTGCCACTGATCTAGAAAATACTAATGCAATGCAACAATACCAACACTAGAAAATGCCTCTGAAGTAAGAGGTTTTCTTGGTTAAGTGGGTATTATAGATGAATTTTCAAGGGCTATGGGATGCTGGCAAAACTTTCAACTCCACTGTTACTCAAGAAAACAACTTTTGTGTGGTCTACGCAAGCACAGGAAGCTTTTGATGCTGTGAAAGAAGAATTTTCTGCACCACATGTCTTTGGTTTAGCACATATCTCTTAGAAATTTGTGATTGAGACAGATGCTTGTGCTACTAGTGTAGGTGTCATATTGCCTCGGAGATCATCCAATCGTATATCACATCAAGGTCTGGGGTATCGCAAATCATAAATTGTCTACCTATGGAAAGGATTTCCCAGCTATAATTATGGCAATGGATAACGAGAGACCATACTTGCTGAGGACTCTTTTGTGATCAAGACAAACGATAGAAGTTTGTGCCACTTACTTGATCAAGCATTGTCTTCTGAATAGTAAAATAAGGCTATGACCAAATTGAGTGGGATATTGTATTAATTCCAGTACAAGAGAAGTGTAGATAGTCAAGCAGTTGATGCTTTGTCTAGAATTAGACACATTTGAGGCATTCATGCAGTTTCTTAGGTACAACCCAGTTTGGGTACTGCAGAAGCTCAGAAGCTGTTACAACAATTGGCTATCACACGCCCAGATTGGAGGGTCTTTTCTCTATTTAATGGCCTTGCCAAATTGGGATATGTCTACAGATTTCATTGTATGGTCCTAGTGATAGCGGATAGCGATACCAAGTACTATAATTTTTTCCATTGAAGCATCCATTAACAACCACTTAAGTCTTTAAGATTTTTTTGATAATGTGGTAAAATTGCATAGCATGTCATATGTGTCTGATAGAGAAAATCTCCATCGGTGCCTTCTGGCAAGGCTAGTTCAAAATATTTTGTACAAAAAATTGTGTATTAGCTCTGTTATCACCCACAGATGGTCAAAGTGAAAGGGTATGTAGTAAGGATTCGTAATTAAGTGGTTTTCTTGGTTGCCCCTCGCAAAATACCGGTACAATTCGTCATATCGTTCAGCTTTGGAGTGCAAACCTTTCAAATCTTTATATGGAACGTAGACACATTATGCCTTATGCCTGAAATTGCTACTCCACCAGTGGAAGTTGTTTCTGAATTCGTACAACAGAGAGAACAAACCTATGAATTTATTTTTTAGATAAAAAGCACTCAAGAGTGCCCAACTTTAAATTAATAAAGCCTGATTAGTTCGGATGATAGGTAGCACAAGACACAACCACTGGGTAAACCAGTTTACATAGGGATTACATGGCCTACATGCAAAACTTAACGTTTTACACTGAACCAGGGGCGACCCAAAATACTAACAACTAAAAACTAGACAAGAGAGGCCGTAGCAGCAGAAGAAAAGCAAGTTTCCCTCTAGAGGTGTTGCAGCTGCGAGATCATCTTGTCAATAGGATCATGGTTCTTAGGCTTTGATAGGGGTCTCCATTGCTGCAGGAGAATACCAGATCTGAAAAAACAACCAGCTGCTTGGTTAGGGAAAGACGCTTCAATGGCAATCTTGCATAGGCTCAAGCTTGTATCATACACTATGCGACTGCAAATAGATCACAACTCACAAGGGAGTTCCAAATTTACGAATGGTTGCATGTGAAGTTCCATCCGGATGCTTAAGCTCAGTGGTGTCCAGGCCATGCCCCAAAAATTCTTGTAAATACTATGGGTCTTACTAGATTCTGAGCAAGATTATGTGTCACAGCTGAAGCAACAGTCCTTAATTGTACAACCATCTTCATTAAGTTGTCATACAAGTCTAAGCTAGATATATCAGATGTGTATATCCTGAAGTAATTTTGGACCACGAGATGGTAAAGAAGGGAAATTCAGCTCTCTTGCAGGTATAGTCCTCATCAAGTGGGCGAAACAGCCTGAAGCAATGGCGACCTGTGATATAACAATATCGTCAAAGCAAGGTTCTCGTCAGTGGGATAAAAACGGAGCGGGTATGGACGTAACTGAACGGTGTCACATTTGTTTTCATCTTTTTTCCGTAAGTGGAAACGAATACAGAAACAAATATTTTTAAAACAAATTTGTTGTAAACAAATACAAACCAAATACGGTGCGAACACGAAACAGTAAACAGATTTTTATCGGAACCAAGAAATCCCTTAAATAATTCAGGAAAACTCAAACAAATCAACAAACTTATCAAATTTCTAAAATGAATTAAAATATGAAAAAGATATCATGATTATATAATATAGTGTGCATAAGTTACCTGCTCTGGCAACAATTAAAAATATCTAGTATCGTCCCTAATCCTAGTGCAACACTGAAATGGCGAAATGGGAATGAGTCAAGAGGGAGATGGTATGTGAATACATAGAAACTAAACATGGTCGCTTTAGATTCTTTCTTTTTCTTATTTAGAACTTGGGTACTTAAATTTACATAGCAAAAATCGGAAAGCTTCGCATTACCGGAAACGGAATTTTCGTTTCGTGGTCGTTCCACCAGAATATACTGTTCCGTTTCCGTTTTTGTTTTCGTTCCGTAAAATTTCGTTTTCGTTTCTGTATTTCCATTCCGTTTTCGTTTTTCCGTGTAATAAGTCAGAAAGTTTTCCTTCCGTTTTCATCCCTACTGGTTAGCTCGTTGTCCAGGAGGGGATGATGTCACGCTGGACATGACTGACGGTGCAAATACGGAGCCAGACTGAAGAAGACGCTAGTGCGCAAGGAAGGCCTGAAGGTCGTGGGCGTGTTCGAAGAAGAGAAGCAAGAAGAGAAAAGACACGACTGGCCTTTATCGTTGAGCTGTAAAGGGATTATTAATGGAATCACCGAATCGAACTGTGAACCGAATTCCTTCCCTCGCTGCTTCTTCCTCCTCTCCACATCTTCCTACTTACCTCAGATCCTCAAATTCACCTTGTATTCTCGTTACTTCTGATCTATGGAATACATCTGATCTATGGAAGATTGGGTAATAACAAGGTTCAGGGCAGCCGCTAGTGCAACAGCCTCGCCGGCGACACAAGGACAAGGCGAGTCCACCACTCGAGCCGAAGGCCCGAAGCACGACCTACCAAACTTGCGATCGAGTGGCACTACTCACCACGACACACGAGCAATACGACCCAAAATGTAATCGATGAGAACAGACAGGCAATGCTGGGAAATCTTGATGGCCGGGCGAACCGGCCATTTACATGCGACGATGCAGTCATTCAACGTCTGTAGGAATGCCTTCTTTCACACTAGAAGAACGGCACTCGATGAAGATCAGAAAATGAAGTACCCCTTTCCCCGAGAGGCCAAAGAGCATTGCCCATCTACGACCTATGAACATTAGGCAATCAATGAGTACCCGATCCAGCATTTCGTTCGTCTTCTCGCTGGCCTTACCCTCTATACAAATGACAGGCACACGCACTGTATCCGTGCTCTAGAGAGTCATGGCGGCAGAAAAGAATGGCGATGGTCATGGTGGTGCGGAGGCCAGCGCACGCCTTCTCTCGGGCACGGGAACAGCAGCGGCGCCGGCAGCGCCAGGAACGTCGGGTACCGCTGCCCCGGCATCACCACCGTCAGGTCCGCCGCCGCCACCACGGCCTCCACCTGCGCATGCAAAGGAAACATCATCAGGGATTTATTCAGGTGGTTCCTTTTTCTTTTCTCCAGCGACAGCAACGCGCCCGTACGCACGCAGGCATGGCACTGCAGACACGAACGCGACACGTACGACGTGCTCTTGTCACTACTGACACGATGCACGTGAACCGGATGCGGCACCCTGCGAGCAAGCCGGAATCTTTAATTGATTTACCTTGGGCGGAGGCGCGAGCTTGTCCGGCGAGCCGTGGTCGCGCAGCCGGTGCCGGCCGGAGTGGGACGGCTGGGGGTGCCCGTGGACGTCGCCGTCGTGGGAGGCCCCCCGGGAGGCCGCCCAGCCGGGCTTGATGAGGTGTTCGAAGATGGCCATGATGAGGAACATCGCGATGAGGATGGCGGTGGCGGCGAAGCCGAAGGAGATGGCGCTGCCGTTCGTGGACGAGCCGAGGTCCTTCATGGAGGAGGAGGAGGCGGCGTCGTCCCGCGCGTCGCCCGACGGGGTGGCGGCGTCCCCCATCCACGACCGCTGCCTGACACTCATGGCCGGCTACCTGCTCCTCGATCGCCCTCACCGTTCTTGCGAAGAAGATTGATTCTTCTATTGTGCTCCACGTCTCCACCGCCTAGTCAGAGAAAACGCAAGCACCAAATGCGGTTGAGCTCATCGCTACCTGCTGAGCGCCACCATGTGCGCATGTGACGCTCCTGAAGACGTATCACGTTCTACCTGTGAAGAGGCAGAAAAATATATGAAAAATGCAGTACTACTGGAACCTTCCACTCTATTTGTTTTTTCTTAGTAAGCAAAATTGGTTGGATAGGCATTGTGCTGTGGCAATCTGAACATCAGCAGAACTGACAACCATAATGTCATCACACCACGTATGCATACGGAACCCATGGTTTCTAGTACTCCCTCGGAATTAATTGTCTCTGAAATGAGTGACCTACACACTAATTGTCTCTGAAATGAGTGACCTACACACTAATAAGTGTCTAGATACATCCAACTTTGAGATAACTAATTCCGAACGGAGGGAGTAGATCAAAATGCACATTCAACAACTTTTACAGTAGAATTTTTACAGCTTCTCCTGTTTTTTTTTCGTCTCTCATTGTCATCAAGAAAAAGCCGAAAAGCACGCAGAAAGGGCAAGAGCATCTTAGAGCAGGGAAGCAGAAGGACTGACTGATGAAACCCAAGTAGTTGTAGCAAGTACTCATTCTTGAACCCGGCGATCGAGTGAGTCAGGAATACCCAAATTGCAGGGAAAAGAAACTCACCTTTAAGTACTACCACTTCGATTCCCTGCAGTAGCGAAGAAGCATCAACCTCCTGTCTGCCTGCGCCTCATCATCCAGTGCTCCAGCCGACTTGGGTTTCCCAAATGCCAAGAACCCTACAAGACGGGAGATAGCTTGGGTGTCTCTACTTAAAGAAGGGGGGTCTCGCTTCGCTTGGGCAATGGTGGTGGTGGGGAGGAGTGGTCAAGAGGGGAGGTACAAAAGGCAAAGGTGGAAGAACAAAAAGAGCGAGCGTGGGCTTGTTTAAGCTGCTGCCCGGCCACCTTCTACAGAAGAAATTCAACAGTGTGATGATGCATGGGAGCCCTGCGAGAATGGTGCAGAAAAATAATCAGAGAATCATGTTTGGGCACCTCAAAAACAGTGGTGGCTCCTCATCCCCATGCACATCTTGCATGCAGCAAACCACATGACCCTAGCTACGACAATTGCAGTAGATTTGTGGCTGAAGATGAAGGAGAGAAGAAGAGTAGAAAGAGGATGAAATGACTCAAAAGGGGGCCATGGAAAAGGCAAAGCTAAAGAAAGGGGAAAAAGCAGCGCATGAAAAGAATAGATATAGGGTCTGTCTGCAATGTGCAGGATCCCCAATCAGATATTGAAAGTCAGTGTCAATAATGGGCGCGTGTCAGGCGGCTCAGGGTAAATTGGCAGCGCACTGCCCCTACTGAAACGGATTGGACGCGCCCATTTCTATCTGGCTACCGCATCTTCGCATGTGAATCTGAATTCGTGATGTGACTTGGGACGATCAGTAACACGGTGCACAAGTGTTGCTGTAGTGAATCTGATGCATAGTACGTGTTGAGAAATTGGCAAAGATTGGGAGAGAACCAAGGTGATGAGGGGAATGGGGAAGAAAAGAACATCCCTTTGCTTGCGATGGAAAAAAGAAAACTCAAGAAAAGCATTTGTTTGTTGCTATAGGCAAGCAAGATGTGCCTGGGAGTATTATTTTGGAAATATGATGGGCTGCGGAGGACGACAGGGAGGCATGGCCATTTGAGGCTCCAAGGCAACCGGGGCCCTACTGCAAGACTGCAACCACATGACCATTGTGCAGCTCCCAGTCTGAATCTCTGATATGAACATCAACTGATAATTTGCAGACATAAGTACACTACATGGTCTAATTACCATCATCAGTGTGTCTGCTAAAAACATAAGGTCCAATTATCAGTGGAGCATTCTAAGCAACTCTATGGTGCAGAGCAACTGGCCTATTCTAGCATGCTGCATGAGTGTGCATGGGTACAATGCAGGATAGGCTGTCCCTTGTGCACACGAGGACATGGCATGAGCCCGTGGTTGCCATGAGAGCTGGAGAAGAAATCATCCCAACATGCCATTTAACTATGTCTGAGGAAGTAATTGTTTGCTGTCCCAGGCCACCAACTGCTAACCAACACTGAACTAAATCCTGTAAATATATGTAGAGAAGCCAGGCGAGTATTATATATACATATATATATATATATATATATAATTAAACTGAATCTAGCCTAGCCATTTTGATATGTTTTCTCCTGACACGGACGTACAGTCAACTCTTGGTCTTCATTCTTCAGTTTCCAAGGCTGAACTGTGCAGTAAGATATATTCTTTCAGCCCCATGCTTGCATTGTATGGGCAAATCCCATTCACTCATGCTGCGCCAAAATCTCGCCTAGGATCCTCTGATAGTAGTAGCAGGCAGCGGATCCGCCCAAAAAGCTGCGTCAATTACCAGTGGACTAGCCAAATCTATCTTTCTCCGCTTTTCAGCATGGTAGTTTGCAGCGATCGTATCGCTGTGATCATCAGTGTATCTGCAATGACTGCGTTGTGTCTGCCGGTAAAGTGAGGCAGCTAGCAGCACACTTGGGTGATGTTCAGATGGTAACTGATGATTAGCATTCCATGAAATGAAATCAGGTGGAGTACCTTCTTTGTGACAGCATTATTTTTCTCTGTTCAAACTTGCTTTGTCCTGTCTCCTCTCCCTGAACAACATCTAAGCTAAAATAAGGGAAGGCTGTTTTATAATCACATAATCTCGCCCCAAAAGTGAGTGAGTTAATTGCTTGCAGAGACAATTAAAGTGCAGTTTCCACTACATAACAATGGCATCGGTCCATGAGAGCCACGCAATTCCTTCCAAATTGCACTGTTTTTCTTATCAGTAATAGCAACATATGCGTCCGTGCATCTGCGATCCCCTGCTGACCAGTGTTGCTAGGTTCTTGGGAGTGTTGATGGATCCTGTACTAGTGCGAGTACCGAAGACCCAGTGGCAACGGCATGGAAGAAAGGAGCCCAATTGACGAACGTAGATCTCCATTTGGACTTCGTGCTCCAGCTTTATGCTGCACTACTGCTCAAGCTCAAGCAATCCCCTCCTCACTCCTCCACAGGAAAAGAAAAAAGAAAATGGAAACACGACGAATAGAGCGAAACGAACAAACACGGATTCTGAGAATGGAAGTAAAAAAGAAGGAACGTAAAAACATCTTCAGAAGAGATAAAAATGGTTAAGCTTCCGAAAAACAACTAAGACAATGCAAAATTGCAAAGGGCGAGGGCATGACAGAATGGCGTGCTAGGGAAAAGCCTAGACCGGATGGAGCCCAGAGAGGTTAAACAAAGAAGCGCGGATCGTCGATTTAGACATCAGGATTAGACCGGATCGGCTGGGCACTGAATCGGTTCTGAATTCCGCGGACCCGATCATGCAGTACTGTCAAACTGACGATGATTTACATCTATTGACTATTGCTAACGCTAGACTGCTATCTTAGCTGAGCTAGGGCGTGACAATTTTAAAAATAGCAACGGGGAAAGCGTAGGGTCCGGTCCCTGTCGCGCTCGGTTTATCCTTTTACAGGTGGTCCGCACATGGATGTGGCTATGGCGGGCCTCGCCGTGCTCCCTTCCCCCACAAGCTTGTACAGTGAAAAGTGATAAAACAAGAGCACGAAAGCTAAAGCACGTCCATGGAAAGTCCACCTTGGATCAGTTGGATGAAGTTAAGCCACAGTTATTCATGGCAGCGGTAACTTGGGGTGTGTTTGGTTGGGTGGCTAGCCACCAAGTGGTTGTGGGTAGCCATTTTTTAAGTGGTTAGCCCATGTTTGGTTTGTGGTGTCGGGTGTGTGGGGGTAGACAAATTTTAGGCATATACCCTCAAAAAAGTGGTTGAGCTCAACCACTATAAAAGTGGTGGTTGAGGCCAACCACCCGTGGGCGAGTCCCTGCCATCACCTGCGAAACATTTTACGACATATTCATCGTACTCACAAAATAGAAAATTTACCCTTTTTAATATTTGAAAAAGCTTTTCATTATTAAATATATTAAGACATTTTACCCGTTTATATATGTGAAAAAACTTTCCCTTATTATATAAATATTAAGAAAAGTTGACAGATTTCCCTTTTAAATATTAACCAAACATTTACCTTTTAAATATTAGAATAAATTTTCCTTTTTATATATTTAAAATATAGGAATAAACTTTTCCCTTTACTGTATAGTATAGATATTTAAACAAACTTTTCCTTTTATAAATATATTACGGGGTTTCCTCAGCATCTTAAAATAATTGACCATATCACTCTAAGCATTTCTAATCCCTCAAAATAAACACAAATATGGCCACCCCTAACCACTTTTTATCACTTCAACCAAACAGAAAACATGGCTAGCCAACACACACAACCAAACATGAAAAATGGTTACCACCAACCACGTGGTTAGGGGTGCCCCCAACTACTTTTTCATAGCCAATGAACCAAACACACCCTTGGTGTGTCGGAACGGAAGCTGTGCAAGCTGTTGATTTCTGAATTATGCATGCCACCTATAGTTTTATTATATGAAACTACGTGATTTCATCATAAACAATATCGTCGATATGTCCGAGTGGTTAAGGAGACAGACTCGAAATCTGTTGGGCTTTGCCTGCGCAGGTTCGAATCCTGCTGTCGACGTTCTTATTTTATTTTTGCTACTTCCTTTTTTTTTCTCTGAAAACAAGACTTCGAACGAATGAACGAGCCGTCAAACTTGTATCTGCGCGCCCCATGCCCAGCAACAAGGTCCGTTGCATTTGTATGGGCCATCCCAATATAAGCCTGCCTAGACAAATCATCAGCGTCTGCATCGCACAAAATCTCAAGTACAGCTTGCTAGGCCGGTGCTTGTGAATGTTTTGCACGCTTTGGTCTATACTCGTCGTTACAAGCCCAAAGCTCCCAAAAATACTATTCGTCACCTGCTGTGCCGCAACTAGTCCGCCCCCTCTGAAGTGTCCATGTTTTCGAAAAATTGTTCATAGTAAAAAAACAAATTCCATAGGGTCAAAAAAATGTTCACTTGGTTTAAGTTTTTTCATGTGGGTCCTACTTTCCTTTTCAATAATACCATGAAACAATAAGAAATCTATATCTATACCTAATCCGTATCCAGAGATAATAATAAAAGGAAGAACCCTTCCTTTACAGTTGCGACTGAGCGGGAACTTTGCCCGTCACGTCATTTGAATTTTCGGTGCCCTGCTAGGTGCAACTTCTTCGCATCAACAATGACATATGTATACGTACGTGAGCAGCAATTCCATTCCATTCTCAACGTGTGGGGGATGATAAAGGAATATTATCATCCATCTTCAATAAACATCAACTCATAACATCGCACGGACCACTTTGCGCTTAATTCAGGTCAAAACTAGTAACAAAATTTTTGTAACTAATTATCTTAAACTATGGTGTTTTGTGCAAATACATCTTCGCCCCAACAAAGAATTTATCTCTCCCGTTGCAACGCACTGACAATTTGGCTAGTTCTACATACGTTTGAGACGTATCAGGCCTCAAGTGCATATACATCTTTAAACCGAGGTACATGTATATGAACAACAAATTCCAAAATGATTGATACTACTACTTCAAAATCTAGATCCCGTTGTTAACCTTTTACGTATTATTATGTGTATGATTAGTCTTTCTTGTTTATTCCCAAGAACAAACCTCGAGCGCGTATAGTTTGCATGATGGAGCCTGCATGCATGTGAACATATGGCTAGGTTGATATTGCTATCACAAAGAGAAAGCTAGTAGTAACGTGGGAACACATTTTCTTTCGAAAAAGAACTGGTTCACGTGAGTGCGGGACAAAACATTGTATCATCCCCTTGCACAGATACTCTCGCCGCAACAAGTGTGCGTGAATTCCATGGCCAATCGTGTCGACCAGGATGATAAAAAGAGTCTAAAACAAGTTTAAAAGGTAATAAAAGAGTTGGTATATTGGTTGAGTAGGCGAACCCATGCTCCACGCAACCCGGCTCCGTTGCCCCTCTCGCACAACACACGAAGCCACGTCCATTTGCATGGAAACCCACAAGCTATCCCCTTACAAGGCTTTCGGCCGAGGAGTCCCTCGAGCCCAGTAGTGCCGCTCCGGCAACGCCGGCGCCTCGGCTCTCAGAGTGGCCAGATATTGTCTAGCGTGTGACTGTTGTATGTGAGGGGACAGGGAGGTTCTGTAGGTCGCCTTACGGCGACCGAACTTGACAACGTCGCCTACTAGAAAGTCTACGTGGGCCAGCCCATATGCCCGACGCACTTAAAAACTGTTTCTTCGCGGCAACTGTTTTGTCGCGTTTCTTCGTGACATTCGCACACGAGGTTTTTTCGACTGTTTCTTGCGAACCCAGCGCTTGCGCAAAATTTGTTTGCACTATTTTCGTTCAGTCGTACCATGTGTAGCGTGAGGAAAAAAAGTACTTTACGGTAGGTGTTTGTAGTAGCTTATGAATATATATCTAATAGTGTACATAAAAAAGTTTGTCAAATTACATATTAAATCTAATTTCTGTTCACTTTGAAATTCATTCAAATATAAGTTTGTTCATTTTGAATTTTGTTCGAACATAGTTTTCGTTCAAACATTTTTTCGTCCACGTTTATAAAATCGTTCAAAGTTTAGTTTCTGTTCGCTCTGAAATTCGTTCAAACATAGTTCCTTTTTCTGTTCACGTTTTTAGAATCGTTCAAACATAGTTTTCGTTCAAAACCATATTTTGAACGAAATTCAAAATGAACAAAACTATGTTTGAATGAATTTCAAAGTGGACAGAAACTAAGATTTGAACAATTTATAAAACATGAACGAAAAAATGTTTTGAACGGAAACTAAGTTTGAATGAATATCGAATGGAATGTAAAAAATTTAACGATTGTGAACAGAAAAACGGAACTATGTTAGAACGAATTTCAGAGTGAAAAAAAACTTAGCTTTGAACGATTTTAAAAACATGAACGGAACCTATATTCAAATGAAATTCAAAATGAACAATCCTATATTTGAACGAATTTCAAAGTGAACAGAAATTAAGATTTGAACTATTTTAAAAAACGTGAACAGAAAAAATGTTTGAACGGAAACTATGGTTGAACGAATTTCAGAGTGATACTAAGATTTGAACTATTTAAAAAACGTGAACAGAAAAAAATGTTTGAACGGAAACTATGTTTGAACGAAATTCAAAGTGAACAGAAACTAAGATTTGAACGACTTTAAAAAAAGTGAACAAAAAATGTTCTGAACGAATACCAAAGTGAACAAAAAATTTGAATGACTTTTTAAACGTGAACAGAAAAAACGTTTGAACTAAAATCAAAGTGAACATAACTAAGATTTAAACGATTTTAAAAACATGAACGGAAAAATGTTTGAACAGAAACTATGTTTGAACAAAATTCAAAGTGAATAGAAACTAAGATTCAAAATATTTTTAAATGTTAACGAAAAAATGTTTTGAACAAAAACCATGTTTTGTACGAATATAAAATTGAATAGAAAAGGTTCGAAAGATTTATTAAACGTGAACAGAAAATTGTTTGAACAACAACTATGTTTGAAAGAAATTCAAAGTGAGCATAATCTAAGATTTGAACGATTTTAAAAACATGAACAGAAAAAATATTTGAACGGAAACTATGTTCGAACGAAATTCAAAATGAGCAAAACTATGTTTCAACGAATTTCAAAGTGAATAGAAATGAAGAGTTGAACTATTTTTAAAAATGTGAACACAATTTTTTTTGAACGGAAACTATGTTTGAACGAAATTCAAAGTGAACAGAAACTAATGATTTGAACGATTTTAAAATCATGAACGAAAAAATGTTTTGAACAGAAAAATGTTTTGAACGAATATGAAAGTGAACAGAAAAAAGTTTGAACGATTTTTGAAATGTGAACAAAAAAAATGTTTGAACGGAAACTATGTTTTGAATGAATATCAAAGTGAAACAGACAAAAGTTTGAACGATTTCGAAACGTGAACAGAAAAAAGTTTTAACGGGAACTATGTTTGAACAAATTTTAAATAGTGAACAGAAAAAGTTGTGGACGGAAAGAGATTCAAACGGTTTTTGAACATGGACACACACGTTTGAACAAATAAAGTTTAATAATGGTTTTGTTAGATATTTGAACAGAGAAAATGTTTGAACAATTTTAAAAGCGTAAGCATAAAAAAGTTTACGTCTCTCGCACTTTGAACTTAGGCGTACAGAAACTAAGAATTGAATGGATTTTTAAAAAATGTTCATGTGAGCTTTCAAGAAGGGAGAGGAGATAAGTCCACGTGATGGCCCGTTTTAAAGATGATTTTCCACTTCCTATGCCTAAAATAAGGCTACTGAAGAGACCTGTGCGGCTTGCACACACACTGCTCTGAAACCAGCATGAACCATTAACCAACCATCAAAAAAGACCCTCACCCTCTTCCTCCCAAATGGAAGAACCAGCGACCGAGATTATAAATTCGACTACACGTACCGCAACCTCAGCGGCAGCAAAAATAGTACCAGTCAGAAATCAATGCTTCCTCCTTAAGATCATGGCGTACACAGTACACTCCACCCCATGAAAAAAGTACAGTGCAACTACCTAGATCCTGAAGTCTTTTTTTTCGAGGAAGGATCCTAAAGTCTTTCCTTCCCTGTATAAGCAAAAGAACCATTTTTTACTGCTAAGTGTACTTAAACTTCATTGCTTAGAATGCAGTGCTACCACTGAACATTGTGTGCAAGCAGTGGCGGAGCTTGGGCCAAATGGCCGGGGGGGGCAAATGCGTTGTTGGGCCATGTTGGGCCACTGGTGGCGGGGGGAAATAGGCCAAAAACAATTGTTTTCTGAGGCAAAATGGGCTAATAGTACTGCATTTGTTGTAAAATTTGCTTGGGCGGGGGGGGGGGGGGGGGGGGGGGGGGGGGGCAGGGCCCCCCTGAACTATGCAAAGTTAGATAAGGGTTGAACATGTACTTCTAGAACTGTGGATTTGATACAGCAGCTCTTTTAGAATCTTCGTTGAACATTAGAGCACACAAGCCCATAGTATCATCCACCATATCGCCGCAGGCTTTATAAGATTTGTGGAAACTATCATAAGTGACACTGTACCCTCCAACAGCAACAAAAGTAGGACTGTCGAAAAAAAGAGAAAAACATAAAGAGATGAATTAGTCCAGTATGTAAAAATAACTTCAAAACAGCACAAGTACTAACAAAAAATTCTTTCCTTCCAAGCATCAATCTCCTCAAGCAGAATGTCAATACAAACGGTGCCATAGTCAAAGATATTGAAAGTAGGGCACATTCTTGTCTCTAAGAGCATACATGAACTTGAGAAAAACACGGTGCTTATGAAGTACGAGATGAAAGTCTAAGGAATTTTGTACTTCACCGTTGGTTCCTAGCAAAATGCCTTCAAGATAATTAGAGGTACTTCATTCACCTTGACATATTGCAGTCGGATAGCTTCTACCTCACTGACAACATCAGGGTCATTGCTACTGAGTGCATAAGGAATTGCATCTGATTCAAAACTAAAAACCTGTCAGCAATGTTCTTGGTGAAGTGAATTATCTTGTTCTTCTTCTTGAAAATACCTCCGCCGTGAGGAAGAGTGTAATAAACTAGCCACTGCAGAAGGCTGGGGGAACCATCAAATGGTTAGGCATCTTCAAAATATAGCCCATGTTGCGGCTGGTGATATAAACCCTCTGAATGGGATTAAATCGATTTACCGTCCTCATGAACCTCAGTGATGATAACCTATGGTTGGTGGGATTAGATCTCTGGACTTCCATCACAACATCTCCTGCATGTAAAAAAGGTAACAAATCATGAGAACAAAAATAAACATTCATCCACCTGCAACATCTCCCAAAAGATGGAGAAAATGAAGCAAACATACTATCTACTAGCTAAGCTAAGCAATATCAAGTGTAAAAAGCAATTACAAAAAACAGGGTGTTTCACAACATCATCTCTGTCTTTTATCGAAGGAGATGCTACATTTAGGCAGAGAATTAAAACAACAATAACACAAAATGCATCTTCTACATAGCACAAAAACAGCAAGTGACTAAATACGGAAACGAGAATCGCAGCTCCATATGGCAAAATAGCCTAGAAGGAAAAACATGATCATTGGCTAAACTAATCAGACAACACATTGCAGAAAAAAATCACATCTACTTGTAATTAGAATGAGAATAACTCCATCCTAAACTATACAGCAAAACCACAACTAGTACTTGATGACCAATAACCACCTGTATATTGGTCACGCACTAAATCACTATATCAGCCCAATCACATGCTCACGAAGAATTGAAAAGTATATGCACAAAGTTATTGAGCTGTCAAAAACTCGCCGACGAATCGAAACATAAGAACATAAACTAGGCCACACAGAATAAAAGGCATACGATGGACATGCAAGGGTAGTGGAAGAACCTTCCTCTATCAGATATGGCACAAAAGATCTACCGCATAGAAACGCTGTAGGAAGAAGGATTAGTACACAAACACTCTACCACATATAGATCGTACCGCACAGGCGAAAATCCATGGACACAAAAAGGGTAGGTACGGATTGAAGGACTCGTGCATATACCTTCCGCCGCCATCGCCGGAGAAGCAGTGGGGAAGAAGGGAAAAGAAAGCAGAAAGCAGTGGGGGAGGAAGGAGAAGGAAAGCAACGAAAGTAAAAGGAACTTCTCGGTATATAAGTGGACCCGGCCCATAAAGTAGATCCTTCAGGCGACGCAAGCCGAATGCATCGCCGTAGAGCGATATATAGGATCTGCCGAGGGGACAGCACGCGTGAACATACATGTGTCTGTTGCGGCCCACGACGTAACAATTCTCCACTCCTTGACATGGGATTCGAGCCACCAACCAAGCCGCACCAACTCTTTAGACCTCCCAGGAAGCTGGAGTCACAGGCGCTCGCAACCACGCCGGCTGATACACGAAGAAAACGATGGCTAATTAACCCGCTGTAAACGCCGGTTCGTTAGCGGTATGGGACTAATTAATCGCTACTGTTGACGTTTTTTTTTATTTCTGTCACTCACGCACTACGCATATTCAGCCTCCCTTTGTGGCGTCCTTCTCCGTCTCCGGTATGCCCTGCCCGACGTGGTCTGCACCTCCTCCTCGGTCAACAGCTCGAGTCGCCACCCTGTATAGCGTGCGGGATGGAGGGAAGCAGAGGCACACCGTCGACCCCGATGGGTAAGGTTTGAAATCACCAACTCCCTCGCATGTCGAATGTATAGGACAGGAAAAATAGTCTTTAGAGTTCAGAGCATGTAGTAGAATGAAGATGAAGAACATAGCTAGCCTATTTTTAATATATCTCATAGAAAAGTTGGTTCAACTTCTCTGATGTTAGTTTGCTTGATCTTTTCCTAAACTCATCCTACCATTGTGCAGCCGCAAAAAAAGGGCGTACTAGCTAGCAGCCATAATGGTGTAAATAGCACCTTCCTTCAGGCCAAAAGTATGTACTACCCGCTCTGATGTTAGTTTGCTTGGGTCAATATATGTATGTGATATTTGTTTGTTCATCCCAGAAAGTTGGTTGAACTACTCCGATGATGAGTTTGCTTGGCATTCGCAAAAAATAAAGCTCAATTCCAAGTTCAAAGTAATCAGCATAGAGTATTGTAAGTTGGTCATAACGATGAGAACATAACATTGATCTTTTCTAAAAACTTATCGTTGTTTTGTGTAGTCTGAGTTTTAATTCTAACTTCATAGTGCGGCAGAAAATAAAATAGATTTACTAGCTATTCCAAATGGTGTGAAATATGCACTTTCATGTGCATGTGGAGTTAATCCTTTTGTTAATGTCTTTACATAGTTTCTTATGTGCATGTGGAGTTTATTATAAGCATTGTTATTTATGTGTTGTATAGCTAGGCTAATTCCATAGTTTCTGTTTTTTTAGTTAGGTTGCATCGACTCATGTCGAATTTGTGGTAAAGTAGGACAAATTTTCCTCATTATTTATTTGTTTTAATAGCCTTCTCAATTTTTTCCTATTGTGAGAATGTTGCAGATTGTAGATTTTTAATTATCACTTTAGCTTTTAATGTATTGTCATTTGTTGCAATTGTAGAACACACAACAAATAAAATAGAGGGCGTGGATCTCTGTATGTAGGGGGTTTTCAGGGGTCTTGAGCCCTACTTATTAGGTTAGGGGTGTATTGTTTTTTCCTCTACAATGCAACGCACGGACATGTTTGCTATTATTCTCTGAAAACAAAGCTGGGATAAACAAGCCGTCAAGCTTGCTCTTGCGCCTCAAGCCCAGCAACAAGTTCCATTGAACAAGGGCCGTTGCCTTGCATGGACCATCCCAATATACGCCTACCTAGACAATCAGCGGCTTCACTAAAGAAAATCATGAGTACAACACGCTAGGCAGGTGCTTTTGCATGTTTTGCACATCGGCGTTGGTGTATACTCGTCCGTGCCGTCTAAATTGGTCATGTTTTGTAATTTGTTCATGTCAAATATTCAGTTGGGTCAAAAAATGTTCACTGGGTTTAAAAACATTCACGTGGGTTCAACTTTTTTCACTTCATTTGAAAAAATGTTCGTGGGTGAGAAAAATATTAACACGATTCAAACAGATGATCATGAGGTTAGAGAATATGTTCACCGGATTGAAAAAATGTTCAGTTAATGGTTTATATAATGTTCGACGAATTCGAAAAAAGTTTATATAATATGTTCACCGGATAGTTAAACTCACTATATATTAAATAGAAACATTGTATTCTCTTTGTTAGATTTATAAACATATCGCACCTACTAAGGCCTTGTTTGGTATTAGGGTATTTCAGGGGATTGGTGGGGATTATCCCGGTCAAACCGCAAATCTCCACATATCGCAAAACACCGTTTAGTTCTAGTGTATTTGACATGTTTTATCCCCACATTTACTCACGAATACTCAAACTCTAGTGCATTTTTCTCAATACCCAATACACTACCCCTACCTAGTGGATTGGGGATAAATGGGGATTTGAAGGGATTGGGTGAAGGTTGGGGTTTCACCCAATCCCAAAGGCTTTGTTTGGCAGAGGAGTTTTCGGGTGGTTTTTGTGTAAATTACCTAGTGTTTTTTTGTGAAAACATTCACCTCACCAAAAACACCTCTCAGCTGAAAACACTCGCCCCAAAACCCCCTCCAACTAATCCAGCGTTGTTTGGTGGACAGAGTTGGCACCAGGTGTTTCACAGCACATGAGCAGCAGCAAATAACATGGATCTTTTTTTTACAGGATTTGAACACAAAAACTGATCTGTTGGGCAGGTTTGAACAGTCATACTAATCGCAGTTTCATCAAACAAAATCTAGTCTTTGTAGCATTTGGGCACACAACTTCTAATGCATCGTTACAGAACAAGAATATATCATCAATTTAATACAACAATGGTTTAGACCAAGCATAAAAACATCTCAAGCACAGGAACAAAAACATCTCATCAGCCTTAAATTCACGGTTCATCATCTCATGAAGTATATCTCAAGCACAGGAACAAAATCTGAAACTTTGAAGCCTGTTTCGCCGCAATAGAGTATAAGCTGGGCACCTGAGCATGTAAGGTATACATTGTAGTTAGCGGCAACCAAACAAGACGAAATGAAAAGATGGTAGCATGAAAGAAATGTGACTATAGCAAGTGTTCAAAGGTTGTTGCTATTTCAGACCGAGAAACAAGATGGTAACAGTGACTATCACTTGCAACAATCAGTACAGAACCTAGCAACTATACAACGAAACAAAACACATCAACAATAAGTACATAATCTAGCAACTATAATCTTATGCCATCCATCACAAGCACCAGCTGTGCTGCTGCAGAATCCATAAACCAACATAGTGCAGGAACAAGTTTTGCAGAAACAAATGCTATATAGAAATTTGTGCATATGTTTGTGACCAAGGAAGTACCAACATATGCTACAAAGGAAAGCTGGCTACAGGATCAACTAGAGTAGTGATGTTATATGCAATAATTTTATTTCATCTACTTGACTGATCGTTTCTTCACACAAACCAGATCAGTGGCACTATGTTTGCTCTACTGTACATAGTGACTCACATTAAATATAGAAAGTATGGACAACAGTTTCATAAATCGACCCAACAAAATAAGCTCATCTTCAGGTTACAAGAAAAGGAAAAACTCAAAATCGACCCATGCAGTTGTCAAGAAAAAGGTGCATTCATAAGGCTGTTTTGACAGAAATAAATTCTAACATAATATTCTAAAGATCGGTTTTGCTTCCTTCTTTTAGGATCTTGATTCTGAACCGAAACTAGCAGTGCAAGGACAAGTTTATCTAGCAACTTAAAACAAAAGCCATTTGATAACTACTACAACCTAAAACAGGGAACATATATTTATAATTCGAAATATATCAAAGCAGTAGCTTACCTTAAGGTAACTTGGCTATCTGGACACGAAGCCATTTGATAGCTGTTCCATCCTTATCAGCAACAAAGTTGACAAACATCTGATGCATGTAAAATGCATACATGAACTTTGCACTTTAATTGCTTATATTCCAATCATATTTGCATCATATACGGGTTATATCAATGGTTTATCATGATTTTGGAAATATCTTAATGATTTCCTATTTTTATGGAATTAACCCTGCACAGGCAGAAAACCCCGTTTTCTTATTTTAATGTTTCAGGGACCCAAACGTCAACGAAATCACCTGGAAATTTACGGGCGTCAATATTTGGAAGGAAGAAGACCTGTGGGCAAAGGAAGCAAACAAGCGGAGGCCCGAGGCCCAAACGGGGGTGGCCCACGCGGCCAGGTACTGTGGCCGCGTGGGGCCCACTCATTTGGCCCTCGTGGCTCCGTTGCCGTCGATCTTCGCTCCACCGACACAGTCTTGACCTAAAAACGCCTATAAAAAAGGTCCCCGACGTTCTCTGGAAGGAGCGCCGCACAAACACAGAAACACCGAAACGGAGATCAGGAGCTGCAGATTGGAGGGAGAAAACTCCGGCGGGGCGCTGCCGGCGTGGTCTCCATCCTCTCCATCGACTTCTCCACCGTCTCCATGATGAAGAGGGAGTAGTCACCTCTGGACTATGGGTTTGTGGAAGTAACTTATGTATATCTCCTCTCTTGAGCTTCACTAATTAGCACCGTATGAGCTGCTGAATATGATTACGGTCACCGTTGTAATACCTTTGTGGTGGATCTTTATGAGTTAATATATGTTTGAGATTGCAATGTTTGTTTCAGTTATGAGTATAGATGCATATTATGTAACCTGTTCTTGTCTACTTGTTTTGATCAAGCATGTTTATGAGAGCGTGTGTGGGGGAACATGTGCATTAGTTGGAGTAACGGGGGGTGGCTAGTGCAGTGAACGTGAGAGAAAGTTCTGCGATCCACTTTGGTATCTTTACCTTACTTTGTTACCTCACTAGGGATAAACTAAAATACCATGCTACCGGGGATGTGGGCGTGACCATTGCCACTACTCCATGACTAGATCTAGCATGTTCTTATTTTCACTTCATGTCATGATACTTAATGCTATACTCTGAGTTATCTTAATTACTGAGGTGTTATGATTTAGTTCGCATCTTGGTGGAGTATAAGAGAGGTTAATAACCAAAAGATTTCTATGTTAGGACGTGATGCCCATATATCTAAGTAAATTGTTATCAAACCCTGTGTTGCAATCTCATATGTTAACTGTGTGTGTTCCATTGTCTACCACTTTATAAAGAGAGAGTGCATTTGTGAAACCATGAACCCCAGTCCATTTTTAATCATAAGAAACACCTTTCCAACACCATATACCACTTTTCTATTTTCAGCCATCATTAAATCCAAAATACAAAAATACTTTTCATCTTGCATACATCATTCAAAAACCCAAAAATATCATTTATCATTGCATCCACCATCATTGCATATTTATTTCTTGTTTGCATTGCATAACTATCCTGATATCATTCTTACACCTTGTGCTTGACAACCACAGGTGAGGTTGAGGACCAAAACATCTAACCTTGTTTTGTAGGTAACCAAAAGAAGGATAAGAAGATAAATCTACCACTTCAGATTCCCCGAGAGTTCGATATTAAACCCTCAAGTCACCCCTCGTGGGGAAAACTGTCTTCCACTTACTATACACTCTGCACTTGGAGTCTCAACCTAATCCCGTTTACTTTTGCTGGTATCAAAGCCTTTCTCTTCGGGACCATTAAGACGTTTTCTGGCGCCGTTGCCGGGGAATCGTAGCTGAGAGATTTATCCAAGGGTGTGCATCATCGCATTCATCTCACAACAAAGTCAACGTCACCAACTTGTGCTAACACCTAAGCTTGGGGAGGTTGCACCTACGTGAGCACCATCTTATCCATCTTTACTTACAAAGCAATTTATTTGTTTTGTTAGTGTCATTGCATATCATATCATATTTATTTCAGTTTTGCATAATGTTAAGTTACGGTTTTTGGCACTTCCACCATCCAAATTTGCTAGCCTCTTCGGTGCTGTGCATTGCCTTCTGCTCACATTGAGAGTTGTGCATACTTCGCCGGTACATCCAACCCCGTGGGAGGACTTCCTCTTGTTCTCCTACACATAAGCCTATACATCTTCCTCAAAACAACCACCATACCTACCTACCACAGCATTTCCATAGCTGTTCCGAGATATATTGCCATGCAACTTCCATTTACATTACATGACTTGTTGTCATTCATCACTTATATATTGCTTTGCATGATTCTATACAGCTGATGTGTGGTTTACCCATGTTACGCTAGATCATTGCATATCCTGCTACACTGGCAGAGGCATACAGTTTCATACATCATGTTTTGTTCATTATGAGTTATATGTACCAAAAAGTGTGTTGTCATATTAGAATGTTGCCCCTGAAAGTGAAAAGTGCTATGTGGCCATCGAAAAGAGAAACAGAAAAAGAAAAAAATAGAAAAAAGGAAAAAAGAAAAAAAGAATAAAGAAAAAGGGGGCAACATTACTATCCTTTATCCACACTTGTGCTCATGTTATAGCACCTGCAGTATTCATAGTCATCATTTGTGCTCATTTAGCACCTATACTCCATGTGAGAGAGTTTTCATGTTCTACTTGTATAACTATGTGGGGAATTTACACTATAGAACTTGGGTTGTATATTCCAATGATGAGCTTCCTCAAAAGTGCTCTAGGTCTTCATGAGCAACCAAGTTGGATGCACCCCCACTAGTTCCATTGGAGAGCTTTCATACACATATAGCTCTATGTGCATCCGTTGCATGGCAATCACTACTCCTTACATAGCTTCGATTATAAGACTTCCTCTTGTCTAATGATCACTTATAGCTTTGTGAGACTTTCTTCCATTGGCCTTCCAAACCCCCATTAATGTTCTCTTTGCCATAACATCCTGGTGCCAATACCAAATGCTTGCGCTCACGGTTGAGTAGACTTCGAAACAGTTGATTCATGACGTTCATGTTTATGTTTACTTGGCTGAATCCTTCTGTGTTATGAAAATTTGCTTGATCTTGGATTGAAGGATAGAACTTCTACGCTGGATACTTAAACCATCTTTAATGAACCTTGTACGGTTTCATGTCTTTAAAGCGATAATTCATGAAAACTTTTAGCTTGTTTGACTCTTGCTTTATTATCTCTTATATCAACTATAGACATTTGCTTTGAATGATTTGATCTCAGCTCACATGCCTTACATTATTATTGGATCAAGATTATGTTGGTAGCATGTCACTTCAGAAATTATTTTCTTTTTATCGTTTACCTACTCGAGGACGAGTAGGAACTAAGCTTGGGATGCTTGATACGTCTCCAACGTATCTATAATTTCTGATGTTTCATGCTTGTTTTATGTATCATTGTCACATGTTTTATATGCATTATATATCATTATTATACATTTTCTGGGACTAACCTATTAACAAGATGCCACAGTGCCAGTTCCTGTTTTCTGCTGTTTTTGGTTCCAGAAAAGCTGTTCGGGCAATATTCTCGGAATTCGACGAAACAAAAGCCAAACCTCCTATTTTTCCGAGGGACACACGGAGCCAGAAGGGCAAGCCAGGGGGAGGCCCACGGCCTCCAAACCACCTCTTGGCGCGGCCAGGAGAGAGAGGCGCGAGGGTGAGGTGGGCCCCTCGGGACTCCACCGACGTTGCCCCTTCGCCTATTTAGTCACCCCGACGCGAAAACCCTAAATATATATCTAATACTCCAGAAAGACTTCCGCAGCGCCGTCGCCATCGCGAGACCTCGTTTCGGGGGTCAGAAGTTCCTGTTCTGGCACCCTGCCGGGACGGGGATTGACCCCCGGAGCCATCTCCATCGACTCCACCGCCTCCACTTCGACTCCATGATGGTTTGTGAGTAGTTCCCCCATGGACTACGGGTTCTTGGCTGTAGCTAGTTGGTACTCTCTCTCCCATGTACTTCAATACAATGATCTCATGAGCTGCCTTACATGATTGAGATCCATATGATGTAATTGGTGTTGTGTTTGTTGGGATCCGATGAATTGTTACATTATGATCAGATTGTTCATCATATTATCATACTATTGTTTATTTAAGATCTTGCATGCTCTCCGGTACTTGTGGTTACCCTGATCAAGTAGTTGCTTGTATCTCCAAGAGGGAGTATTTATGCTAGATAGTTGGGTTCAGCCTCTATTTAACCTGGGATAGTGACAGCAAGTTCTAAGGTTGTAGATGTGTTGTTGCCACTAGGGGTAAAACAGCAATGCTTTGTCTAAGGATGAATGTGTTGTTTACATTATGCACAATACTTAATGCAATAATCTGTTGTTTGCAACTTAATACTGGAAGGGGTGCGGATGCTAACCGGAAGGTGGATTATTTAGGCACAGATGCATGCTGGATAGCGGTCTGTGTACCTTGTCGTAATGCCCAATTAAATACTACAGTAAACCTTATCTTATCATAAGCATGCATTGTCATGCCCTTACAATTATCAATTGCCCAACTGTAATTTGTTCACCCAACACCTGTTATTTGTTTGGAGAGTTACCACTAGTGTAGATAGCTGGGAACCCCGGTCCATTTGTCATCATCATTGCTCTCTGGTCCTATATGTCATTAGAAGTAGTATCAACTATTTTCTGGTGCCATTGCCTCCGTGTTACTGCTGCTGTGTTACTGTTACTATTGCTCTCATATTACTGCTGCTTTCACATCACCCCTGTTACTAGTGCTTTTCCAGGTGCAGCTGAATTGACAACTCAGTTGTTAAGGCTTATAAGTATTCTTTGTCTCCCCTTGTGTCGAATCAATAAATTTGGGTTTTACTTCCCTCGAAGACTGTTGCGATCCCCTATACTTGTGGGTTATCAAGACTATTTTCTGGCGCCGTTGCCGGGGAGCATAGCTCTACTCATAAGTTCACCTGGGGAGTACACTCTACCTCTCTCTCTGTTTTTATTTTATTTTGTCTTGTCTAGTTTTTTTGTCTAGTTTATTTGTGCTTAGTTTATTTTTGTTTAGTTTGTTTTGTTTAGTTTACTTTTGTTTAGTTTATTTTTGTTTTGTTTTGTTTTTCTTATAAATTCGAAAATCCATAAAAATTTGAAAAACCGAAAAATTAAAAACTGTTGTTATGGAAGAACCCACAACCTATATGGAGCTTATAGAATTATATATGAAGTATAGAGAATCAAAAAAGGGTGAAGTCATGAGTGCTGTGTTAGAAAGTTGAATACAATTGCTAAATCTTGCTTAAACGCCATGATATAAACTGTTGCTCTAAACAGGATACTAAACATCTTAAATTCCAATGTGCTTTAGTGAAGAAGTTTTAATTGTGAACTATCATTGGAATAACTATATTCATCTTGGGTTCGAAGAAGTAGAACAATTTGTTTTATTTATGGGAGCCTCTGAGATAGAATCTTTCATGGCTAAAAATTATGAAACTTGTATTGCTTGTAAGGACCTTAAAGATTATGTCTCTTCTATCCTTGATTATTGCATAGAACATTACAGCAATAATCCTTATATCGTTGATTACAAAGAGAGACTCATTAATGCACAAGAATGCACTCACAATTTGCAGGAACCTGTGGAAGAAATTGCTGAACCTGAAAGCTCATTAGATGAAAAAGAGGAGGAGAGTGATGAACAAAAGGAGGAAGAATGGATTAGCTACCCATGCCTACCTTCTAATGAGAGTAACTCTTCATCTCTTACATTATTTGATTGCCCTCCATGCTTACCCAAGGAGGATGAATGTTATGTTCCTGTTGATTCTCTTGAAATTTTTCCTATGAGTAAAACTTGTGAAATAATTATGCTACTGTTATATATGATAATCCATGCTATTTTGAAAATCTTATGATAATCCTTTATTTGTGGCTGATATCGAAATGCATGGTACTAAAGAGTTTTGCTTAGAAAATGTTTATGATAAAGCTCTAGATGATGGTCCTATGTTACTTGATAATATTGACTGTACCACTAATGAAAATGGGATTGGAGAAGTCTTGACTTTATCTAGGCGTCCCATATATGTTGAGAGTGATCAATCATCTTGTTATAAAATTGTTACATGTGGGTTCGAAATTTTAAATCCCACTATTGTGAGCTTGATAAAAATTATGTGTTTGTAGATCATGAAAAGCATGCTTTGTGTGATAGTTATATTGTTGAGTTTATTCATGATGCTACTGAAAATTATTATGAGAGAGGAAAATATGGTTGTAGAAATTTCATGGTACTAAAACACCTCTCTATATGCTGAAACTTTTGAAGTTACTCTTGTTTTATCTTCCTATGCTTGTCACTTTGTTCTTATGAATTTATTTGTGTACAAGTTTCCTATGCATAGGAAGTGGGTTAGACTTAAATGTGTTTTGAATTTGCTTCTTGATGCTCCTTTTGCTTCATTTTCTATTTTCATGAGAGCATCATTAAAACTATCAAGCCTAGCTAAAAGGCATTAAAGAAAAGCGCTCTTGGGAGACAACCCATGTGTTATTTCTGTAATTTTTCTTTTGCTTTTTGAGTCAAGGAGCTTGCTTACTTCTGTAACAACTCCTTTGTATCTTTATTTTATTGCATTGTTGTGCCAAGAAGAGCCTTTAATGATTAGATGATGCTAGATTTGGATTCTGCGCAGGGACAGATTTTTAGCTGTCACGAATTTGAGCTTTTCTCCCTGGAGAAAAATCAAAAATTCTATAAAAAATCACGCATCTTCCTCAGATATGTACGCATCTTTCATTAACTTCACTTTTTCCGATTTGAGCAACGGAAGTACCTCGAAAAAATTCGTCTTTACTGGCTGTTCTGTTTTGACAGATTCTGTCTCTGTTTTTTTGCATTGTCTCTTGTGGACTTTAAGTAAGGCTTTCTAGACGTGGAGGGCTGTAGCTAATGTTTTATTGAGTATTGCAATGTGTCACTACAGAACCAAAGTGGATTAATGTTTTTGAGTACTAACCCTCTAATGAAGTTTATGAGAAGTTTGGTGTGGCAGAAGTTTTCAAGGGTCAAGAGAGAAGGATGATATTGTGATCAAGAAGAGTGAAGAGCCTAAGCTTGGGGATGCCCCCGTGGGTCACCCAAGCATATTTCAAGAAGACTCAAGCATCTAAGCTTGGGGATGCCCAAGGCATCCCCTTCTTCATCATCAACTTATCAGGTCATCTCTAGTGAAACTATATTTTAATTCGGTCACATCATATGTGCTGTTCTTGGAGCGTCTTTGTGTTTAGTTTGTTAGTTTTATTCTCTGATCATATCAATGTCGGATCCTATCTATCTTGTTTGGGAGAGAGACACGCTCCGCTTTTTCATTTGAATACTCCTATTCTTCACTTATATTGTTGAGTATTCATTTTCGCACTGTTTAGCTTCTAGCTCTTGGTTTTCATGTATCTCTTGTTCAGAGCTATTAGTTATTTTATAGAAAGTACTCTCTTGCTTCACTTATATTTATTTGGAGAGTTGCTTGGTTGATGTGTTGGTCCAGAAATTTTTGCATGTGGTAGTGGTATAATGAAAAACTTGCATAATCTTGTAGATCATTGAACTTTGATAATCTGATTCTTTGCAAACGTTTTGAGGTATTTAGATGGTAAAGCTTGCTGGTTAATTAAGTTAAAATCATTAGTGGATTGTTGTCTTTAAGCTTGTACCGTACTACAAACTCTAAAATTGTTGAAGGTGTAGTTGGACTTGATAGCTTTCCATGTCTGAAAGTTCATTGTAATAACTAAGTTGTGCTGAAGGTCGAGGGATCTAACGGGGTACTTGTGCCGCCGTGAACGGCCCTTCTTGGAGTGAATTTTAATCATGCTCTTAATGTTGAACCTGCTAGTTGTTTGCAATAAACTTGTGAGTTCTTTTTGACTAATGTTAAGCTACGGTTTTTGGCACTTCCACCATCCAAATTTGCTAGCCTCTTCGGTGCTGTGCATTGCCTTCTGCTCACATTGAGAGTTGTGCATACTTCGCCGGTACATCCAACCCCGTGGGAGGACTTCCTCTTGTTCTCCTACACATAAGCCTATACATCTTCCTCAAAACAACCACCATACCTACCTACCACAGCATTTCCATAGCTGTTCCGAGATATATTGCCATGCAACTTCCATTTACATTACATGACTTGTTGTCATTCATCACTTATATATTGCTTTGCATGATTCTATACAGCTGATGTGTGGTTTACCCATGTTACGCTAGATCATTGCATATCCTGCTACACTGGCAGAGGCATACAGTTTCATACATCATGTTTGTTCGTTATGAGTTATATGTACCAAAAAGTGTGTTGTCATATTAGAATGTTGCCCCTGAAAGTGAAAAGTGCTATGTGGCCATCGAAAAGAGAAACAGAAAAAGAAAAAAAAATAGAAAAAAGGAAAAAAGAAAAAAAAGAATAAAGAAAAAGGGGGCAACATTACTATCCTTTATCCACACTTGTGCTCATGTTATAGCACCTGCAGTATTCATAGTCATCATTTGTGCTCATTTAGCACCTATACTCCATGTGAGAGAGTTTTCATGTTCTACTAGTATAACTATGTGGGGAATTTACACTATAGAACTTGGGTTGTATATTCCAATGATGAGCTTCCTCAAAAGTGCTCTAGGTCTTCATGAGCAACCAAGTTGGATGCACCCCCACTAGTTCCATTGGAGAGCTTTCATACACATATAGCTCTATGTGCATCCGTTGCATGGCAATCACTACTCCTTACATAGCTTCGATTATAAGACTTCCTCTTGTCTAATGATCACTTATAGCTTTGTGAGACTTTCTTCCATTGGCCTTCCAAACCCCCATTAATGTTCTCTTTGCCATAACATCCTGGTGCCAATACCAAATGCTTGCGCTCACCGGTTGAGTAGACTTCGAAACAGTTGATTCATGACGTTCATGTTTATGTTTACTTGGCTGAATCCTTCTGTGTTATGAAAATTTGCTTGATGCTTGGATTGAAGGATAGAACTTCTACGCTGGATACTTAAACCATCTTTAATGAACCTTGTACGGTTTCATGTCTTTAAAGCGATAATTCATGAAAACTTTTAGCTTGTTTGACTCTTGCTTTATTATCTCTTATATCAACTATAGACATTTGCTTTGAATGATTTGATCTCAGCTCACATGCCTTACATTATTATTGGATCAAGATTATGTTGGTAGCATGTCACTTCAGAAATTATTTTCTTTTTATCGTTTACCTACTCGAGGACGAGTAGGAACTAAGCTTGGGGATGCTTGATACGTCTCCAACGTATCTATAATTTCTGATGTTTCATGCTTGTTTTATGTATCATTGTCACATGTTTTATATGCATTATATATCATTATTATACATTTTCTGGGACTAACCTATTAACAAGATGCCACAGTGCCAGTTCCTGTTTTCTGCTGTTTTTGGTTCCAGAAAAGCTGTTCGGGCAATATTCTCGGAATTCGACGAAACAAAAGCCAAACCTCCTATTTTTCCGAGGGACACACGGAGCCAGAAGGGCAAGCCAGGGGGAGGCCCACGGCCTCCAAACCACCTCTTGGCGCGGCCAGGAGAGAGGGCGCCGAGAGGTGAGGTGGGCCCCTCGGGACTCCACCGACGTTGCCCCTTCGCCTATTTAGTCACCCCGACGCGAAAACCCTAAATATATATCTAATACTCCAGAAAGACTTCCGCAGCGCCGTCGCCATCGCGAGACCTCGTTTCGGGGGTCAGAAGTTCCTGTTCTGGCACCCTGCCGGGACGGGGATTGACCCCCGGAGCCATCTCCATCGACTCCACCGCCTCCACTTCGACTCCATGATGGTTTGTGAGTAGTTCCCCCATGGACTACGGGTTCTTGGCTGTAGCTAGTTGGTACTCTCTCTCCCATGTACTTCAATACAATGATCTCATGAGCTGCCTTACATGATTGAGATCCATATGATGTAATTGGTGTTGTGTTTGTTGGGATCCGATGAATTGTTACATTATGATCAGATTGTTCATCATATTATCATACTATTGTTTATTTAAGATCTTGCATGCTCTCCGGTACTTGTGGTTACCCTGATCAAGTAGTTGCTTGTATCTCCAAGAGGGAGTATTTATGCTAGATAGTTGGGTTCAGCCTCTATTTAACCTGGGATAGTGACAGCAAGTTCTAAGGTTGTAGATGTGTTGTTGCCACTAGGGGTAAAACAGCAATGCTTTGTCTAAGGATGAATGTGTTGTTTACATTATGCACAATACTTAATGCAATAATCTGTTGTTTGCAACTTAATACTGGAAGGGGTGCGGATGCTAACCGGAAGGTGGATTATTTAGGCACAGATGCATGCTGGATAG
Source organism: Poa pratensis (assembly GCA_947311845.1). Taxonomy (NCBI): domain Eukaryota; kingdom Viridiplantae; phylum Streptophyta; class Magnoliopsida; order Poales; family Poaceae; genus Poa; species Poa pratensis. The sequence continues at coordinate 29,421,697 of CAMZMU010000060.1, read as the reverse complement.
CGGTCTGTGTACCTTGTCGTAATGCCCAATTAAATACTACAGTAAACCTTATCTTATCATAAGCATGCATTGTCATGCCCTTACAATTATCAATTGCCCAACTGTAATTTGTTCACCCAACACCTGTTATTTGTTTGGAGAGTTACCACTAGTGTAGATAGCTGGGAACCCCGGTCCATTTGTCATCATCATTGCTCTCTGGTCCTATATGTCATTAGAAGTAGTATCAACTATTTTCTGGTGCCATTGCCTCCGTGTTACTGCTGCTGTGTTACTGTTACTATTGCTCTCATATTACTGCTGCTTTCACATCACCCCTGTTACTAGTGCTTTTCCAGGTGCAGCTGAATTGACAACTCAGTTGTTAAGGCTTATAAGTATTCTTTGTCTCCCCTTGTGTCGAATCAATAAATTTGGGTTTTACTTCCCTCGAAGACTGTTGCGATCCCCTATACTTGTGGGTTATCAATCCTTCCATCAACACTAACCAAGCAGGTTTTGGTTCTTATATTGCTAATCATGTCTTGAAAGAAAAGATTGCTAGGTACAACCAAGAGGCTATGATACCACCTAAGCTTGGGGATATGTGGATACCTAAGGTACTAGTAACTATTGGAAAAGAGACACACCATGCCATACTTGATCTAGGATCTAGTGTCTCTGTTTTATCTAAAGAACTATATGAAGTGCTTGAATTGAAAAATCTTGAAAAATGCTCTATTGAACTAGCACTTGCTGATGACTCTATTAAACATGCTTTGGGAAAAGTAAGTGATGTTATGGTAGAGTTACATATGACTTTTGTGCCTGTGGATTTTCTAATCATGGATATGGGGAATAAAACCTCTAGTCCTATTATTCTTGGAAGACCTTTTCTTCGTACCACAGGTGCTATCATTGATTCAAAGGAAGGGAATGTAAAGTTTCAGTTTCCACACAAGAAGTGCATGGAACACTTTCCAAGGAAGAGGGAACCACCAAAGTTCAAGCTCCCTCATGAGCTTCGTCCACAATAAAACAACAAGTAAGAAGCCTAGCTATATGGCTATAAAGAAAGCGCTTTGCGGGAGGCAACCCGGTTATTTTTTGTGTGATTTTTCTTTGTGTCCTCTTGCTGTAACAAGAGATTTTGTGTCTAGTTAGGTTCTGGAGTTTTTAATAAAGTGCCAAGTTTTACCCTTTTTGGTTTGAAAAAGTTGCTTATAGCGTTCGGAGATTTTATTCCTGCACAAGTCAGTGCACGGTATGATTTTTAATTCTTATTCTGTAACTCCGAATGAGCTCATATTTGAACTGTAGTTGCAACTTTTCATCCTCTGTATGCATGAATTTTTTCGGAATTTTTCGAGAAAGTTTGGTAGGGTAGAAAAATACGTTTTGCTGCTGCTGTTTTTCTGGACAGATTCTGTCCCATTTTGTTTGATGCATGCTTTGAGCTTTTAAGTTGAATCTTTTTGATCCAATTGAGTTTATGAGTAGGCATACAACATTATATACTTTCTGGACATGTCATATGAATTTTTGTTCAAGGATTATATGCAGCAAGGAACCTATTTGTTTATCACTATTAATGCACCCCACAGAAAAGAGATGGGAGAAACGGTGTTTTGAAGTTTTTTCACAGGGATTGGAGGAGATGCACCAAGAGCTATCCAAGGATGGTGAAGACCATAAGCTTGGGGATGTGAAGACAACCCCACTGGACCTACACACTCTCGGTTTGCACACGTCCAACTTCTGTTTTTCGATCGAAACACTTTATCGCATAAACTTGGAGCGTCGTTTTTTGTTTTTGTTTGAGTCTTGAGAGACCACCACACTATCAATTATATATGAGAGAGCTACTGGAAATATGGGTTGAAATATGTTGGATGCTTTTATAAGATTGGGAAAAGGGATGTTTGACTTGATTTTTAATGATACATATAGTTGCATGATTCATGAGCTTGTTTATGAGTAATAGTTTGCAAATTCTTTTTGTAGAGCTATCACTTATTCATGTTTTGGTGCTGATTGTTATATTTACTTGGTTTAACATGGATTAGTTAGTTCTATGGACACTCATGCATGCATCTAGATGGTCAACTTTCTCCCTTTTGCTAGCCCAAAAACTCCAACAAGCAAAAACTTGTTTCCAACACCTTCAACCAAAGTTATTCCAGTGAGTCCACCATATCTACCTATTGGCTTTATGCTATTCCGAGTATGTTTAACATGTTGTTTGTGTTATCTTACCTCTGAATGAAAATGTTTATGTTATTGATTGCAATGGAAAAAATTGGTTATATAGCTCTCACGAACTTGATGCACAATGTTCTTTTATTTGCATAATAAAACTTGACCCATTGTGATTAAGATTATGATGTTTGTGGCTTGATGAATGTTTTGGGTTGGAAGTTAGCCCATATGTGCTGTCACATGGCAAGCTTTCAACACGCTCTTCATCTCATTTAGTTGATATCATGTGCTTTTGTCTATGGATGCTTATCATGTTGAAATAAATGTGGAAATAGAGTGAGTTTAAATGAGTTTGTGTAAATGGTTAGAGAGACGCCTGGGCCGCTAATCTAAGCCATGCATCATTCATGGTGGAAATTTACTTACATACTATGGTGAACCTTCTGTGATACACCTTGCAATAAAAAACTATTCCAAATGGTAAATAAAAAGGGTGTTGAGATTGTTCATTTTGTTTGTTTGTCTTGTCATTTTGATATGGGCTTGTTCCATATCTTGGGACAAGAGGTACCCCAGTTGACGCTCTTGATGATACTATTATGCTTACAATGATATTTAATTGAACTTGCTTTGTTTCCCAAGTTGAGTAACACATGGTGTAAGTACTTGTATTCAAGGGGCATGAGACATTCAACCCATTCTTTATCAAGCACACTACTCATATTTGCTTTCACTTTAACCTTAATCATTCAAGATGCTATGATAGGGGCAATGAGAGCTTGACACCAATGAATACCTTATTGCAATCATTAACTTAAGTAGAAGAGTTTGGAAGTTGGATGAAACTTATGCATGCTTTACCTCTACTCACATATACATCTTTCCAAAGTGTACACCTATCATATTCAGATTTTCATCTACACTCTATGACCATTGTAGGATGTTCTACTTATCATTATGCATACATGTGTTCCATATTACTTGCTACATGTTACACTTTGTGAACTATCAATGAACATCCTTGTCTTGAATACTTGATATCACTTCATAAACTATTTGCATATTGCTACTCCTTTGAAGAATGAATCATTTGACTATATGTAGCAATAGTAATCATCTTTGATATCCATTGTTAAGTATTAAATTGCAAAGTCCATGTTAGTTTTATCATCTTCATACTCGAGGACGAGCATGGATTAAGCTTGGGGATGTTGATGCATGTAAAATGCATACATGAACTTTGCACTTTAATTGCTTATATTCCAATCATATTTGCATCATATAAGGGTTATATCAATGTTTTATCATGATTTTGGAATATCTTCATATTTCCTATTTTTATGGAATTAACCCTGCACAGGCAGAAAACCCGTTTTCTTATTTTAATGTTTCAGGGACCCAAACGTCAACGAAATCACCTGGAAATTTACGGGCGTCAATATTTGGAAGGAAGAAGACCTGGGGAAGGAAGCGAACAAACGGAGGCCCGAGGGCCAAACGGGTGGCCCACGCGGCCAGGTACTGTGGCCGCGGGGCCCACCCATTGGGCCTCGTGGCTCCGTTGCCGTCGATCTTCCTCCACCGACATCGTCTTGACCTAAAAACGCCTATAAAAAAGGTCCCCCGACGTTCTCTGGAAGGAGCGCCGCACAAACACAGAAACACCGAAACGGAGATCAGGAGCTGCAGATTGGAGGGGGAAAACTCCGGCGGGGCGCTGCCGGCGTGGTCTCCATCTTCTCCATCGACTTCTCCACCGTCTCCATGATGAAGAGGGAGTAGTCCACCTCTGGACTATGGGTTTGTGGAAGTAACTTATGTATCTCTCCTCTCTTGAGCTTCACTAATTAGCACCGTATGAGCTGCTGAACATGATTACGGTCACCGTTGTAATACCTTTGTGGTGGATCTTTATGAGTTAATATATGTTTGAGATTGCAATGTTTGTTTCAGTTATGAGTATAGATGCATATTATGTACCCCGTTCTTGTCTACTTGTTTTGATCAAGCATGTTTATGAGAGCGTGTGTGGGGGAACGTGTGCATTAGTTGGAGTAACGGGGGGTGGCTAGTGCAGTGAACGTGAGAGAAAGTTCTGCGATCCACTTTGGTATCTTTACCTTACTTTGTTACCTCACTAGGGATAAACTAAAATACCATGCTACCGGGGATGTGGGCGTGACCATTGCCACTACTCCATGACTAGATCTAGCATGTTCTTATTTTCACTTCATGTCATGATACTTAATGCTATACTCTGAGTTATCTTAATTACTGAGGTGTTATGATTTAGTTCGCATCTTGGTGGAGTATAAGAGAGGTTAATAACCAAAAGATCTCTATGTTAGGACGTGATGCCCATATATCTAAGTAACTTGTTATCAAACCCTGTGTTGCAATCTCATATGTTAACTGTGTGTGTTCCATTGTCTACCACTTTATAAAGAGAGAGTGCATTTGTGAAACCATGAACCCCAGTCCATTTTTAATCATAAGAAACACCTTTCCAACACCATATACCACTTTTCTATTTTCAGCCATCATTAAATCCGAAAATACAAAAATACTTTTCATCTTGCATACATCATTCAAAAACCCAAAAATATCATTTATCATTGCATATTTATTTCTTGTTTGCATTGCATAACTATCCTGATATCATTCTTACACCTTGTGCTTGACAACCACAGGTGAGGTTGAGGACCAAAACATCTAACCTTGTTTTGTAGGTAACCAAAAGAAGGATAAGAAGATAAATCTACCACTTCAGATTCCCCGAGAGTTCGATATTAAACCCTCGAGTCACCCCTCGTGGGGAAAACTGTCTTCCACTTACTATACACTCTGCACTTGGAGTCTCAACCTAATCCCGTTTACTTTTGCAGGTATCAAATCCTTACTTCGGGACCATCAAGGTCTCACTGTTGTCTGCATTCTTTGTCACTTCCTTTTCTTTTATATTCACCAGTCTTTCCATGAATCGGAGGTTCAGGTAACTACAAGGATACAAAAATGACGTTATATAACACACAAAATGATGATCAAACCAGTCAGGTTTACCCATATCTAACTAATATCTTATCCAAGAAACTCAGAAAGCAAGTTCCCAATTATTTATCATATTTATGAGTTACAGTCTTGGTGTCAATGTTAAAATGATTACAGGTTTGTCCCATTTCATTTGTACGCACTCTCTCTATGTTGAATAAATAGAGTATTTTGATATCTAGAGTTACAGCATCTTAACGGACATTTTCAGATTAGGGTACTGCCGATGAAGTGTCACTAAACTATCTTCCACCAAATGTGAGTGCAGTATAGTTACGTGAGCTTAGGGATCTGTCCTGAACGTTTTTCAGGTGATCAACTTGCAATTGGGAAGGAAACAGGCTAGTTAACAGTGATACACACAATACAATTGATTCAGGCGACAATTTGACTACACATGCTGTGATCATTTTCTATATCAACTAATAAGCTCATATGTACTACATACTGTAGGAAAAGAAGTGTCATTATTGATTTCCAACTGGAGCAGAGTATCGCTCTCACGACCGAGCTAGGGCAACAAGAATTGAATCTCACGGAGTCATCAAGAACCACAAAATAACCAAATCAAGAACTATCAGTTCATCCTATACACGCGCATGGAAACCCTAGACACCCATGGAAACCTAGGTCAGATTGAGAGAGGACAGGACGAGGTGTAAGACGTACCTGATAGAAGTCGGCGGCGGGGAGATGGAGAGCTGCGGCGGCGGGAGCGCGGCGGCGGCGGGGGCGAAGAAATCGTCGGAGTTGCGAGGGAGGGAGGTGCCAGGAGCGGAGGGAGGCTTCAGCGATGGCGACGGTGGAGCGGTCGGCGCTGCGCCTCCAGAGACACGGCAAAACGCGAGTCCTCCCTCGCGTCTCGATTCCACTCCAACCCGACGGGGATCCACGGGTTCAGGCATGGCCTAATGGGTTGCAATATGTTCGTTCAGGCAGGGTTGTAGCCCCGCTGAGAGCGGGTGTATACGCAAACCCTATATATCGCCTTCTGCGAGCTCTAGTTCCGGCTCGCCCGGAGATTTTTCAGCTGGGCCGGCCCATTTAGTATCGCTGGACGGAGAAAAGTGAAGGAAAATAGGGTGCGTAGATGGGGGTTCGAACCTCGCACCTCCGCGCAGAAAGACCGCCGGCATAGCCACTGGCTACTGTCGTGCTTATGTTCAAATAGGACTATTCGTCCTTCTATTGTTTCGTATATTTTTAATTTTCATTTCTTTTTCTTCTTTTCCATTATTTGAAAAATATTCTTGTAATACCCCGTAATTTATTCGATATTCTCATCGAGGTTCTTGTCATCACCGCTGAAGCCCATTTTATCCATCATTCTTGAATTTCAAATCAGAGACGATATTTGGGGGCATCTCGCCGAGACATTCGATCGTGGAGTACTCTTTTATTCTAAGATAGTATCGTGAAATTATCTCTTTCATGGCCATCTTCTTGTGACCTTCAAAAATAAGCCCTTCTCAAAGATCCGAGTCCATGGTTGAGTCGGACTCGTCGAGCTAGTTGAAATTGACTACTCATTTTCCCAAATCGAACTCCGGATGTACCTTCTATGGTTTATTCTAATTCAATGCCCAAAATTATTTATTGTATTTCGAAAATAGATTGAATAAAAGGAAAATAAAAACATGCTGGACAACCTCTTACCTGATCTTTTCTCAACACCTCGTGAGGAGCTCATCCTCATCCCCAAGCCGAGAGCTCCATCTCCCTTTCCTCTATGCTCCAAGCCTAAGCCCCCTTGCATCTCTCTTCCTCCCAAGGCGCCTCACCTCCTCCTTCACCTAGAGCCCAAAGCCCTTCCCCTGCCATGTCCAGCTCGTCCTCCTCCATCACCTAGGGCAGCCTGGGCCTGTTCTTGAGGGGGAAGAAGTGGAGACAAGAAGAGAAGGAGAAGAGGCAGTTGCAAGAGAAGAACAAGGGAAGAGGAGGTCTCCCAACACTTTCTCCATCAATCCCTCCAATTCCACTAGCAAGGTGAGGTCCTCCCTTTCCTTACCTGTACCAAGGTGCTGTAGGTGAGGGATTCATGGTGGTTAGGAAAGGGGAGTAGCAGATCCATAATGGATTGGAACAAATTTCGTTGGTGCTGTTCCTGTGCATACAGCAGTGAAGATCATCAATTCCGAGTCCCTATATGGCAAAATCAGAGGGGCATCCTATGGAATGTTTTGTTTCCCTCGTTCCCACAATCGTTTTGAGCGTCAATCACTCAATTTGGTTCAGCGGTTTAGCCGCAGCAATGAAAGCAAGATGCTGTTCTGTTTTTGCTAAACAGTATTTTTGTAGCTGTTGTCCATAGCTTTCCATGCTCTTTGAGGGATGATTAAATTGTTTTCTACCATGGTTCAGCTACCTGATACCTTATACTTCATAGATCAACTTGATTTACTTAATTCCTATGAGTATTCTTGTTGTTATGAGTTTCCAAAGGTGGCTACTTGTTATTTCAGAATTCTGGAAACAGCAAAGAATAGAGTTTTCCCATGGGCTTGAGGAGCTTTACCCATTCAATAAAATTCATAATTTGTTCCTTCCTAGCTTGCTTGTGATGCATATGTTCTAATACAAAATGATTCGGTTAATTCCCATGAGTATTCTTACTACCATGTATCCCTGAAGGTAGCTACTCGATATTCTGAAAACTGGAAGCAGCAGGGTAGTATTTGTTGGTTATGACCCTCATAGCTCCTTATTTTGAGTTCGAATAATAGGAGTTGTTTGTAGTTAAGTTCCATATGAATCCATAGGCATAACATTTGCTTGTTTTGGAGCTTTCTAGCTCGAGTTGTGAATCCTTTCGTGAAGGGACAGCAAAGGGGTTGCTCCTCGGAAATGTGATTAGCCACACAGGTGTGGGATTATTCCCAATTAACGTCTTCGCCATCGGTAAAAGGCAAGTGCATGACGAACCCTTGTTCTCTATGTTGTCCATTGTGTGATGGTTCAACTGATTGCTTTCACGGATTGAGATCCCTTGTTCAGTTGGTTCACTTAAAACCTATTTAGTTCATTCGATTCGATTCCTTCGTTCATGTTCAGAGATATCACACTTCTTACTTTCATAGCTAACTCGGTGAGAAACTGTTCACAAGTGGCTACTCCGATAGAGTTCGGTGAGAACTGTCAGCTTGTGGGCTAGTCCGATGGCTAACCTTTCTTGTCGGTCCGGTGAGAGACTGTCCCGAGTGGCTACTCGATAGAGTTCGGTGAGAACTGTCAGCTCGTGGGCTAGTCCGGGCGACATATTCACCCTTTCTGTTAGTCCGGTGAGAGACTGTCCCGAGTGGCTACTCCGATAGAGTTCGGTGAGAACTGTCAGCTCGTGGGCTAGTCCGGGCGACATATTCAGATGTTCAGTTTCAGTTACATATTCAGATGTTCAGTTTCAGTTACATATTCAGATATTCGGTTTCAGTCTTCTAGTTCATAAAGACATTATCAGTATTTTCAGATGGTCTTGGTTGGGTTCAGTGGTGTAGGATGTTGAAAATTGGTAACCCCTAGCTATGTACTTGACACAATGGGATTATTATTCTGATGGTTCTGTATTTTACCTGCTGAGTATCTTTATACTCATTCTTGTGTTTCATCTGGTTTTCAGGTACTAATAAGCGACGAGTATGGGATTTGGGCGTAGCACCTCTACTTCATTGAGCACGTCACATAACTTCAAATAATAATCAGTAGACGCCATTTCTTTTTAGTGGCTTTCTATAGTTCTTGGTGTTTCTTTCTAGTTATTTTACCGCTTCCTATCTTCTTACTGATAACTGCCTGTCGTGGATGTCCGTATATACAAGGAAAACTCTGTCAAAATTCCTAATAATCTCCGGACTTGATAGAAGTTGTTGTAGCGCGGTAGCATCTCAGGTAAGGTTGAAATCTGGGGTGCTACAATTCTCCTTCTATTGTTTCGTATATTTTTAGTTTTCGTTTCTTTTTCTTCTTTTCCTTTATTTGAAAAATATTCTTTTTCATATTTTCAAAATCTGAACATTTTTTGTTTCAATTTTCTAAATAATTTTCAAAATTGGAACCAATTTTTCAAATGCCAAATCCGAACCATTTTTTTTAAAATGATCCATTTTGAAATTTGGAACCATTTTTAAAATTGGAACTTCAAAATGGAACCATTTTTTAAAATTTTGAACCATTTTCAATATTTGGAACCATTTTTAAAATTTGGAATCATTTTTTAAAAGGAACCATTATTTCAAAACTGGAACCATATTTTAAAATCTAAACCATTTTCAAATTCGGAACCATTTTCAAAATCGGAACCATTTTTAAAATCGGTACCATTTTCAAAATTGGAACCATTTTTTAAAAGGAACCATTTTCCAATTTGAAAAAAAATGGTTTCTTTTTGAAAATGGTTTCGAACTGAAAAAATGGTTCCGAATGAAAAAATGGTTCTGATTTTTCAAAAATGGTTTTTTTAAATGGTTCCTTTTTGAAAAATGGTTCCGAACCGAAAAATGGTTTCCGATTTTTGAAAATGGTTCCGAATGAAAAAAATGGTTCCTTTTTGAAAATGGTTCCGAACCGAAAACATGGTTCCTTTTTGAAAATGGTTCCGAACCGAAAAAATGGTTCCGAATGAAAAATGGTTCTTTTTTGAAAATGGTTCCGATTTTTCGAAAATAGTTCCTTTTAAAAAATGGTTCCGAACCGAAAAATGGTTTCGATTTTCTAAAATGGTTCCGAATGAAAAAAATGGTTCCTTTTTTAAAATGGTTCCGAACCGAAAAGATGGTTCCTTTTTGAAAATGGTTCCAAATGAAAAAATGGTTTCCAATTTGAAAATGGTTCCGATTTTTGAAAATGGTTCTTTTTTGAAATTGGTTCCTTTTTGAAAAATGGTTCCGATATTTTGAAAATAGTTCCAAATGAAAAAAATGGTTCCTTTTTAAAAATGGTTCTGAACCGAAAAATGGTTCCTTTTTTGAAAATGGTTCCAAACCAAAAAGTGTTTCCGAACCGAAAAATGGTTCCGAATGAAGAAAATGGTTCCTTTTTGAAAATGGTTCCGAACCGAAAAAATGGTTCCTTTTTGAAAATGGTTCCTAACCGAAAAATGGTTCTGATTTTTGAAAAAAATTGTTCCTTTTTTGAAAATATGAACCGGTTTAAAAATCTGAACCATTTTTTAAAAATGAACATTTTTCAAATCCGAACCATTATTTCGAAACATGAACCATTTTTAAAAAATGAACCATTTTCAAAATAAATATTTTCCAAAACATGAACCATTTTCAAAATTAGCGAAAGTAATAAAAACATAAAAATAAATAAAAAATAAAGAAGTGAAACAAAAAAGAAAATTTAAAACAGAAAACAGAAACTGATTCGTAAAGGTGAGGGAGCCGGTACGCAGAACGTTCGGTACACAAAACTCGATCGTCGGAGGTCGAACGCGCGACGTCGTGAAAGAAGAAAACGATTCGTAAAGAATTCCCGATAACGGACCGTCGCGCTAAATGGGCCTTCGGTGCGACGACGTGGTGCAGGCGAGTCCTACCATCCGACTCGCAGAAGGCGATGCATAGGGCCTCCCGGTGTATAGGACCTCCCAAAGCTCCAGCCCAGCTCTTGCCCGCTTGGACATTTCGTTAATCATAAGCCCTTTCTCCAAAGGCCCATAACGAGGACGGAATAGTTAATTTGGTCTCCAGTATTTCGATATCTGTCATATCTGAGTATACGATCAGAATTTATTTTTCCAAGAGGATCGCGAAAACTGCAGGGCAGGATGAACTAGAACGTACTCCAATGCTGAAAATAACTGCTGGATCTATGATTGATAAGTCTCTGAAGAAAAGAGGTTCGAGCTTTCCGTGCCGACGACTGAACACACTGTCATGCCATGATTTGGCGATTGGTGAAGGTTTTAATTAGCGGCAGCTCCAGGAGAGATGCATATGGTTTGGCCGACGTTGGGTCTCTGTAGTTGTCTTCTTCGAGTCGGGTACATGAAAGTAACTTCTCTTTGAATAACTTAATCAGTTTACATTTTTTTGAAGGGAATTAGTTTACATTTAAGTTCAGAGCTTGCGTCCGCCCTGAAACCTGCGATCGATTTTCAATTCAACGTATTGCCGCGGCACCGCCAGTGCAGTGCATTGCATCATCTGGAGTTAAGATTTGCACATGCACCTGCGCGTCTACCGCGGCTCATCATCATCATTAGCGGAGCAGAAAGTGACGCCGTATTTGTAGTTGGATTATAGTTGGCTCGCCGCCTTTCTCAAGCTTCCTTTCTGGTTCGCGCTGCGCTCGAGCTGGCTAATTAGCCTACGACAGACCTACAGGTTAATTCAGGCCTGCACACTGTCAGGTCCGGTTGAGCTAAACACTGTCAGGTTCTTCTTGATCAGGATTCAGGTGTGGCTAGGAAAGGATATATCGATCTCGGTTAGGTTGATTCAGGCGTGAACCTGTTCTGTGCTGGCGATCTCTTGTCTCACACCCGCCTGAAGAAAAATAGTATATTTGTGCTGCTGGAGTGATCTGGATGGGTTTGGAACTTGTCGGTCGGGGAGATCGGGGACCATATGAGTTCCTCACCAGGCCAGACTAATAAGCGTATCTTATTAGCTGAAACTAGCCTTTCAGACGCATCACGGGCACTGTTCTCCCTTGATTTTTGATCATCATGCATGTTGAGCATCTTCTCGCCATGCTCGAGCGTGTATCAGTCGGTTTCGTTCGTTGGCGGTTGGACCCGCCAAACACCACGGCGTGAAATCGAGCAGAAATAATACCAACGATAACGCTCTATTTTGCCAGAATGCTTGGAGGTTGTCGTGCCCGCCGTTTCAGCTTGCTCGGCGGCAGTTGGAAGCTTGCCGGAGTTTGGCGCGGTACGGTGCAGTAAATTTAAGATCAAATGTTCTCCACTCTTTCTGCGATTATGAACAAAGTTCAGTACGAGTACTTGTCTCTCTCTCCGTCCCCTCTCCCAACCGTACGTGTCATTAACTAATCCATGTGCTTGACATCCCGCCATGACCCATTAACAATAGGCTTGGCCAAATTTGGTTAGGCCTACATACGCCATTAGTGATGGCATGCATAGGAAGAAGCAGAAACGAGCAGGTGAATGGATAAGTAATCATGGTAAGCAGTATCAATTAAGTTAGGCCAAGTCACGGTGGTTCGGCTGGCGAACGAGCGCGGCGGCGCGATCACGTCAGGAGAAGGCGGATCCGGTCGGTCAATTGCCGAGGTGGCGGTGGCCCGGCTAGCCGGCCGGCCGGGCTGGCACACAGTCACGTGACAGGCACATCTGCAGCAGGAGCCGTAGTAGGGTAGGAGTGGAACAGCCGCTAGATCCTCGTCTCATGCAGGTGACCTGGAGAATGTTGAGCTATACACTTTTCCGGTGGCTCTCATGAGAGCATCTCTACTGCGCGCCCAATACAGCGTCCAACAAACTTACCGGACAAGCGTCATTGGGCGTGCCGGCAAGCGTTGCTGCTTATTGGGAGCGTCGCGCCCCATCGGTCACTCCCAACAGACGCTCCCAGAATTAAAACGGTATTTTCTCAAAGTCTAGAATAAAATCATACAAAGTTGAACACATAAATTGTTCATGAATATAATTAAAATAATAGATACAATTATTCAAATTAAAATTAATTGGACAGTCAATTAGGATGTTCTTCTTGTTGTACTTTGAGTGCCCACAGATGCAATCATTTTGCAATTGCTCGTATGCTCCTTCATCTCGGATTTCAGCGTTCATTGTGAGGAAAATGACAAAATCTGCAGTCAAACTCGAAGGCAAAGCATGACCAACCTGGGCAAGAGGACCCTGATGATAGTATGGCTGGTCATCTTGTGGAGGATCAGCACGTTCACTCTCGATGATCATGTTGTGCAAGATCACACAAGGCATCATCACCTCCCACATCTACTCTTTGGACCAAGTTAGATCAGGATACCTGACAATAGCAAAGTGAGATCGGAGCACACCAAAATCCCGCTCGACATCCTTCCTGGCACCCTCCTATTCTGATGCAAAATGAGATTGACTATTACCTAGAGGGTTGGAGATGGTCTTGACAAATGTAGACCATCTTGGATAGATGTCATCTGCTAGATAATACCCCCTGTCATATCCATGGCCATTGATCTCGTAGTTGCATTGTGGAGCTTCACCTTCAGATAATCGGTTAAAAACCGTTGAACATTGTAACACGTTGATGTCATTGTGAGTTTCAGCCATACCAAAGAAAGCATGCCAGATCCACAAATCATGATCAACAACAGCTTCTAGTACGACACTGCATTCTCCAACATGACCCTTGTAAACTCCTTGCCAGGCGAATGGACAATTCTTTCATGCCCAATGCATGCAGTCGATACTTCCAAGCATCCTAGGAAATCTTCTAGCTGCGTTTTGTACCATGAGCCTAGCAGTGTCAGTTTCATTTGGCTGTCTCAAATACTTTGGCCCAAACACTGCAACACCGCCCTGCAAAACCGATACATGGTCTTGATACATGTGGACTCAGCCATGCGGAGGTATAGTCGTCCACTGTATCTGCGGGAGCTCCATATGCAAGAACTCTCAAGGCAGCCGTGCACTTCAGAATTGAAGAGAAACCAACCAGCCCTGTGCAGTCTCTCTTCAGGTTGAAGTAGTCATCATACTCCCGCACGCCCGTCACAATATCTGTTGGGAATCGTAGGCAAAAAACAAAAGTAGTCATCATACTCCCGCACGCCCGTCACAATATCTGTTGGGAATCGTAGGCAGAAAACAAAAAAATTCCTAACAACGATAACCTTATACTAGCCAGGATCTATACTATGCAGATATACTATAACGGAGGAGATCGATATACGTACCCTCGTAGACCGATAGCGGGGATTATGCTCCCGCAACAAGCGTTGTCGAAGTAGACGACGTAGCCGACCTCGAGGTCGCGAAGAACTCGGCGCGACGAAGATGGCGCGATGATGACGATGACGGCGCCGACCTCGCAGGGCTTCACACACATACGGTGAAGATGACGACCTCCGGGCTCCGATCCAGCCGAGCAGCGGAAGTAGAAGACTTGGACCGAAGACCAGCAGCACGGCGGTGTTCATATGGTGGAGAAAACCCCAACCCGTGCGCAACCCCATTTGCGGAGTCACGTCTAAACGGATGAGAGAGAGAATTTCTGGGGTATTTTTCCAAGGCAAGGGGGCATCACTATATAAAGGGGATGGGAGGGGTGTCACCCTTGGTGGCTAGGCCATGTGGGACTAAACCCCACATGCCCAGCCGCACCAAGGGGTGCTGCGCCTCTATGTGGGCCCCATTTGGCCCACCTAGGGCAGCCCCTCCCCAATTCGCACCTTGGGGGGAAGTTTCCTCCCTTATGGGCCTTCTCTCCCATGGAAAAACCCATTTAAGGTGGGCTGCCTTTATAATTCCGAAAATAACTAAATAAAATATATTTAATCATTAATTCAACTAATTAATATTAAATACATATTATCTAATTTATTCTGGCTTCGAAAACCATTTCGTTGCCCTCCGATCTTCATCGGATATGTCCCGAACTCCATCGGAAATGCCCCGGAACACTTCCGATGTTCTTCTCTCTATTTTCTCTTCTGCATCCAATCTAAATAAATGTCACTCCCCTTAAGCGTGTCACCCTAGCGGTTCGAGAATACTCCAGACAAGATCGAGACCCGTACTCCGATCAATGACTATCAGGGAGACCTGGATGGCTATGATAGTCCCTGTGCATCACGAATAACTTTGTCGTTCGAACCTTAGACGTCAAGCCTTAAACCTTTTGCCAGGCGATACTTAGTTTGTCCGAGACTCGATCTTCAGCATCATGATACCGAGCTTCATCTCGTTACTTGACAATACTATCTTTACTCGTCTGTGATGTTACATCCTCGTGACCTAGTCGCATGCTTGCAAGCTCATTGATGTAATCTCACCGAGTGGGCCCAGAGTATCTATCCTGCTATGCGGATTGGCAAATCCCGCTCTTGATCCCTTGCCTCAACATACTTCCTTCTGATACCCGAGAGGAACACCTTTATTGTCACACTATGTAAGATATGATGTTTGATGCAATCAAATATCTTTCAGAAATAGCGATTAAAGTTGATCTCACGGTCGAAGGCGTAATGACTACGTCCTACAAATATTGGGTGTGTCCATCACATCATTCTCCCAATGACATGACTCCATTGCCAACTGACATAAATGTCACATGATCGGGAAACCTCGATCATCAATCGCACAACGGACTAGTTAAATAGAGGTTAATAGGGACCTGGTTGTTTACATACTACACGTGTATCAATGTTTCCGCTTAATACAGTTATAGCATGGTATAAAACATATTATGAACAATCGAGATATGACAAATAAAATATCTTTATTAATTGTCTCTAGGGCATATCTCCAACAATATCCATGAAGAGGTCTTTGTTCATCCTAAACCGCCGACGAAATTCCTTCTCCCGTGTGTCGGATCGTCGGCGAAGTAGTTTTGCCACAGTGTCATATGACCTTCCATCTATTTGCGATCTTTGTTCTTCCTCCTCACCGGCTTTGATCCTCCTATCTTCGGAGTGGCATTGATCTGCCCTAGCAAACCAAGCAGGCACGTGAGGACCACCATGTGCTCATCAAGCACGGCGGTTGCCGCGGCATGGGCGGTGAGCAATGCGCCGGCCATCTCGAGCTCGTCGTCGCTATCCATCTATATTCAATTGGCTGGGTTAAGCAAAAAACATAGCAACGAATTTAGCCAAAGAAGAATGAGCTGCGCAATGCGACGAACACCTTGCGGGCGGGGTGGTCCTAGGAGGCGGCGGCGATGTAGCGCCGGCCGGACTCCAACTGCGGCGAACGAGAGAAGATAGACAGTAGACAGTGCCTGGAGGTGGCATCGACAAGGCGCAGGGGGGTGGCGGCGCCGGCGATTCAGTATGGAGGAGAGGGGTTCAGACCGCAAGGGAGTTGGGGAAGAAAAGAAAGGGTTTGTGTGGCTGACGCGTCGGCCCCGCCCGTCAAGATTCGACGAGGCGCGCGTTGCCACGATAGTCGGCATGCCCGCTTGTGTCCCTAGAACCGAGGCGCGAAGCGGGGTTGCCAGGCGCTGTATTGGGGCGTGACGACAACATTTGGGCTATTGGGCGCGCTGCTGGGGGACGATTCCATGCTGGTGCGCCCAATAGCCCTACTGGGAGCGCAGTTGGGCGCGCCGGTGGAGATGCTCTGAGGTGCCAAGGAGATGATGGTTGAACTAGTGGAGGGGCTAGAGAGGCTGACTCGCAGCCATCCCCCTTGATTTGGCAAGATATCCAGACCGAGATAACCTGTTATGCTTGATGGTCCTCTGAAGAAGCGAGCGAGGCATGCATGGTCCTATGTGTACCTAAGATGATGATGACCGAGAGATCACGACTCATGCTCTGGTGCTTTTGTATGCCAACCTCAACTGGCAGCTAGCGTACCTCTACTGGTTAGAGCATCGCCATGGTCCCGAAAGCTAGCCCAAACGTCCGGGCGGGTAGCCCAGACAACATTTGGGCCTAAAACGGCCACCCAACCGAGGCCCACAAAGCTAGCACAAACGACCGGGGGGGGGGGGGGTTCTACAGCCCCCAAACTCAGCCCATATGTGGGGCAGGTTTGGGGCCGCCCGGACGCGCCTGACGGCTGTCGCTGACAGTTCGGGCCCAGCCGGAGAGAAGGCTGACCGGCGGCATCCACTCGTCGGGCGACTCGCCGGTGTTAAAATGCCTCTTCCTCTATCCCCTCCACTGAACCCTAGATTCATTTTGCTCGCTCCGCTTCACCTCCTCTCCTCTCATCGACAATGTCAGACAGCTCCTGGAGCGTGAACTGGGAGGATGCGGAGAGCTCGGCGCCGACGGTGAAGAAGCCGCTGGCGGACGTCGACGATGAGGAAAATCTTGCCCTCCGCCTCGACATCCTCCGCTTGCTGGAGGACACGGGAGGCTCGAGCTCGGCGCTGCCGCCAGTGGCCAGTGCAGCTGCTGGTCAGCTCCGATGCGTAAATCCGCGCCTCCCTACAGCCGTGGCAGGGTTGCCCCCTCAAGCCGCAGGTCGGCTCCATCCTCTACCCCCCCCCCCCCGCGGCGCGCTCGGGCCCCGCCGGTCCAGGCACCGCCGGGGTGGAGGATAATACCTGATGGGGACAGATGGAGGCTGGTGGAGGCTCCGCCGCAGCGGGCGCCGGAGATGGTGGATCGCGCCTTCCGCGAGGCGAGGCAGGCGGGCCGCACCGTCAGAGAGGCGGCTGCCGTCAGGGGGCAGATGGCGGAATCCCCCTCGACGTCCTCCATCTCTCCCTCACCTTCGCGGAGACGAACGCCCGTCGTCGCCGCCGGAAGAACCAAGAAGCTCTGGAGACGGCCATCGAGATGTCGAAGAAGGAGGAGGAGGAGAAGAAGACGGTGGCGGCCAGTGTGAGCCGCTTCGCGGAGGAGCAGGCCCACGCCGTGCGGATCCTTGCTGGGCAAGTCGACGACAACAACGAAGATCCATACATGGTCTTCCGCAAGCGCTTCAAGGAGGACACCCCGCCGGCGGTTCCGGTAAGGGGAAGGGCAAGTCTCCGATGTGAGATTTTTCCATTTTATGTTTATATAAAAAATTGTAGTATGTTTGTGAATCCGATGAACTTGTTTCGGATGAACCGATGAAACTTTCTACCTATCTATGTGTATTGATCAACATTGCATGTTTTTGTATGGTTTTGGGGGCTTGGTTTGAGTAGGAGGGCTGGAGTGGCTCTTTTTGGGTTGTCCGGTCGCTGTCCGCGGACACGACCGGGCGTGTCGCGGACAGCGACCGGGCGTGTCCACGGACAGTTTAGGGGTCAAATTTGGCAAGTGTAGTTGGAGATGCTCTTACTATGTTATTCTGATTTCACCCGTGGGTATCTCTCGTGCTTTTATATGCCAATCTCAACTGGCAGCGTCCGTTCTACTGGTTACTTTGAAGTTATTACTCCCCCACATCTCTCTCTAGAGGTGAAAACTTTCTGGGCGCGACACGTGGTTGCCTCCTGAGTCTCTGTAAGCCATAGCGGTTTAGTTCTATGAATTGAACTGGGGCAAGGCCCTTCTGATCTTTAAAATGTACACATCACGGTAAAACGCCAGGGGGGGGGGGGGGGGGGGGGGGGGGGGGGGGGAGGGGTTGCGATTGTAAAGCGGCACTGACGAAAGACTGATTTTGAACAGAGAAACCATAGTTGCTGCTCTTTTTTGCTACAAGGTGCAAGAATCGCAATTGCCCAGTGCAACCATCTAAGGTCCAATGAAAACGCACGAGTACTGCGCAGAAAACTTGAAATACCAGAAAATCGCAGCACAAAACTTCGCTCGACTGTACCTGTTCGCCAGTCAGATGCAAACTGCCGCACGGTTGGCGAATTTAGTTCAGTTTTGGATTTTATCTGTAGTCTCTGTCCATGCCGAAATTAGGTACTGACGTTTTAAAAAAAAATTGAAGAAATACTGACGTTTTAATTGGGCATGCATACCGGAACTACACAATCATTATCGTCTCACGATTCCGATAGGTCTGCACTTGATTAATGCGCAGAATAACGACATTGCAACAAAGCATAATAACCAACCAATTATGCCTCTCAATTAATCTATAGGAACGCGACCCGCCTCAAAAAATAAAGAAACAGATCGTACTACTGTACTACATGAACTTGATAGGATCGAATTCGAGAAGTAATCAATGAAGATACTGTATGTTAGTTGGATTGTCGCTGTAGACAGATTAAATCATAATAAATCACGTCGAGTATGCCATACCTACTCCGTCTTAATTTGTAAGGCATAATCTCAAAACCAATTTGTTCCAAAAGTTTTCACCTTTTAGGCACAATTTTATTTAATTCCCTCTCACTTATTGGTTGGTGCCTCTCCCACCAATATATGCAACATTTAAGCACCAATTAAATATCACCTTGGTCCAAGAGATTTGTAAATTGATCCTTATAAACTAGGACGAAGGGAGTAGTGTTCAACTGATCCTATCATGCCGCTGTACAGAGTACAAGGACACGTGTATGCGACCCACGTGAAACTAAATTCATTTGTGCGTCGCGTGTGCGGACCCACTTCAGAATACTCACTCCTTCGTGAATAAACGTACTTCTACTTTTTGTCGTAAGTCAAATTTATTAAAACTAGAATAACTTTGTTGGAAAAAATACGACATTTATAAATCGGTACCACTAGATTCTTGTTAAAATGAAGTTCCAAAATGTAGTAATTGATGTCATATATGTTGCTATTCTTTTCTATAAAATTATCAAAATTTTAAAAATTGACTTAGTACAAACTGAGATATACACTCAAGCACAACAATGGATGGGTCACAAATCATGAGGACAAGAGGAGGATCGTCCAATCCCATTTTGCCCATGTGATGAAAAAAGGGGCCCCAAGTGCAACCGATTTGAATTGGGAGGCTATCCCGACCCCAATGCGACCTCTCGGACCTAGATGCGCCCTTCTCCGAAGATGAAGTAAAAGCCGATGTTTTTGGGATATCTAGTGATAAGGCCACCAGTCCCGACGGTTTCACGGCACATTCTACAAGTCATGTTGGGAAATTGTTTAAACCAGATATTTTAAGGGTCATCCACAACTTCCGCAATCTCCACGTGTCCAACCTCCAATGGGTCAACTCCGCAAACATTGCATTACTCCCCAAGAAAGATGGTGCCGAGGACATTTCGGATTTTAGACCATAAGCCTCATTCACTCCATTGCTAAATTCATCGCCAAAATGATTGCCTCAAGGCTTGCACCGCACATGAACACTCTTGTTTCAAATGCGCAAAGTGCTTTTATAAAGAAAAGAAGCATACACGACAACTTCATGTATGTTAGAAACCTCGCAAGAAATTTCACCGCTCCAACACGCCATGTCTTCTCTTCAAATTGGACATCAAGAAAGCCTTTGATTCGGTTAGATGGGAGTATCTCATGGATCTTCTTCGTCACTATGGGTTCCTCCAAGATTTTGCGATTGGGTGTGGGCTCTCCTCTCCACATCCTCTTCCGTGTTCTCATCAACGGGGTGCCTTGTGAGCCCATCAAGCACGGGAGGGGGCTGCGGCAAGGGGATCCGTTGTCCCCCTCCTCTTCATTTGGCCATTGACCCCTCAACTTCATTCTCGACAAAGCAACCGAACAAGGCCACCTTTACTCGTTACGTGGGAGAGCCCCCATTGCTCGCACCTCTCTTTATGCCGACGATGCGGCCGTATTTGTGGCTCCTATTAAAGAGGACATCCGCTTTCTCGCCACCACTCTTGCATCTTTTGGTGATGTGACCGGGTTATGCGCCAATAGTCAAAAAAGCCTCGTTGCTCCGATTTGTTGTGCCAACATTGATCTTGATGATGTTCTTGAATTTTTCCCGGCAACCATAACTACCTTCCCGATGAGATATCTAGGGCTGCCATTGAACATCACTCGCCTCCGTTAAAAGTGACCTCCAACACTTGGAAGACAAGATTGCCGGCAAATTTTCCTCCGGCAATTGGAAGAATGTCAATATGGCCGGTCGACGAGTTCTTGTCCGCTCCGTTCTCACATCTCAAGCCATATACCACCTTACTTCGCTTCAACTACCCAAGGAGGTCCTAAACAAAATCATATCGCTTCTCCGATCCTACCTTTGGGCCGGTTGTGATAAAGTTTCCGGTGGCAAATGCAAAGTTAATTGGAGAAGGTGTGTCGACCTACTAAACTTGGGGGGCTTGGCATCTTGCATCTTGAGAAATTTGCTTCTTTGGCTCGAGTGGGCCGAGGACAACAAGCCATGGTTGGGTCTTGGAAACCCTTGCAACAACGATGACAAAGAGCTTTTTGCGGCGGCTACGGTGGTGACGCTTGGCGATGGTGAAATGGCAAAGTTTTGGACTTCCCCTTGGTTGAATGGCCACTGCCCAAAAGACATTGCTCCCAAGCTTTTTGAAGGAACCAAGAGGAAGAATTGCACGGTGAAAAAAGCGCTTGACAACAATTCTTGGGTCAATAACCTCAATGTCCAACAAGGTTTTGACATTGATCATATCCAACAATTTGTTACTCTATGGGAGGAGCTCTCCAATGTGACCCTAAATCAAGATACACCCGATACTATAAGGTGAAAGTTCACTACCGATGGGTGCTACACCGCCAAGTCGGCGTACAAAATGCAATTTGAAGGACTTGTTGCCACCTCTCTAAACAAAACGGTTTGGAAGCCATGGGCTCCCCGAAATGCAAATTCTTTGCGTGGCTAGTGATGCAAATAGGATATGGACGGCGGATAGGCTGCAAAGGAGAGGATGGCCTAATTGTGGCAATTGCCCCCTTTGCAACCAAGTTCAAGAATCGGCGAGTCACTTGCTTTACAAATGCGGTACACCATGCGCGTGTGGAAGGAGATCCTTGCTTGGTGTGGGTGCAATGAAGTTCTTCCGGCGCTTTGGGCTAATGACGCTAGTGTCGAAGAATGGTGGTCCAAACTTGTTCTTGATCGTGGGGTGGCTAGGAAGGCGATGTCCTCCATCATAATGCTTATATCGTGGGAAATTTGGAAGGAGCGCAACGCTAGGGTCTTCCGACACGTCGCCTCGCCGGCCTTTGTAGTGATTTCGCGTATTAAGTTCTTGAGCTATGTAATACCGGGAGAGTGAGCCCCATTTGTGAAGTCCTAGGGTTTGTCCTAGGCACCTAAACTCTAAAACCTCCTCTTATTTAATGAAAATGGCAAATCTTTTGCCTCGTTTCTAAAAAAAAAAGGAGTAAGCTAGTTCTGTGGCCGTGCTGGATGCTTGCGGCTTTTGTAGGCTGTAGTTCAGTTTCTAGTAGGAAGAAGCGGAGGGACCATGTTCGTAGGCTTTACAAGTCTAGCTACAACCTTGTCATCACGTTTATAATTCATCAGTTCAACGGTCTCGAGGAATTCGGTTCCCTAGACGTATTCCGATAGATATGTACACGCCGCCATACCATTTTCATGGATGAATCGAGATGTGCACTGCTAAACAGGCCAGAAGTGTACGGTGCACCAAACGGCACTCGTGTATGGAGAGGTTATTTTAGACGAACGCTATCCGATCAATGTGTGATGCTCTGTTCGAATCACAGTATAGCTATTTCAGCAGACGCACCACCCGCCACAGATCTGCGTTTGCTTCGTTGATCGTCGACGGATGCATGGGGCTCGCAAGCATGGTCATGGCTCCGCCATGGTGACAAAGTCCGCTTAGTTGATCAAAGTATGTCGTTGTTGCCTTACTTTTTTTTTTTGAAAGAGCGCAGGAGAGCTGCGTTATTTCATTGATAGAAGAAAGTAGTTACAAGGAACCCGAGCCAAAATAAAAAAAGAGGCTAAACCAAGCAGAAGCCTGCTAGGAGTAGCGAACAGAACGGACTACTCGCGGCATCGAAGGTGCCCGCAGCCAGCTAGCGCCCAGCTAGCCGCTTCGTCGAAGAGCAGCTGCGCCGCCGCCGCCGGCGTTGTTGCCTTGCTTTCGATGCAGATAAATCAGTGCATGGCTTCATGCATGGACCATGTACATGTTCCATTCAACGAACCGCATGCATCCACATGAGTATAATTAAAAGCTTGTTGAGCGCTAGCTAATTCAACGCCACATGCATCAAACTGTGCCCAATTCATCGATTTAGTTACAGCTTACTGAACGATATAGAAACGACAACATAAGCAAAATTCAACTTCAGAAAGAAAGATTTCTTAAGAAGCAAAAATCATCGAATCTTGTAACGTGATGCATATGCTGGAAAAGGAAGAAACTGATCAAGATCCGTCTTAATCCGTGCTCTCGGTTGGTGGCTTTCATTCAGGTTTGGGTGGCTGTTAGATGTTGTTATGCAGTACTGCCAGCCAGTTTTCCATCCACTTACCAGCTTTAAACAAAGATCCTTTAGCTACGTACGTATTCCTTTTTTTTTTAAGTTTGCAAAGCAAAAGTTTAAGGTTAAGCGACATTTCCATGAAATGAACCAATGCAAAACTTTGTGATACGACAGTAATGAAAAATCAATATTTATTTGTTCGGGCTTAACTTGCATAACCAATCTTTATTTGTTCTGGTTTACTAGCTTTGTGCTTTATTGACACTGACGCGTCCAACGTTGCTATGAGCTTTTGGAACACGATGCTGATATCACGCGGAGTGTAGTCGACTTCCTGGGGCTTTGTGGAATCGGTTAGTGTACCCTGATCGTAGACATGTCATTCCGGAATAAATTAGTGTACCAAGCCCTCTTAGGCCACTTTTTTAGTCTTTACCACTCTTTTCCTTTTGTTTAAGCCAACATTTTGATAATGTTGTTTTTATCAGGACATGCAAAAAATTAAGATTTGAGTAAACACTTTAGTTTTACGTATCCACACATAGTATTTTGTGTTTTCTGAAGTTCGAAAAACATTTTGTGTTTATTTTGTCATAACAACCTCTCGCTATGGTTTGTTGCTTAGAAAAGCCAGCTTTTGGGGAATAGATGACTTGAGCTATTTAAAAAGCAATTTGGAATTCTAAAAATTCATTTCTCCCACATGTTGTCCAAATCAAAATACTTGCACCGTGGTTTTTTTTTTTTGCTTCAGTGAGATCTACCCCTTTAGTGTATTTTGACGACTTTTTTCTATTGACTGATACACTAGTTTTTACTACATATTTGTACAATGTTTTTCAATAGAAACTTTCTACTATGGTCAACTATGCATCACATTCTTTAGTGATTTTATTGTGTTTAAAACTCATTTCTACCATATGCCATCTTTTAACTAAGAGTAGAAGAAAGAAACTATCAGGACTAACCCTAGTTAAGCACTATCGTGCTTGCTCTTGGAGGACGTTTAGAGTTTTTGGAGTAGTAGACATCAACTTGGGAAGTTAAAACGTGAGAATATGTCCAAATGTTTCTATAAACATAGGTTTATAATTCAATACACATGTATGTTGTCTACAATAGTACGAAGTAGAAAGTGCTCCTAAAATAAGGATTATACAACTGAATGGCATATGGGTTTGCTTCTAATATCTTTTTTTAACTACTCCTATGTAAATGGAGTCACGGAGAATTCTTGTGGAAATGGGAAGTGTAGAGAGATGAACGCATCCTAAAATATACCCACTTAGGCTCAGTGTCGGTGGGCTACCATGTTGGTTGAACTCACAAGCTCACGCTTCCAAATGCCCTGTCGAATATTGCCATAAAACTTCCATGTCCCTCTTAAATCCCTTGCAGCTCCTGCAAAAACCAAAAGAAGTAAAGCTGCACACACCAATGTAACACACGAGCGCTACTGTGTGTGTCAGCTTCTCATTTTAGGGTCATCTTCTCAAAATCATTTAAACTCCCTAATAAGAAAATCATTCAAAACCTGGACACACGATTACGTTTGATCCATATACATCCAAAAAGATCCAAACTCATAGACAATTACTTCAGAAACGAACATGGGTAGTGCTTATCAACAAATTTCGCAAAGAGTGACGAGTCAAATTAAGACCGGCGGAGAAACAAACATCGACGCACCGTTGAGGGCCATTTTGTTCTTTCCAGAAACGAGGCCGCCACCACTTCACTTCATGTCCCTCCCTCATGGCCTCATTATGAGCAGTGGACTCATGCATCGACCTGGGTTTTGCTTGCCGATTCTGCCTAAACCAAAAGGCAAACCGGGCGAAGTAGCACGCTGCTGCAGACCTCCAAAGATTTGTCTTTAGGTCACTTGAGGCCGTCCATCACATGGTCCCTGTGTGCCCACAACTCCCCGGCGCCTTACCCATCCGCATCGCCAGATCTTTGGCTACTCGGGTGAGGAATCTATTGCTACTTTGCTAGTGTGTTAGCCTATACGTGAGTGAGGGCAGGGTCACACACCACCACTACATATCCCCATTGCAAGTGATCGAGTGAAGTGACAGAGCTTCCTTGTACTGTAAATTTTGGATGAACTGAGCCCGCTCGAATTGGGACGTACTGTTCCGCCTAATCTCTCCTTGCACATACGAAATTCTTTTTCACTCGGTAATCTCGTCCGACTCAGCTAGCAAAATCGTTGTAAAAGTTTCTTTTGTGCTCATGCAGTCGAGGCTTCACGCGCAAATTAACTAGCTAGGTGCTCTTCTACAAACAGCTGCATCAACTCCCACCAGCATCAGCATAAATACGAGTCTCGTACCAAGGTCTAGGGTTTGCGACTCCAGCAAAAATCAAAAATAAATAATATCTCGTTCAATGGTAGTGAGAAGCTATGAAGAAAGAGCACAGGGAAAGTACGGATCATACAGTAGATATGGAGGGCAGGCACAGCTGTGGGACACGGGCATGGACATCGATCTAGAAGAAACCGATCGACGGCCAAGCAGCACGTCGTGGCGGTTAAAGAAGCCTGGCCAGCCATAGCATGATAAGATAGTATTTTTTGCCAAAAATGGCCCCTGGGCTAAACTAAGCACATATGTGGCACTTTTGTGAAACTATTGCCCAAATCTGGCCCCTGGGCTCGGCGCCAAATGGGCCGGCGCCGAAGTTGTACAGCTCGGCGCCAAAATGGGCCTCTGCGTCGGCAGAGGCCCATTTTGGCGCCGAGCTGTACAACTTCGGCGCCGGCCCATTTGGCGCCGAGCCCAGGGGCCAGATTTGAGCAATAGTTTCACAAAAGGGCCACATATGTGTTTAGTTTGCTAAAAGGGACAGATTGGATGAAAAATACGATAAGATACGCATGCATGCACACAGTACTAGCTCTAGTACGTTGTGAGCATTTTTAAAACCAGAAAAATCTTAGCAGCAATGTTGTTTATGTTTTGGGCAGCTCAAAGTTTGAGCTTGTCCTCAGCAGCAAGCTAGCTAGTATTAACTTGGCATGTAATCTTCCCAGTTTTGTTGCATTGGAGGAGTGCGCCAATTTTAAACGGCAACCGATCGCGTTGCATCCATCTCATAATGCTTCCATGGCTCTTAGTCTCTTTAGACCCTTTTCCTCGCCCTCCAACCACTACCGGATACCGATATGCAATAGTGTATGATAATTAGGACAGTGATACTATTTTCGTTTGGTATAATGCATGTACACTGCCCACTCACAAGGAAGAGGGGAAAAAGCACTAAATTCTCGGATGTGATGCACTATCCTACTTGTAGTCTAGCAGTGTGCACTAGACACTCTGCTGGGTCGGTGCCGCAACCGTCACCGGTCATGCAACGATGCTGTGGCCAATAGTAGCTACTAAACCACCAGATTTTATGAGGAAAATGACTCTTCGAATTCCCTAAACTCCCTATCAGATCAACATTTCTGAACGGTTGAGTCGTGAGCGTGCATTCATGTCACGAATGGAACACTCCACCACCCACACGTACGCCGTGCACCATCTCGAAGTAATATTCGTCTGCATATATGGGTATGAGACATGGCTGGTACAGTACTATTTAAGTTGTCGCACTGGAAGAAGTTGCGTCCGTGTCGTGGAGTGTCTCTATCGAGCGTGTACTTCTCATTTTGCCAAATACCACGGTGTACAGATTCGGTTGTTCGGAGTTGACACGCCTATATATACTTAGGCCAGGATATCAGGTGGCATAGGCATATCATTCTCGAAAGCAAATGTCACGAACTCTAAGCATTTCTTCTTTTTGAAAAGTATTTCGCCCCACTTAATAAATAAAGGCACATGACCGTACCGATACAAAGTGATGAAAACGTCCACTTACAAAGCAGATCAAATATAAAACAACAAAACATGAGTAGCTATACACCCTCAAGAAGCACCCAAGACGACTAACTAGAGGTGCCACGCCACACATTTTTATGAAACTACCGGAGATCGTCACACCGTACCCACCAAAACTTTCGCCGGTGAGGGTCGACCACCCTCCCGCTCCGGGCCAGCGGACAACAAGGACAAAGAGTAGTGATAACAAAATCATGTGTATATGCTAGGAGGCCGCTGAAAACGCCCGTGCCAGCGATGAAAGAGTCTCGACACAGGATCCGAACTTGCCACTGATAATAACATAGCGAAATCGAGAGAAACCGTTGCTCCACGACGACGTCCCTAGAGGGTAACGACGCAAAGCGTCGCTACCTTCGAGGCCGAGACGGTCAAGGTTTTTTTTGGAGCAGTGACCACAATGGCGCCCCCAAGAGGGCCAGGACACCCGCAGTCATCGCCGCCGCCGACGTCGGAGCATTGAGGTTTCAGCCGGAAAAACTTTCACACCACATCCTGACACCGCGGACCACCCGTTGTCGCCAAACCAGGCCTACATGACGCGATCTGCAAGCCGTCATTGCCGAAACACCGACAACACTAGGATACCCGTCTCCCGCTCCTCGCCACCCGCATGAACAAGGGGCAGAGCCACCACTAGCGCAACGTCACTCGCCGGAGAGCCCCGCAGTCCACCTCCCAGAGCCACCATTTCGTCTCAACGGTCAAGAAAATGAAATACATACTCCCTCCGTTCCAATTTAATTGACTTGCTATGCACCACAAGTGGATGTATCTAGACTTGTAACATGTCTAGATACATCCACATGTGGTGCATAGCAAATCAATTAAATTGGAACGGAGGGAGTATTTAGAAGGGCCCTACCCGCCATCCATTTACACGATACTCTGACCGGCAGTAAAAACTAGATTGCTTGACCTTTTTTACTAAGTTGCATGCAAAACACGGTGAAATGCATGGTAGGGTATATTCCATCAGTAATAGCGGTTTGCAGCAGTCAGAACACAGAAATTATTGTCCAAGCGAATATTTATCTGACTTGTCCTAGCTGGACATCATGTCTGGCACCGGACACGATTCAACAATTTACCATTTACGATCTGTCAATTTACCAACCGTCCGTGCAAGAAATGTAAAAGCGCCCATGTCATCTCCCAGTGTTGGATACACGCACGCCTTGCAGGTTTCTTGCCTATGGGTTATGGCGATAGGCTGAGTACACAGGACTGCCTTCTTCTTTTCGAACAAAGAAACCAACGTCTTTTACACACATCAGATCAATTTATTCAAACGTACAAATATCTGATCATTGTGTTCAAACGTACAAACATCAAATCAATGGATCGATCCGTATCTACAGAGCACTCAAGCGTGTCAGTCCGATGGGGCTGCCGCCCACGGCACCTCGACCGTTTGATCCTTGACTGCCTAGATCAGGTGTACACTCTAAAGTTCACTTCTGAGTTAAATGCTTTAGAGCATCTCCACTCAGTTCCCCCATAGTTCTCCCAACTAGGGCCGCCCCTGTTCGCTCCCTCGATGGCGTTCAGAGCTCCTCTGCCCCCGGCAAACCTCTGGGCACCGAGGAGGACACAATCATCGTCGGCCTCGTCCTCGCGCTCGCCTTCCTCCTCCCGCTTGGCACTGCTCACACCCAAGGACGAGCCGAACACACCGCCGGGTCGGCACACGGGCAGCCTCGTCATCCGCGAGCAGCACTTGCCTCCTCTGCCGGCAAAGAAGGTGAAGCCAGAGCTGGGGTAGACAGAGCTGGTCGTCATGCCCTGGGTGCAGGAGGCGATACGCGACCCCGACCCTGAGGACACCCCCGGGTTGAGCCGCAGGGGAGGACTCGACGAACGTCGTGCCGGCGCTGTCAAAGGACGAAGCCCTGATGTGGTCACTGAGGGACCACGTCCAGAGATAGGCACGCCCTTCACCGACCTTGCCCGTGACGACGGCGAGACAGGGCCCAGCGGCACAGACGGCCATGACGACGTCGTCGACGGCGCAACGGCGGGTTTATCGAGGAGGAGGATTGGGAGGTGTTCAGGTGGCGGTAGATTTAGGTTTAGTTATTAGTTTATCTAAATTTCGTTCAAAGATGTAAATTTCCTAAACATTTGAATAAAAATCGTCAAATTTTGAGGTAAAAAAAAAATTTGGGCCGCGGGTAGGAAGTGACGCCCCCATAGGCGTTATCTCACCCGGACGGCCCCAATAACACCCGTCTGGGGCCAAATTCAGACATTATATGGGGGCGTGAGTGGAGATGCTCTTAGATGCACCATGTTTAGGGAGGGAATAAATTCAAGTTGTACTTTGGGTGCACCCTGGATGTCTGTAATCATGGGGGAGAGTAACAATAACCTGTGGTTCCTTGCATCTTCTAGGAGGGATTTTTTGAACTTGTTCCATGTGAACCTATGTTTTGAAGCTCGAATTTCTATGTTCTGAAAAATATGAAGAAAATCACTTTATATGTATTCAGTAAAAATTTACTTGTGTAACTTTTCATAAAAAGTAATGGACATTTGCAAAAAACAAAAATAACATAAGTTCAAACTTAAACCTTACAAAATCGTAGATAGGCATCAGAAAACTGGGAGATGATTTTCAAAATTTTGGGGGTGTAAACTGTAAACACATACATATACCTCTATTTGAAAATATACATACATGTAGAAGTTTGCTAAAAATATGTTTATTTTAAATTGCACAAAAAGAAGTCTGGATCTACAACAATGAATAGTACATCAATTATAGATCAACATATTTTTTTTTTGTGTAACCCTTAAATAAACATATTTATTTATGGGAATCTACATGTGTGTACCACGAGTGTATATGTACTCGTGGAGAAAATAATTTTTTTGAAATATTAAATTGTGTTTCTATTTAAAAAAGGTCCATGTAACCTTTCTCATTTAGTTATATTTGATCAGTAATTTTGTTTCTTTGTTTTGCTGCTCTTTGCTAGGGTGTTTTCTCTTTCTTTTGCTAGTTTCTCCAACATTATCCCACGGCTAGAAGATTACCTAGAAAAAGGAAGTAAATCAAAAGTTTGTCGGAATTACATAACAATGCATATTATCTGTAACTGCAATAGATACATATGGCATAATCAGAGTATATAATTTTTCTAACGGGTAATGGGACTATGAAACTATATATTTTTGATACGAAGTATAGTATTTTGTAACTACAATGACAAGTGCAGAAACTACACTAAAGGAAAAATAGTGGAAAAAATTATAT
The DNA here is from genome assembly GCA_947311845.1 of Poa pratensis. Taxonomy (NCBI): domain Eukaryota; kingdom Viridiplantae; phylum Streptophyta; class Magnoliopsida; order Poales; family Poaceae; genus Poa; species Poa pratensis. The sequence continues at coordinate 29,391,406 of CAMZMU010000060.1, read as the reverse complement.
ATATGAATCTTGCATATTTTACAAAAAGAAAAAGGTTGGAGTTGTATCCAACGACATATCCTATATGGAGTGTGAAAGAGCATGGTTGCCCCATGTGTGGTTTTGGTAATTAATGACAATCCCTATGAACTAATGTGTATATTGAGATATCCCTATTGGTTTGTCCATAGGCAATGCTTTAACTCCATGTGTTGGATTCAAGGTTGAATGCCTTCAAGGTCATTGGATATAATGAACATATTTGAGATGATCGAGAAAGAAGAAAAGATATATTGTTGATCAAGGCTAAATGGAAATGAATGTGGATTCAAGTGATCAACACACAAAGTTAAATGTTGTATCATGTGGGATCATGTGATCCAATGATATGGTAAGCAATCGTCTATATAGCTTTGTGAACTAACCCATGATATGTGTCTGTGTGGAGTATCCCTGTGGGGTTAGGTATCTTTCCATAGGTTCGCATCAAAAGGAAGGTTTCATATAGCCTATGGAGGATGACGTCAAGTGGTGGGCCTCATCAAGATAATGGTCGAAGTGAAGACGTGCCTTAGAGAGGCTCACCCATAATGGAGTATGGGGGAGCAACATGTGAATCTTCTCCAAGCGAAGCGCAATCAAGAAAGGTGGTCCACTTGAAGAGATCAAGATCGTCATCATCTAGCTCAAGTGGAATGCGCAAGGCAAAGGTATTATCTTGGTAGGGTTTCTATTTTTACCGGTCTTATGATGTAGTTAGGAGACCGGGTTATAGGATAGTTTCCTCCAAGAGGGGCTCTCAAATTAGTATCTTGATCGTATCGTCATAGAGAGCTCAAACCTTTGCATCCTAGGCATCATCTTTCTTGGTTCTTAGTTGGCCTTTATCCTTGTTGGGTTTTGGTGCTTGTCGTGAACTTCATGACAAGCTCAAGTTTATCAAAAACGGATTTCGTATGAAAAACTTATTGCGTTTTTGATGTTCGAGGTTTTACCGGTTGTTCTTTTATCGAGAGGTCTAACCTTTCCCCATTTGGTTTTACCCTCCCTTGTTGGACTATGATGTTTCTCTGCATGATGTTGTAAAGCTCTTTGTTGCGATTCCAACGAGCCCAAAATCATCGAAAACGGAGTCCGGATGCAAAAGTTATTGTAGTTTTCGTACCGTGTTATCTACAGTTTTTGTCCCGGCGGTAGTACCGCCCCAGTACCGCCGGTAGTACCGCTATTTGCTCCAGAACCTGTTTTATGTGGTAGTAAGGGCTGTAGTACGCTCGGGGCAGTAGTACCGCTGTGTTTTCAGCGGTAGTACCGCCGAGGTGCGAAAATGGATCATAACGGTCAGTTTTGGGAGTCCTATTTGAGGGGGTCTTCTTCTCCAATGAACATAACTTTTCGAGCTCGTTTTGGCAAGTCTCTCTCCTCCATTGTTGACCCTCTTGAGCTTGCCTATCTCTCAATCCCTCCAATGATTCTTGCTCTTCTTGAGAAAAGAGAGAGGAGATCTAGATCTACATTTCCACCAATCAATCTCTCCTCTAAGTGAGGGGAACCTATTGGATCTAGATCTTGGATTCATTTGTTGCTTCCTTGCTCTTCCTCTCATCTTCCTCCATAGCATTAGTTGCTTTGGTGGGATTTGAGAGTGAATTGCTTTGAGCACTTCTTGTGTTCTTGCCATTGCATTAGGTGCATCGGTTTGAGTTCTCCACGGTGATTCGTGGAGGTGAAGTTTGAGAAGCTTATTACTCTTTGTGGTTCTGTTGCCTCGTGGGTTAGTTGTAACCCTAGAGGCCTTTGTGATTCGGAGCTTTATCTTGTTGCTAAGCTCCGGGACATTGTTGGGAGGCTCCAACTCATTGTGGAGTTCCTCAACCTTGGTGTATCGGTTTGGTCAACGCCTTCAAGTCGACCTCATAGTGGAACGAGCCAATCCCTCACGGGTGAAGCTCACGGAGAATAGGGTGAGCACATCCGTGCTATTGGAGTGCCTAGGAGGCTCCACACCCCTCCAACGTAGACGTACTTCCATTGGGAAGGAACTACGGGAAACATCTCCTCGTGTCCACTTTGCGGTTACTTCTATACCCAAACCTTTACTTATGCATTTACCTTTGTGATAGCCATCGAGCTTGAAGTTATCTATATTGCTATCACTTAGTTGTTTTCTTGCTTAGCATAAGTTGTTGGTGCACATAGGTGAACCTAGCTTGTTTAGGTTTTGTGCTTGATAAATTAAACGCTAGTTTTATTCCGCATTTATTCAAGCCTAAACCGTAATTATTTTAAAACGCCTATTCACCCCCCCTCTAGGCGACATCCTCGTTCTTTCAATTGGTATCAGAGCCAAGGCTCTCTTTATTAGGCTTCACCGCCTTGAGAGTAAAGATGTCGTTTAGAGATTTAGCAAATGATCCCACTTTCATATTCGATGGCACAAATTATGATGTTTGGAAAATTCGCATGCTTAATCTTTTTCGGGTGTATGGCCCAAAAATGGAGAGAATTGTAGATATGGATTTTCCTCCTCCAAAGGATCTCCAAAAGTTATCTTTAGAGGATGAGGAAAACTCTTATCTCAATTCTCTAGTATCTCATGCTATTGTTTGTGTTTTGAGCAATGTAGTTCTTGAGTCAATCATGCCTTTTCGGAATGCTCATGATTTATGGACAAAGCTTCAAGACAAATATGATGTGTCCAATATTATTGAGGATGATTGTTCTCCCTCCACCTCCGGGCGTGATGAGTTCTCAACTTCCTCTACTTCACCAACATGTGGTAAGCCACAACCTAATGAGATGGTGAGTAGTGGTAGGCTTTGCAACAATGGTAGTAATTTACCATTGATGATTCTTTACCTCAACATTGTTGCAATGATCTACCTTTGGACTTAAACACATCTAGCACCATTCATGCTTTACATGCTTGTGTTGATAGTCCTTGCATATCATGTGGAAATTGTTTGTCTAAATCTCATGATGATATGCTTGCTTTATCTTGTTGCCATACTACAAATGTGTGTTTCCTCTATTCCGTTGGTCACTAACATTGTAGAGGAAACCCAACTTCCTATGGAACAAGATGTGTACTTGAGTGGTGCCTCAAGTAATGTTTCATCTTCATCGACCATCTTTTGCCTTATGGCTAAGGAGTCAAAGGTATCTCCTACTTTGAACCCCATTAAATCTAAAGATGATGATAATAATGAAGAGAATGATATTGTTGATTCTCTAAATAAGAAAGGTGAAATTGTCTTTCTTGCTTTGAGTAAAGATAAAAATGCTCGCTCTAACTTCATGGAAATCATGGCTAATGCTATTGAGGTCAATAAACTTATTTATGAGCATGAGGACACCATTGTGGAAATGGAAGGTCGTGAGCAAGACTACACCGATGAGATCGGGGATCTTTCTATTGCTCTTAATGAAGAGCAAGAGCGTAGAAGGATCCTTGAGGAAAAACTTTGTAGTCTTGAGGAATCTTATAGTTTAGACTTTTCTAAATTAAGAAAAGATCATGCTCTTGCTCTTTCTAATGTCCTCAAATCTAAAAATGATGATGCTTGTGCTACTAACTCTACTTATTGTGAAGCATCCATATTGAAGGAGAATGTTGAGCTAAGGGCTCAACTTGAGTTGCTAACAAGCAATTATAGGAAATTGGAAGAAAGTCATGAAAAGCTCTCGAGCTCTCATAATGATCTTCTAGTCTCCCATGATCGGCTAAAGTTAGCTCATGAGGCTATTTCAACTAAGGTAACATCTTGTGAGCCTCATGTGGACAATGGCACAACTTCACTCAAAATGTTATATTGCCATGTGCTAGTCCTAGTAGTTCATCCACTCATGATATTTCTACATCTTGTGATGAATTACTTTCCATGCCTTGTTGCTCTAACAATGAAGCATCTACTTCCTCTAGTACTTGTGTTGAAACTAACCATGTAGAGGAAATCAAAGAGCTCAAGGCGCAAGTCACTTCTTTGAAGAAAGACTTGCAAAAGGTCATTTGGGAAGTCCGCACTTGACAATATGTTGAGTGTGCAAAAATCTCCCAATGACAAGAGTGGACTTGGATTCAACTCCAACGTTAAGAAGAAGGCCTAAAACAAGTAAAAGATTCGGCCAAGATTGTTTGCTTCAAGTGCAAGATTGAAGGGCATCATGTGAGATCTTGCCCATTGAAGAAGAAGCACCTAAGTGAGAAGCAACAAGGGAAGCGGCCTCAAGTTCATACTCAAGTATCCAAATTGAAGAAAGGCCACTTCCTAAGGAGAATCAAGCTAAACTTCTCAAGTTGAGAAATCAACTAAGAAGAAAGGTGGAAGTAGATGTTGCTATCTATGTCGCGAGAAGGGACATCTTGCTTCTTCATGCACTAACGGTACCTTATCCAACCCAATCATAATTGATGATGTTTACTCTCTTGAGAAGGATAAGGTTGGCAATGTGTTTGCCAAATATGTTGGTACTCAAAGTGGTGTCAAGAAAAGAACCATTTGGGTGGCCAAGCCTATTGTGACTAACCTCTTAGGACCCAACTTGGTTGGGGACCAACAAGCTAAAACTTGATCAATAGGTGTTGTTGGAGGGCTTTGGAGACTTGGCTACATTATGAAGAATTAAGGGATCTTCATCAATCATATTTCCCAAGCCAAGTCATTTGGATTATATCTCTATCTTATATCCAACGTGCCTCCTTGCGGTAACATGTATTTAAATTATATATGCATTGAAAGTTGCTTGCCCCTTGCATGTGTTTGGTTTTGTACCTTGCATGTGTTTGACTATGTTGTGCCTACCACTTACCTATCTTGAGTAATCTAGTGTGTTTGTTGGTTTGCACATCATGGTTGTGTGTGTTTGTGTTGAGCCTTATTGCTTCTTGTTTTATCTTAGTTGGCTCTTTTGAGAGATTAATGGACTTTCCCATTTTGGGGGAGTGATATGCTTTCGCACGTCACAATCCTAAAAATGTGTATACATGAGGAATACCACTTAGTGTTGATATATCAATATTATCTAGTCTCTATGTGGTATGTCATGCTCATGAGAAATTCGAATTCTAAATGTCCATTAACTATCTCTATTGGTTTTTGTTTGCCTCTTGTTGAAAACAAATGGATTATCACATTATGGGGGAGTAATAAGCATTGTGCATATTACGAACCTAGAAAATGTGAACAAGTGAGGTTTTGCCACTTAGAATTGATATTGTAAATTATCTTGTTCCTATGTGGCATGTTTCTCAAACAAGTTCCATATTTGCCTATTCGCTCTTGCTTTGAGAATATGATCTTGAATATCTTTGTCATTTACCACCGAGAATTATCTCCATACATTACTTGTCTTTACAAGTGATAATCTTATTTGTGGTAAAGTATATTGATCATATTTACTTTGGCCTTTGCTCTTAATTGCCTTATTTATTGCCAAGGATTAGTTTTGATCAAACTTTCTTTTGTCTTCCTTGACCTTTGGATCCTCTTGCTCTACTCAAATCTATGGTGTTTTCTTTGCAATAGGAAAAGTCGCGATCCCATTCTTGTGCATTTACTTTCAAAGTCACACTTGTAGATAATGCACTTTCTTGGGGGAGCTATCCTAAAATGAGTATAACATCGTATTTTAAATTGGTATTGGATCTATTGCTTTTCTTGAACATGACTAGTGTTCAAATATGATATATGGAGTGATGATCCCATTTGTGTGCATTTTGCATTCAAATGCAAGATCATAAATAATGCACAAATCATGGGGGAGCTATCCTATATTATTTAGAACATTATTTGTTTTCAATTGGTATTTGATTTTTATCCCGATGATGTGTCTTTGTGTAGGACAAATCTTTTCGTCTTGGTACTTTGTGCCATTATGAAGAGTGTAGAGGGATTAGCTTATTCTTTGGAATCTTTCTCTCTTTTGGGAGTTGTTTACCTCATTCATTGAGATATATTTCTCTTGGTATCTCTTCTAGGATTTTGTCTTTAAATCTCTTGATCTACTCTTTCTTTTGATATCTTATCAATCATGTGTTGATTTGGCTCTTGGATATAATTTGAACAATTATCTTTATTGTCACACTCTTGTGTGCATTCTTGGTTTTCTTGGTGTTTTGTCCAAATTGTGTCTCCATTTGGTTCTTAAAGGTCTTGAGCATGCATACTTACTATATGTGTACTTTATGGCATGTTTTCTTCCTTTGTTCCAATATATAGGGTAAACTTCACCGAATCCTAAATCGGCTAAGAAGTGCATGAAATTTAATTTCATATCTATATGCACATATTTATGTGGAGCTTGTCCTATGTATTGTAGTTCCTCTAACTACTTTGGACCCAATTAGTTTGGGAACCATTTTGTACTAGAATTTTGTTTTAGGTACATGGAAGATGCGTTGGATGCTTGTCTCATTTCGAAGGAAGATGTCTTCACCAAATGACTTTTGAAGACAAGCTATGACGGTTGATGAACTCTTGTCTACTACATCAACCCAATGCCATCTCGGTAACAAGTATCTACCCTCATGCATACTTTTATACGTTGCAACCTTGTGTAGGTTCATTCTTGGCATGAGCTTCTTTATTTGCAATTGTAGTGGTTTTTGCAATCCTGTTTTCAAAACATCTTTATTGCAAACATGAGTGAGCTATGATGATTGCATATTAAGGGGAATATATATAATCATGCCCATGATTCACCCATCCCATATATGTCAATCTAGCATTTTACTTTTTGTCAAATTCTCTCATGTGCAATATTGATGAGTTTTTCAATATTTCTTTCTTCAATTGGCATTTCTTTGGTTTGTTATACTTGTATCTTCTCTCAAAGAATCTCAAATATCTCTTGTTCCCTTGATGATATTTGTAATGTCTTTGTTTGTTGGAAGTTTTATTTACATCCAATAAGATAAAATTGAGCTATGTGCTATGCTTTTAAAGCAAAGATCTCATTGGTGTATTTACTACTTCCTCTTGGATATCATGTGTTTCTTTAGTAACTAATCTTATGTGTACATGCTTCTTCGTGGATGTATATCATCATTTATCCACTTAGAAACTTATATACATTTGACAATTTACATCTCTATTTGATATCCTATCTCTTTGGTGCCACATCCTTATTTTGTTTTATCTTTTTTGTGGCTCCTTAAAAATTTGCCTTGAGAGTGCTTGTCTCTTTTTATTCGGTTCTTCATGCACTCATTATTGGCAAAGTTTTCTATTTGCATATGCTTGTTTTGTTTGTTATGCTCTCTTGCAAATGTTTTATGTTTCAAAACATTATGTGGGAGTGATGATTCCATCTTTTGTGCACTTTGTATTCAAATGCAAAACTCTAAAATAGTGCACAAATATTGGGGAGCTCCTCTATTTTCTTTTGAAGCATTCTTTTTGCTCATATCATAACATCTCTTGTTCAATTGGTTCTTCGGATTCTTGATTGCTTGGTTTCCCTATCATCTTTTCTTGTAATCTTTGAATCCTCAATATAGTTTGATTTCCCCCAAATATTCGTCAATGGATATGTGCATTTGATTTCACTCATATTATGAGAAATGCACACTATGGGGGAGCTATTACTATATTGACCTTCTAAAGTTTTCCTCCCATTTTGGCAATCGATGCCAATGGGGGAGAAGTTTAGAGGGTTTAAGGGAATTTGGTTTTATGCTTTTGGTTCGTTCTTAAGCATTTGCCTTTCTTGCTCATGCATCATTGCTTGTTTCTTTGCATGGTTGTTTATCATTCATTATATAAACCCTCGTAAAAGGGATTCTCATCAATTACCAAAATGGGGGAGATTGAAAGAGCATGGTTGCCCCATGTGTGGTTTTGGTAATTAATGACAATCCTTATGGACTAATGTGTATATTGAGATATCCCTATAGGTTTGTCCATATGCAACGCTTGAACTCCATGTGTTGGATTCAAGGTTGAATGCCTTCAAGGTCATTGGATATAATGAACATATTTGAGATGATCGAGAAAGAAGAAAAGATATATTGTTGATCAAGGCTAAATGGAAACGAATGTGGATTCAAGTGATCAACACACAAAGCTAAATGTTGTATCATGTGGGATCATGTGATCCAATGATATGGTAAGCAATCGTCTATATAGTTTTGTGAACTAACCCATGATATGTGTATGTGTGGAGTATCCCTGTGGGGTTAGGTATCTTTCCATAGGTTCGCATCAAAAGGAAGGTTTCATATAGCCTATGGAGGATGACATCAAGTGGTGGGCTTCATCAAGATAATGGTCGAAGTGAAGACGTGCCTTAGAGAGGCTCACCCATAATGGAGTATGGGGGAGCAATATGTGAATCTTCACCAAGCAAAGCGCAATCAAGAAAGGTGGTCCACTTGAAGAGATCAAGATCGTCATCATCTAGATCAAGTGAAATGCGCAAGGCAAAGGTATGATCTTGGTAGGGTTTCTATTTTTACCAGTCTCATGATGTAGTTAGGAGACCGGGTTATAGAATAGTTTCCTCCAAGAGGGGCTCTCAAATTAGTATCTTGATCGTATCGTCATAGAGAGCTCAAACCTTTGCATCCTAGGCATCATCTTTCTTGGTTCTTAGTTGGCCTTTATCCTTGTTGGGTTTTGGTGCTTGTCGTGAACTTCATGACAAGTTCAAGTTTATCAAAAACGGATTTCGTATGAAAAACTTATTGCGTTTTTGACGTTCGAGGTTTTACCGGTTGTTCTTTTATCGAGAGGTCTAACCTTTCCCCATTTGGTTTTACCCTCCCTTGTTGGACTATGATGTTTCTATGCATGATGTTGTAAAGCTCTTCGTTGTGATTCCAACGAGCCCAAAATCATCGAAAACGGAGTCCGGATGCAAAAAGTTATTGAAGTTTCCGTACCGTGTTATCTGCAGTTTTTGTCCCGGCGGTAGTACCGCCCCAGTACCGCCGGTAGTACCGCTATTTGCTCCAGAACCTGTTTTATGCGGTAGTAAGGGCTGTAGTACCGCCCGGGGAGGTAGTACCGCTGTGTTTTCAGCGGTAGTACCACCGAGGTGCGAAAATGGCTCATAACGGTCAGTTTTGGGAGTCCTATTTGAGGGTGTCTTCTTCCCCAATGAACATAACTTTTTGAGCTCATTTTGGCAAGTCTCTCTCCTCCATTGTTGACCTTCTTGAGCTTGCCTATCTCTCAATCCCTCCAATGATTCTTGCTTCTTTTTTAGGGAAAAGAGAGAGGAGATCTAGATCTACATTTCCACCAATCAATCTCTCCTCTAAGTGAGGGGAACCTATTGGACCTAGATCTTGGGATTCATTTGTTGCTTCCTTGCTCTTCCTCTCATCTTCCTCCATAGCATTAGTTGCTTTGGTGGGATTTGGGAGTGAATTGCTTTGATCACTTCTTGTGTTCTTGCCATTGCATTAGGTGCATCGGTTTGAGTTCTCCACGGTGATTCGTGGAGGTGAAGTTTGAGAAGCTTATTACTCTTTGTGGTTCGTGTTGCCTCGTGGGTTAGTTGTAACCCTAGGAGGCCTTTATGCGTTTCGGAGCTTTATCTTGTTGCTAAGCTCCTGGACATTGTTGGGAGGCTCCAACTCATTGTGGAGTTCCTCAACCTTGGTGTATCGGTTTGGTCAACGCCTTCAAGTCGACCTCATAGTGAAACGAGCCAATCCCTCACGGGTGAAGCTCACGGAGAATAGGGTGAGCACATCGGTGCTATTGGAGTGCCTAGGAGACTCCACACACTTCCAACGTAGACGTACTTCCGTTGGGAAGGAACTACGGGAAACATCTCCTCGTGTCCACTTTGCGGTTACTTCTATACCCAAACTCTTTACTTATGCATTTACCTTTGTGATAGCCATCGAGCTTGAAGTTATCTATATTGCTATCACATAGTTGTTGTTCTTGCTTAGCATAAGTTGTTGGTGCACATAGGTGAACCTAGCTTGTTTAGGTTTTGTGTTTGATAAATTAAACGCTAGTTTTATTCCGCATTTATTCAAGCCCAAACCGTAATTATTTTAAAACGCCTATTCACCCCCCCCCCCCTCTAGGCGACATCCTCGTTCTTTCAGAGTGATGCTTCAGTTACTGCTTTTGTTGTCTTTATCGCAAATCGTTCTGCTTAATTCATAGTTTCCTATAGAAGACGAGTAATACACATGTTCGGAACTATAAAACCTAACACCTACTTGTTGTTTTGGAAACATCGCGGAAGGACGGTGAAACCATCTAAGAAATGCCCTATGCTATTTGTGGGGAAATAGTATTTTATTAAATTGAGATATAATTACAATCCATTACGTTGCTTCAGCAACATGGCGCGAGGTGGGATTCCTTGGCCACAATGCAGTTCTTCCCTAAATTATACGAAGCTTTTCTAATTCTTGATTCACCACATTTGTACCCTTGATCAATTTTAGCAATCTTAACATGTATTCTCTAATTCCCTAATGAGATCTCTAATCGGTCTGACACTTACATCATATCTCCAAGTCTTAAATCATAAAGAAACACTTTACCAACCATCTTTCTTTATGCGGGTCGGTTTTAGCAATCATTGGGTAACACGCTCACTATAACCCAGATACCTCATCTAATAAAGTGATAGCCCATATATCCCTATGTGGTTATTCCAAAAACTATATGGTTTGGAAAGTTGCTAGAACATGATAGCAAATCGCTTGATATAGTCGAAAACGTAGGAATTTTAAAAATACAGAAATACGAAAAACACAGGAATATAATGTCACGACACTTGGAATCTTACATCACATGAAAACGTAGGTAGGAATAAGTAACACAAATTGTTTTATTGCGCCGCAGGAAAACACAGTCTCTTCGAGTGCATATGATAGTTGTCTTTGGACACATGATTTTTTTTTCAATAGGTCTCACCTCTCATTAGAAATGTGGTAGTATTATAGTGCAGAAAAACAATCCACAATTTATTTTTGAGAATTCGTTATTTTGAACGAAATGGATTCTATAGGAGAAAATCTTACAGATTAGAATCCTATAAAATTAGTTTGAGCATCCTTTTAACCAAAAAGGCCCTAAGACAAGAAACAAGACATCTTCTGTTTAGGTACCTTTCGTGTGTTAGTTTGAGCATCCTGCCTAGGAGTAGCAGTGAAAAGATAACTCCTTCACAAAGAAGCGATCTAAACCTCAATGTCCTGCATTAATACTGCTTCTCCTTTTGAAGTCTGCTCCAACGACGAAACCAAGTATCACGAAGGTAAAAACGAGCCACAAAGAACACAAACGCCACGGCAGCCTGTTCTGACACCAGACAGCGGAGGGAAATCACCCGCCAGCTTTGGCAAAGAGGCCCACTCGTCATTTAACTCGTCGCACCTGATGGCCCTCCCCACTTTCTCCCTCCACCGCTCTCTGATTTCACATTTCCGGCATGGCCCCGCTCGCCATGGCCGCCGTGATCCCTCGACCGACCAGGGTGTCCCGGCGTCGGATAGTTTCTCTATTCTGGAAATCGAATGCTTGGATCCCACCAACGGGAGTCTGATATTTCGTATTGATATTTACTCAAGCTTGTCAGTAAAATGAGTTTTCAAGCCTGTCTTTGTTGTTATTAATTCCAAGCCAAGAAATATGGAACGCAATTTAGAGTCGCTGTTTGATTAGCGAACGATAAACAGAGCCGGAATCCTCTGTACTTTACCAAAAATGTGAAATGCGATATACCTAATTTCGGCAGGGAATCGAATGGAGCCAGAGTCTAGACGCATCGTCAAATTTTTGGCACAAGATCTCTGTGTTTCTGTTACATGGTAATCGTTAGTTTGCCGGCGTCGGATAGTTTCTCTATTCTGGATATTTCGTTTCGAGATTGTCTTGATATTTTCCTCTACGAAAGATTGGATTGGTATGTATTCAAGTCTGTCAAATAGAGACGATTTCAAGCCCTGTCTTTGTTGTTTTTAATGCCACAAGCTAAAAGTCTGGATCGTAATTTAGGGTCACTGTTTGATGAATCTACCGATTTTTTTTTTTTTGATAAACAGATCGATTTGTTATAAACGGGAAACTTTTTTGCACCAACAAAATCTACCGAAATCTGGAATGCAACACACTTAATTTGGTTAGGGAATCAATCAAATGGAGCCCAAGTTTGTACGCATTGTCAAATTTGGGTGACCGGTTTTTTGGCACAAAATCAATAGGGTCCATGTCTCTGTTTTAGTTATGGTAATACAGTAGTAGTTGCTATTTTTTCGCGGCTTATATTAGGAAAAAATCTTTACATTTCCAGCGCTCCCGGTAAAATCTCGGTGGCAGCCAAGTTAAAACGTGCGCGCCCACCGACTAAAACGAGTCATCCTCACGCACAGGCACAGCCCATCCACCAGTACAATGGCCACCCAAGGATTTGGCCTTGACCCACCGTGGTACGCGCACCCAATCCATAATAATTGGAAAATTAGGGAGAAGACATCCGTCGCCATTGCTGCGCTTGCCACTGCGCATCCGCGTCATCCCCTCTGGGCGTCTCTGTGACACAGTCGCAATTCCGCAGTGTATATAAAAAGAGCTTTGCCTCCTCCTGCTGAGCTCTCTCTCATACACCACTCGAGGTTTTTTTTTCTGCTCGAGTGTGTCCGCTGTACGTAGAGGAAGAAGCGCACCCGTTCCTCGCCTTCCACCTTCCCCAGTTCACCGGCGTGGCGTCCCTGCGGGTACGTGCTCCTGTTTGGGTTTGCTGCCATGGCGTGTCCTTCCTTCCTCGTACTGTTTCTCCTTGGCTCTTTGAGGCGTTCCTGTAGTTCTCGGTTCTTGGTTCGTTCTTTGCGCCGTTGATGGCGCCAGCATTTGTTCCGATTCGTCCCGGAGATTTCTTGCTGATCAGCGGTACTTTGGTCGTTCTCTCTCGAAAAGAAAGGAAAAAAAAGGAAAGAAACTGCAGATCGATTTGTTTATTGTTTTGTTCTGATTTTCTAGGCTGGGTGGTGTCAGAGCCATGTTTGCATCGGGTCTCCAACTCCGACGCTCTGCTTTGCTCTTTGTTTTATTTTCTTCCTTCCGCCCTCGTGGTTCCCTCCCCTGTCCATGGTGTGTTGATCGATGACGCCGCTGCTATCTTCTCTCTCCCCTCCGTTTTCGCCCCGTGTTTTCGTGCCGGTGGACTGCGCGTTTTACGTGACATTGCCCTTTGTTGTGACTGCAGATGAGAAGCGGCGCGACGACGGCGGCGGCGGCGGCTACTGCGTGATCCTCTTCGCCCCTCTGAGGCGAGAACAAGAACCGACGGATGGAGCAGCGCTACCGACCGGCGGCCGGAGCAGCGTAAGATTTCCCCCGTTTTAATCGAAAGTTCTTTCTTTTTCTCCGCGCTTTGACTGCCCGCCGACGGCGCGCCGCCTGCTACATTAGGATCGACCGGGCCCCGAACTTCCGGCGACAGGCCCGGTGATAGTGGAAGGAGGAAAGCGACGACCATGACATGCCGCCTCGGCGCCTCCCCACCTTAATTGCCGGTGGTGTAGTGGTTGGTCGCTGTGCGTTTCGCAATATCGCAATACAGGCGATCTTTCCTTGCCAGTTCGTTATAGTTAGTCACTTACCCACTGTTTTTTCACCATTGGTGTTCTTCCCCCGCCCTGTCGTGTTGACCTCCCTTGTAGACATCTCCTTGGAATTCATTCATGGACTGTTGTGGCACTGGTGCTGCTAGCCATTGGCACGCGTGACGTGTAGGGGATGCTGGTCCTTGGCGTGTGCTGCCGCCCGGTGATCTCAGCATCCATCCTTGGGTCATCTCCTCCCCTGCATGGCATGGTAGAAGTAGAACCAAGTCAACTCACTCAGTCTGAACTCTGAACTTATTTTTCTGAACGAGCATTAGTGAGGGGGCTCATAGATGAAGATTCCAAGTCGTGCACCCTAACTGTACCAACGGCTAACCATGCTCCGAGTCTAAGTCGATCAAAGATTTGTCAGTTAGGTACAAAGTCACCATACTGATTGATTGCCGATAATTTAGTCATGCTTTCAATTCCTGAAAGATGTGGCTGGAGAATGAAACTATGAAAAAGTACAAGTCCACACACGCGCACAAGAAAAAAATCGGAAATTTTCTCAGTGCTGGGGACTTTAGTTCGATTTCTTTCTTGATTGGCAAACATTATCAGTGTGGCTCCCTTTCACATCAGACAATCGGATGGATATACTGCATTTTTCTCCCTTTTAAAAGGGTACACTAGGGACACTTCAGTGGGACATTAACATGTATTTTTTGCTCATAAAGTGCCCAAGCTTATCAGCATTCCACTTATTCTGATTTGTAGCACAAGCTCAAAGGATGATGTCGGAGCACTACCTGTGATATAAAAGTATTGCCTAGTCTATCTTGGCGAACTAAATTATTAAGGAAAATTAGGGACCTGAAAGTGTTGCTTTCTACCAGTGTAGCTGCTGTATCCTAGCGGTTGTTTTTAGATACCTTTATGCCAGATTTGGAGTGCTGATCCTTCCTTTTGTGCTTCTAACCTTCTAGTTAAAGCACATGTTCATCCCTATGAGAGCTCTCCAGGTGTGTCCTACAGATCCTACTTAACTGTCCATGATTATGATGAAAATAAGAGTGAAAAGGACATATACCTATGTATTAAAGGAGGAACATCATAACCTGCCTTGTTAATCAAGAACCAATCGATTGTTTTCATTGGCACTCCAAGCTAAGGAAGAATTTTCTTCTGCACTTCTTTCTTTATTGGACAAGCATAGTTCTCTGATATCTGAATTCTTCTGAGATAGTTCTTTGACCGAGTTTGTTACTACCTTCTGCAGTGACGACACAACTAAGAGAAGGGCCACCAAAAGCAAAAGTTTCAAAGATGTTGAAAACTTTGAAGTTCTTATCCTCGAGAAGAGCTGTGGTTGCAAGTTCAAATCTTTGCGCTACTTGCTTATAGCTATTGTTTCTGTGACATTTGTCACCCTCCTAACTCCGATGTTGTACGAGCGCCAACTACAGTCCAGTTCTGTGTAAGTGTAGATTATTCAAACAAATCTCAGTGAACTATATATATGATAACGTCAAAAAAAATGCCGATGTAGACTATGACTATTATCTCATGCAAGCGTATATGGTTTACAGGTATGTGGATGTTGACTGGATATGGGACAAAACAAGTGCTGATCCACGATATGCATCATCTGTTGGTGTTCAGTGGGATGATGTATATGCAGCAATGGAAGATCTTAATGGTGGTGAGCAAAAGCTCAAAGTCGGACTCTTGAATTTTAACAGCACCGAGTTTGGCTCTTGGTCGCGGATACTTCCCGAAAGCCATATTTCGATTATAAGACTTGAGCATGCAAAGGAAAGCATTACTTGGCCTGCACTATATCCTGAATGGATAGATGAGGAGGAAGATTCTGAGATACCGTCATGTCCATCACTTCCAGAGCCTAATGTCCGAAAAGGTGTAATGTTTGATGTTATTGCTGTGAAGCTTCCCTGTACAAGGGTGGCAGGCTGGTCAAGAGATGTTGCAAGGCTCCATTTGCAGCTCTCAGCGGCGAAATTGGCTGTCACCTCTTCAAGAGGCAACCGGAAGGTCCATGTGCTCTTTGTGACGGACTGCTTCCCGATTCCGAATCTCTTCCCATGCAAGAACCTTGTGAAACATGAAGGCAATGCTTGGTTGTACAGGCCTGATCTGAAGGCAATAAGGGAAAAGCTTAGGCTTCCTGTTGGATCGTGTGAGCTTGCCGTTCCACTTAAAGCGAAAGGTTTGTTGATTTTCAGTCAATGCTTTTCCTATGTTTGTCATCTTAGTACACTCTGTTCTTTTCTAAAGCGATTAATATATCCATATCAAGGACCTAGTAATGCTGCCCTTCAATAAAGAAGTGATACTCTGTACAATTATTTTCTGCAAAAAAATGCATCTAATTTTGTCAAAGAGAAATTCTACTCATCCTCGAAAAAGAAGAGAAATTCTACTGAAGAAATAGATATTTGGATATTTATATTGATTAAGGTCTAGTCTCCAGGGATTCTATGAAATTGGCCTTGTCTGGTTTTACTTGTTCTCTGAATAAGATTTGAATTCAGTAGATAACATCTGTTCTTATTGGTGCAGCAAGACTTTACTCAGTAGATCGAAGAAGAGAAGCATATGCAACGATACTGCATTCAGCAAGTGAATATGTGTGCGGTGCTATCACAGCAGCTCAGAGCATCAGGCAAGCAGGATCAACCAGGGACTTGGTTATCCTTGTCGATGACACCATAAGTGATCACCACCGGAGAGGCTTGGAAGCTGCAGGCTGGAAGGTCAGAATAATCGAAAGGATCAGGAATCCAAAGGCTGAGCGTGATGCCTACAACGAGTGGAACTACAGTAAGTTCAGGTTATGGCAGCTGACCGACTACGACAAGATAATATTCATAGATGCTGACCTCCTCATCCTGAGGAATGTGGACTTCCTGTTTGCGATGCCAGAGATCACCGCAACTGGCAAAATGCAACCCTCTTCAACTCCGGAGTCATGGTCGTAGAGCCCTCAAACTGCACATTCCAGCTGCTGATGGAACACATCAACGAGATAACATCCTACAACGGCGGTGACCAAGGGTACCTGAACGAGATATTCACATGGTGGCACCGCATTCCAAAGCACATGAACTTCCTGAAGCACTTCTGGGAGGGCGACAGTGAAGCTATGAAGGAGAAGAAGACCCAGCTATTCGGCGCTGACCCACCGAGCCTCTACGTGCTCCACTACTTAGGCGTGAAGCCATGGCTGTGCTTCAGGGACTATGACTGCAACTGGAACATCCTCATGATGCGTGGTTTTGCAAGCGATGTCGCGCACAACCGGTGGTGGAAGGTGCATGACAAGATGCCTCAGAAGCTCCAGTCCTATTGCCTTCTGAGAACGAGGCAGAAGGCTGGGTTGGAATGGGACCGGAGGCAGGCCGAGAAGGCGAACTTCGAGGACAGGCATTGGCAGCAGAACATCACTGATCCGAGGCTCAAGACCTGTTTCGAGAAGTTCTGCTTCTGGGAGAGCATGTTGTGGCACTGGGGCGAGAAGAGCGCCCCTGTGCTGTCGGCACCTACGGTGAGCTTGTCGAGCTCATGAGCTGTGTAGATAACTCAAGATATTTATACAGAAAGCTTTATGTATAGCACCATACATGCATAGCAACACCTTGTGTAGGTAGCTATGCTTAAGCCCTTCCTATACAAATACAAACCCTATGTTGCTGTCCAGGTTGCAGCTTCAATTTGGCAGCGTTGATGGCCAACAATTCTTTTGGGTTGGTTTAGACAATAACTTATATGTGCATGTAAATTCTCTTAGTGGGAACACGTAATGTTTTTTCGCGACAGGAAAAGACAATGGCAATGTTACATCAGGTGTACAGGGGATTGTCCTGGTCGCTAGAGATCCAAGCTTTGACAAAAACATGTTCCTAGGCCTCAGCTTATCCAAAATTTAACATAGAGATCTCGAAGCTGTGACAAAATCATATTCCTGGGCATTAACTGATTACTATTATGTTCTCGCAAAAAACAAAACAACTGATTACAACGATTCCAGAATTCAACTACGTACTACTACCTCTGTTCCTTCATATAAGACGTTGAAGGAACAGATACAGTACTAAACAACGAAGAAAATGAGCATGTAGGTAATAGAGCAATGCAAACTTTTTGCCTTTTATCATAAAAAAGAACATATATTTATACAACTTGCAGTGAATTGTTAGTACATACAGGTGGAAACACATGTTTTGACAACATATAAATTGAACTTTAAGAAGCATACATGCTTTACAAAATGCGATGCTTTCTTTCTGTGGACAATCTGAAGAAACGGTACACAATCTACATCTCAGAATGAACATGTCACCTTGTACAAGAGAGAAAAGAATGCTGAAGTCCAGTTAACCAATCAGACGCAGCTATTTCCAGGCATCTGTTGCTCTTCTATAGCTGACAAAATCTCAAGATGGAAATGTACTTTAAGTTGCAAAAGAAAAAAAAACTGAGTATACAGTCAACAGTCACCCCGCCAAGTTTCACCAACCTGTCGATTTAAGACATGAAAAAAGGTCAACCAATCATCTATTAACAATGAACACGCTCAACTAGGAAGTTGAACAATAAAAATTACTTTTTGACACTTTGAAGCATTTGAAACCATATCGTTATTGACATTTATGGCAGTATGTGAGCTCAGTCGCACTGGTACAATTTAACGATCAAGTTGTGAACTCCTGGAGACTGGAGTAACAGTTTTTCATACACCAACTTCACAAAGGATACAATCAATAAGAGCGACTTGGTCTATCTGAGTTTCCTTCACTAGGTTATCATGGATTCATGGGGTCAATTATAACATTCTTACACCATCTGCTTAGAGTAAGTTTGAATTCCATGTTCATGTGATGCACTGTGGTTGTGTACCATTACCAAATGTTTATGCATTGCATATAAAGGCTCGAAAATTGTATACCAATGCAGATGCAGGGATGGAGAAGGGGATAAACTGAACACTACACGCTGCAAAAGAGCATTTTTTTCATATGGAAAGAATTGTCTGACTGGTAACTTCCCTTTGCTCCTAGACTAGTATTCAAAGAAATAAAGATACTACATATTAGCATAAATATGAACTCACCATTAGCAAAAAGGTATGAAAATACTAGCTCATTCCAAGCATCGGGAACTCCAGGGAGACACCAGTGACTGCAATCAAGTATAGTGGGAGGATAACTCCAAGCGCCAACATGGGCATCGGTTCTAAAGGCGCCCATTAAAGTTACATTTAGAAGAGTAATAGGAACATTCATGCTCGCCACAACATCAGCAAGTATATCCCCAAGTTCACTCTTGTCGTTTCCTTTGGCCTCAGGTGAAGGCTTTTCTGTTACTTCACATATCGTTTGGTTTAAGTCACTGTAAGGCAAAACAGGTTTTTGTTAGTTCTTACACAGAAGATGCAGCAGAGCAAGGAAAGAATTGCAATTACAAAAGAAATGAACGTAGTATTTTGCAAGAACGTGGAGGGTTTTCCCTTGTTATGCAATGGAAAGCCGGGGGCGCGAGGTCCCTTTTGTTCTTAAAAAAAAATTTGCAAGAAACATTCGGCTACATCAAATGAAGTGGTGTAAACAGATACTGGGCCCAATGTAGTAGAGTCACAATTTGATCCTTAAAAGTAAACATATATACAACTCAGGATTCTCAGTGAACTGTGCAGGCATGCGACGTCTTCCCCTTGCTCCGAAACAAAACATACCATCATTACGAAGAGTTTCTTCATTCGATGTAATGAAGTGTACGAAGCAATTTTGAATCAGGAACAACCGTTCAGCTGTAGCTAAATTTGCATTGCTAATCTTACACGTTCCCGTAAACATTAAATAAAAGAAGAAAACGCTATTCCTTGGACATATACGGAGTATATGGGATCCAGCGAAATCCAGTTACTATAGATGCCTTGGTGGAGCTGCCAGAGTCTGTATCCATATTGCATTGCAGAGTGTAGACATTGGACTGATGACAGACAGGGATATCAACCAAATATTGCAAAATGATGCCATAATAATTAACTCGTGCGCTTACTATCTCTCCACTATCCAAATATAGACATAGCAACTATTAGGATTTAATTTACATGGCATTTTAATGTGGACCTAGTGGTGTTCGGAAGCAGATGAAGATTGTTATCTAACTTTTACATCTCATGCAAAATTATTTTTGTTCGCCATCACATATCAGGCAACCATAAATGATCTGTATCCTTTTTATCTAATTATTACAAAGTTTTTCACAGAACATTTTTCACTTATTGGCTTATGATTAAAATGCATGCATAGTACACTACATCTACATATCACTTCAAAATTATACTGACAAATAATGAAGCAAGTAGGCTGTACGCAAGAGAAGAGCACTGTAGTGTATGCTATAGAACAGACCTCCAATGAGATGGCTCATACGTGCGGAAGAACACATGTGTTCGGTTTAAATCAACTATTTTTTTCACCCAAGAAGCCCAAGTTTGCAATGCCATCCTGAAAGCAGCATCAATGGTTGTACCTAGTTTGAGAGTACGCCCAGACTGAAAATAGCAACCCCTGTAGGGAAGCACAAATCAGATCAAACTAGGATACTTTTTAGTTGGATTCAACTCAGATATGTAAATAAGTATGAATATGTAACATGTAAATGAGGAAAAAAAGGCTGTATCAGTTATCAATGAGTTGTCGGAACACGAAAATAGTAACTTGGGAAATTCTGTCATTATCTTGCTCAAACATAACATAACTATGTAATGTTCCCACTATTATCAGAGAGTACTAAGCACTAATTTGAAAAGGAAAGCATGCTGAATGGAAGAGACATAACTGCAAATAGCATTGTCAATTGGGAATGTCATCGTATAAGCTCCTGCTTAACCAATGCCATGCCCATTCCTGTGATGAGTAGGAAGATTGGTAGGACAGGTACGCCTCTTTCACAGCTTTTAAATCAGCTTGGCATAAAAGAAGCTAGTGAAGAACAGTGAGGCTGTGGTTCGGAAAAAAAAGGACAGAGAGGTCCAAATACTGGGGAACTGCAGAGGGATGAGGGAAAGATGTAACGACTGGTGGACCTAGCACAAAGTTGTGTGGGAGGACCTTCATGAGTTGGATAGATCGACTAAGATTGTAGTCAGAGGAGGATAATAGGGACGGCTAATTACAAAAATCTCCATATCCTACTTCTTTGGTTCTTCTTCTAACACATTCTGGTTCTCTCTGACTTATTCCCATAATTCATCCAATCCCAGTATCACGTAAGCATACCCATTTGATATAAGGTGCATAGGAACGAGAAATCGAGTTAGGCTCAAGCTT
This sequence comes from Poa pratensis, assembly GCA_947311845.1. Lineage (NCBI taxonomy): Eukaryota > Viridiplantae > Streptophyta > Magnoliopsida > Poales > Poaceae > Poa > Poa pratensis. The sequence goes on along the minus strand of CAMZMU010000060.1, from coordinate 29,370,550 downwards.
GAGGTTGTTGCGTTGTGCTCGTTTTTAGAAGTTGTTCTGGAATGCAGATATATATTTGTTTTGCAACTTGACTAAGAAAAACAGGTGGCCAAACACCCAGCTATCTAAAACCAACTCAAGCGAAATTCGCAATCTACTATGATGCTAAATGTAGCCTCAGAGCTTACAGATACTTAAAATCGGTCATGTAATCGAAACAGGGACCATGTTACCTATTTGTACTGTTTTTTGTTCCCAATTCAACCGATTATTACATATACACACATGAAATGCAATTCTAATGGAATATGCTAAATGAACATAACAAAACAAAGCAAGAAGCCTTACGTATTAAACAATTTGGTGGGAGTCCACCAATGCCCTGTGTTGAAGATCAAAACATCAGCATTCGCCCATTTCCGACTAATATTATCCATCCTGTCCAGCCTCAACGTCGATTTAACCCTCTTGGGCGCATGCCTCGGCGCAGGGCTCTGCTGGACGAGGAACACAGAGCGGAAGAACTCCACGGTGAGGTCGAAGGACGCGAACCTGACCGCCAGGAACCGTATGGTCTTGCTGATCTCGTTGCCGTTCACCTCGTAGACGGTCTTGGGGTCGTCGACACCGGGCATGAGCATGCAGATGAAGGACTCCCACTGCGTGCGGCTCATGGAATCCCCGACGAAGACGACCCGCTTCCCGCGCAGCCGGCCGAGCGCGGCGCGGGCGGTGAACCTCGGCAGGTCGCACCGCCGCGGCCTCCACCGCCACTTGAGGTAGCCGGTGTCCTCCCGCCCGTTGGCCAGGCAGTTGAAGCCCTGCTCGGCGAAGGGGCAGTTGGTGCTGTTGTAGAGCGGGTAGGTCGCGTCGGGGACCCAGCCGCCGTCGAAGACGTCGCAGGACCCGGGGCCGGGTTGCTCGTCCCCGCGAAGGCGGACAGGGTCTGGGTTCGGCCCAGGTAGCGGAAGACGTAGAGGTAGAGCGCGCAGGAGAGCGCGAGCGCGACGGAGGCGAGGCAGAAGGCGAGGGCGAGCCGCTCTAGAGATGGGGCCGAGGCCGCCCACCACCTGCGCGGCGCGGCGGACACCCGCGGGCTCCCGGGCACGGCGCCGCCCCTCTGCGCGGCGCGACCCGAGCCGCTCCGGCTCGCGCTCACCATCTCCGCGTCGCCGCCAGATCTCCCATCCCGCGGCCCCCTCGGTCGCCAAATTGGCGCGAACGCCGGCGGTCGCCGGCCGCGTCAGAACCGGGCGCGTGGTGCTGGCGGCGTTTGGAGTTGACTCTCGTGACGTAGAGCTGTGTAAAGCTCGCGGCGAGGGGGGAGGCGGTTGCTGGCTCGCGCGGCAGGTAGGGACTGGTGGGCGGTGATCTGCGGAACGGGGAGGCCGGCCGCTGTCGCTGGCGTGTGGGCTTGGGAGTCCGGCTGGCCCGCGCGGCCGGGGGCGAAGTGGAGATGCAGGTAGGATGCTGGTGTGCGGTAATACGGTGGTGGCGCAAAGGCTTCTGGGATTTTGCCCGATCTGATCGTATTGACAGGTGATGTGTAAAGCAAGTAAAGTTTTTTTTTTTTTTTTGAGGGAGGATCCAAACATAAAAAGGATACACAGCACTTTACAAACAGGTCCCCGACGAAACAGAAAATAACAAAAGGAACCCGGGAAAGTGCAAGAAGCACCCCGAAACACCGAAGAGAAGCTCGATTGGATCCTCGTCGCACCCCAAAGCACCTAGCCGCCGCCGACGACACCGTACCACCGCCCGCCAGGAAGAAGGCGCTCCCACATGTAGAAGAAAGCCGCAAGAGCCATCCGCCGCACAGCACCGGAATTTGGACTCGTTGAACGAACACGACCGCATCGCCGACTCCCCGCCTCCACCCATCTTCCAGCCGTCACGGCAGCGTCCAGGACCACCACCGCCATCACCGCACCACCTCCAGAGGCCACCCCCCTCGCCACCACGGCCGGCCGGAGCAGAACCACCAGAGGAAACCAGCCGCAACACCTGCAACAAAACGGAGTCGCCCTCCACCAGCACCTCCTCCCCTCGCCGCCACGGCCGGCCGGAGGAAGGATGGAGAAGAGGACCCGAGAGCTCCACCTGCAACACAGGACTCCCAGGCTCCACGAAGAGGTCGGAGCACACCTCAACGTCGCGGAGAAAGAGCCGGGAGACAAAAGCTCCACGGCAAGGTCACCGCCTCCGGCGCAACGACCAAGCCCAGAGCCTGTACAGCCCGCCGGACCCGCAGATCCGCGAGCACCTGAAGCCGTGCGCGCCACGGCGACGCTCCGAGGACCATCGTCGCAGGAGGGGAAGCGCGCTGACACCCTACTCCACTCCGGCAACACCACCGCCTCCACAGCGCCGTCGGCCGGAACCCTAACACCTCCTACCCTATGTACACGCCGAGGTCGAGAACCGGGGTTCCCCCACCCTCCGCCGCCGAGGCAGCAGGCGGAGGGGGAAGGAACCCACGGCCTCGCCGGCGGACGCGGGGCAGAGGAGAAGACGCCCTCTTTTCGCCTTCCCTTTCGAAAATAATAATAATAATCCTTCTGCGTAAAGCAAGTAAAGTTGTTGCTGATTATTTCTGGTTTCGTCTTCTGCTGCGCTGAAGATTTGATTTGAGTGGTACGGACAACCTGCCCAGAGCTGAGAAAGGCATAAAGAAATGGAACTAGTGTGATGATTCTCTCTTGTTATATAAAATAAAACCAGAGGGATAAAGTATGTTCCCAAGCAGGGCTGTCCAATCGGAACTTTGGTTGTTGTTGCACAGCACCATGGATCTGGGTCGTTGATTGTCTCGTGCATGTGCCCCTGTTTCACGTCCCCTCGTGCCACCTCATCTCGGTAACTCCACCATCAGCTCGCGTGACATTTTTCATATGCCGTTGTGTCAATATGTCCAGTCGTCCAACATTCTCCATAAATTCTGAGAACAACGCACATACACTAGTGAACCACCATGGTCGACAAGAAAGCAAGCGAAATGATCGTGAAGAAAAGGTTGACATATGTGTCTATTACTCTCTCCGTTCCAAATTATAATACTCCATATTTTAACTTTTTTCTGAATTGCATGTATGTAGTCTAAGGGAAAATAGGGTGATATAGCAAAATAATATTGGCTTTAAAATACACTATTAACGGGCTATATGGCTATAGCGTGCTATTATCGGGACATTATATACTGATTTATTTAGCGAGACAATTACCATCAGGCTATAGCGCATGACGATTCTAAGGTTTGATATGATGTTTTTTTAAGGTTTTTTTTATTTTTGTTTCTCACTTCGGTTAGCACTACTCACTTTTGGCTACAATTGTTAGCTTTCCTCACTTTTGTTCTCCGCGTCAAAACCAGTCTCCTGAATGCCCGCACGGGAGTTTCCGCCGAGTCAGCCCTTTTGACCATTACTCCGTTGACGGGTGGGAGCTGACCGTGGTCTCCCTCGATGCGGAGTCACGCGGAGTGAGACCGTCATTGCGGTGACAGGTGGGACCATGATTGTGATCTCTCTCGCTATTGAACATGGGGTGCGACATTACATGGTGGGACCATGAATGTGAACAAGGGAATCCCCATCCGCAACCCTAGAATAAAAAGGGCCATACTCTTTACTTGAACAACACCGGCCATTATGTATCTTACACACTCTCTCTCTCTCTCTCTCTCTCTCTCTCTCTCTCTCTCTCCCGCGACATCTAAGCCCACCAGCGCGGGCACGGCGGAGAGCCCGTTCTCGCCACTTTCATCAGAATCGCAAGTGCACTCGCCTTATACGAGGAAGAACGGGAGGAGGAGTAGCGGTATCACAAAGAGAAAGGTTTAACCGACTCTGAGGAGATGGAGGAGGAGAAGGAAGGACGCCGCCACCGCCGATGAGGCGTGTGGAGAACTTTTGCTTGAGTCCCCGGTCTACGAGCACGGGGCATCAGAGTCCTCGAACGAGCCCTTCTCGGCGAGTCTGGGCATGATGTCGTTGACATACCGTCTGTAACCATCGACATCGTGCCCATGGCTGAGGCCAATGTTGTCAACGAGGACGTCGATGACTCCAACTACTACGCCTCCGAAGTCATGTCAGTCTGCCACCCATGAAGGTGTCGTGAAGAAGAAGTAGGGTTTAAAAGTTGTTTCATGTAGTTAATGTTGATATTATCAAGTTAACCTTTTGTGGATATGGAGTACAATGTACCTACATTACATTGTTTTCTGTTCAGTTCTCTTCTTTACTTTTTATGGCTTCCATGGAGCAGTACACATTTATTTACACGGTGATTGGACATTTAGATGGCTAGGGTAGTGGTGTGGCGTTCCCATTCAAAAGTTTTGTGACTCGTTTAACGGCCATGTCAATTCGTGCAAGCTACATAGCCGCAGGGTGAACTGATGGCGTGAATCACACGCTCGTTGGGAGAGTACAAGAGGAAGGTATGATGCAGTTCAGCAGCAAGTTTTCCCTCAGAAAGAAACCAAGGTTATCGAACTAGTAGGAGCAGCAACTCTTCAGAAGGTTGTTGGTGGCTCGCACGGCGCAATACGATCACCAACGTGGAATCTGCACACAACACAATCAAAGTACTTTGCCCCAACGAAACAGTGAGGTTGTCAATCTCACCGGCTTGCTGAAAACAAATGATTAAACGTCTCGTGTGGAAAATGAGTATTAAATTGCAGAGAATGAAAAAAGAACAGTTTGCAGTTTGTGGTGGTTTAATCAGTGTAAAAGAATGGACCGGGGTCCACAGTTCACTAGTGGTGTATCTCCATAAAAGATAACTAACATGTTGGGTGAACAAATTACAACTGGGCAATTGACGAATAGTGAGCGCATGACAATGCATATATATGACATGTTGACTACTATGATATTTAATTGGGCATTACGACAAGATACATAGACCGTTATCCAACAACATCTATGACTAATAATCCACCGCCAGGTTGTCATCCGAGTCCCCCGTTGGTATTAAGTTGCAAGCAACGATAATTGCATTAAGTAAAGCGCGTAATGTAAACAAACACATATGCCCGTGGACATAGCATCGTTAGGTTATCCCTAGTGGCAACAGCACATCCGCAACCTTAGAACTTTCTGTCACTGTCCCAGGTTAAATGGAGGCATGAACCCACTATCTAGCATAAATACTCTCTCTTGGAGTTACAAGCATCTACTTGGCCAAAGCATCTATGAGTAACGGAAAACATGCAAGATCTTAAATAACATATACGATAAATTGATAATCAACTTGACATAGTATTCAATATTCATCGGATCACAACAAACACAACATGTAGCATTACAATAATATGATCTTGATCATGTAGGGCAGCTCACAAGATCTAAACATGATGACACAAAGTGGAGAGACAATCATCTAGCTACTGCTATGGACCCGTAGTCCAAGGATGAACTACTCACGCATCGCTCCGGAGGCAGGCATGGCGATGTAGAAGCTGTAATACCCACAGTTTAGAGAGTCGAAGGATAGAAATATGATTTGTGCATTTGCATAGCATGCATCTGAAAATGCGGGAAATTTTGGCGCGTTAAATTAAACGATGCAAAGTGATCGATGTTTCTCTCGACACGATGAATTAGGGTTTAGATCATTTGGTGGAGTGCGATAAACTTCGACATGATCTTTTTGACAACTAAATTGAGACGAGAATATTTAGTCGAGGCAATCCAGAATTGGACATGACCTTTCCTAATTCTCGACATTTCTAGTCAAAATTCAATAACATGACATGTTCGTAGTTTAAACACTCATAGAAACAATAAATTCAAATCCCCATATCTAGGATCATCTCATTACATCATTCATCCAAACATCATCTCACAAGAATGAGTTTAACACCTCAATTCATCATCTTATCTCACACACTGAAATAACTCATTTTACATCCATCCCAAATACAATGTGATATTCAAATGTCCAAAGTCTATTTAAGTTACATCATATGGAATTTAAATACAAGATCAAAATGAAAGAATCAATATTACAAGTTTAATCGAATATGTACATATCTCATCCAAATACAAAGGAAGTTACAAAAGATTAAAAGAAAAGCCTAGCTAAATCTTTATCTTCTTATTTTTCCAATCTTCATCTTCAATTCATTTCCTGCAAAATAAACAAAGACAATAGGAAAGGGGTTGTGATTAAAATGTTTGCCTTCACCACAAGGGTGAGGCAATTTAATATTGGAACTTAACTAATGAATATTAGGAACTTGTCCTAATATCCAAATATTGACTAGAGGGATCAATTTGAATCGAAGGCAACAATGGATCATATTTTGGATCATCCTAAGGCAACTAGGCAACAAGGGACAAAAGGCAACAATAATCCAATTGAGAGAAGGTACAAAAGGCAACACTGATTCAATGAGGCATATTCATCTGATCCATATCTATTTATCATAGGCAACATATTAATCCCTCTAATCTAGTCAAGTTCCTAATCAAGAAAGCCCACATAAAAATATTTCTCCAATGGTATTAATTACCAAGGAAGAAAGAGAGTTAATTGTAAAGCCCACAAATCTGAAATTGAAAAGCACACTTGATCACCACCCATAACTTGGAAAGCCACCAATTTCTCACAAGCCCACAAAAGAGAATAAGCCCACAAGTCCATCTAGCAACAAAAGCCACTTGGCTTGCCCAAGAATAAATCCTACAAAGAGATAATACCAAGCTTGAATGGATAAGCTTGCCACATAGGAGAGTTATCCACAAGCAAAATATCTCACATTACTTGAACCCTAAGGAATGCCCAAGCATGAGAGCTTGACAACCAAGCACCTTACTCACCAATGCAAATGAGGAGTCACCTAGTTTTGTGTCACCACCACAACAACCAGCCAGTAGTTTATAAACAGCACCACAACCATCCTAGCAAATTCATTTGTCACAAAGACATTTTCAAGAAGCAGCCAGCAGCACACACAATTCACAGCAACCACAACTCACACATTATACAACCATCAGCACACCCATTTCTATCTGTTCTTCCACAAGAACAAGCACAACCAAGCACTACTCATGGAGATCACCTAATCCATCCACCACAAGCCATTTCAGCTAGCAATTAAACTCTAGGAAAAGTCAAGCAGCAAGGAGGAGACGGTAGAACCACAAGAAGCAGCAAGGAGGAGACGGTTGAACCTTGGAGCAAGATCAGAGCTCTTCCGTAGCTCTAGCTGCTCTACAATAGAGGTTGATTCATAAGTGCTAGTGAGAGGCTAAGCAGGTTCTGTAAATGACAGAATCATGCTAGAGTGTTCATTTTAGCATCTGTTCTTAACAGAGCCTTGCACTGCAAGGTAGGGTGCTATAGGAAAATAAATTGCACCACAGAGAACTTCTGTTTTGTGCAAGAAATAGGGCAGAGAGATGTAAGGGAGTGAAGTTGTGTGCTTTAGCGTTTGTTTGAGCATTGGAGGCAAGGGAAAAAGGCAACAGTGTAGTATATGTTCGTATTTTGTTTTTAACAAAGCATCACACAAGCCAGTGAACCAGCAGAGCTGGATCAGCTGAGCTATGCACATCCTTACACATGGAAGAAGCACAGGAAAACATAAAAAGCATCTCTAAACAAGAAAGCTACTCTGTAACTCCAAATGGAGGCATCACAGCAAGCAAAACATGTCTAAATTATGCTTAAATATTTCCTACATCATTACTAGACCATGCTCTAGTTAGTTTGGACAGAATCATCACAAGATTCAATCTAAAAATCATTTCTCTTCATAATTGAGCAAGAAAGGTTCCCAACATTAATTCCAGAGGTCATGGAATGATCTGTGTACACTAGATCATCACCATTCATCTCATTCTTGATGCACAGAGAACAATCAGTGCATATCCAGAGCAATGCATCAAGGAATCATATCCAGTTCATCCAGCACCTAAACAAATGAATGCATCCGTGACCAATCCATGTCTAGTTGTACCTAGAGAGAGTAGAGAGAGGAGAAGAAGTTTCTTACAAAGCGTCCATGGCCGTAGCTCCACGGTGGCGAGGCAGTGCCCGCGCTACCGTTGGAGGGGGCGTATGGAGGTCGAGGATGAGCACCACCGCACCACGGCGGCATAGGGGGCGAAGCCCTGCGCCCAGCCATGGCAAGCACGGCGGAGCAGGAGGTCACGGACGGCGACGAATAGTGTGGCACTGAAACCCTAACCCTAGGGGATTGGGCTGTGCGCGGCCGCGGGAGGAAGCGGAGCACGAATCCCTCCGGTGAGGAGGAACAGCGGAGTGAGGGGAGTCGTTTGCCCCACGCCACGGCGGCGGAGGGGGCCAGAGTTGGCTGGAGCAAGGCGGCAACGGCGCGGGCGACACGAACGCCAGAGGAGGTCGAGCACGGGTTCAAACGCGCGAGAGAGAGAGAGAGAGAGAGAGAGAGAGAGAGAGAGAGAGAGAGAGAGAGAGAGAGAGAGAGAGAGAGAGAGAGAGGAAAGTGGCTCGGTCGGTTGACCCGACCCGAGCCAGGCCTGGTCTTTGACTTGGTTCAAGCAAGTTGGACCAGGGGTACTTTTATAATTTCATGAATTTGAAAAATTCAAATCTCTCAAAGTATTCTAAAAATTCAAATAAATTCCTAAAAATACTTTAAAAATATCTGCAAATATTAGCAGAAAATAAGCTATTTAAATAAAATACTAACACGAATTTTGAAAATTATTTCTTTGATTAAAAATCCAAAGATTCTTAAGTGGATTATTCTTTGGAATAATTTCTTAAAATTATTTTCTCAAGAAAAATAATCTGAGAAAATAAATACTAAGTTCAAAATAATATTTGAACTATACCAAGACTATCTTGTTACTCATCCTAAATCAAAAATATTCAAACTTAAATGAATTTTTACACCAAATTCAAATACACAAAATCAACTAAAAATATGCAACATACTCTACAAAATATGAGGAATTTTATGTAAGTTTTATTTGAAGTTTTGAAAAACATTTTATGGATGAAAAATTCAAGGATCCTTAAGTGGAAATGACTTGAAATTCTTTTTCAAAAACTACTTTTTTAAAGAAAATAATATGGGAAAATAAAGTCTTGAAATTCAATTATATTGAACTATTTAAATTCAATCACTTTAAATTTATTCCTCATGAAAATTGTTGTCAAACACTTTAAATAATTAAAAACTCCAAAGCACTTGAAAAGTCCTAAATCCGCAACTTGGGAATTTTGGGGTGACGATGCATATCATGATTATGCATAATAGCATGCTGCTAGATTTATCCGTAGTCCTTATCAGGATTACTTTGCTATTTCAGATTCGGGGTTTTACCGCAAACCCTAGAACCCCGAAGGGTTGAACGGCCATTTCTACCACAGGCAAGTTAATTCTTGCATGTCCGTTGAAATATTTTTATCAAAGTACTTATAAAAGTAATATATTTATTCATCTGCATAAATAAAAAAACCTATTTTCGAATGATGTGAATTGCTATATATACTATGTTGGCTGGCAATGGAACCACGGATTGATGTTGTGGTGGAGGTTCCATTGTACGGGAAAGTATATACCTAGGATTAATTACCAATGTCACAGTGATCATTGCGCCGTATTGAAGCGTTTACCATGAGATCTGCTATGGACGGTAAAAGTCAGCCGTATCTGAAAGGATCGGTATGACACCTAGAGGGGGGTGAATAGGTGCTACTCCAATTTTAGTCTTTTTCAATTTAGGCTTGACACAAAAGGTAAATTCTCTAGATATGCAACTACGGTGAATTTACCTATATGACAAGCTAGCAACTAAGCATGATAATAAGACGGTAAACAAGGATAGAGGTAACCGAAGTCAAAGCACGCGGAGACACGGATGTAATCCCGAGTTCCTCCTTTTTAGGGGAGTACGTCTCGTTGGAGAGGTGTGAACCAACACAATGGTTCAACGGCCACAAAGGCCTCACCCTCTTCTCCGGTGAACCGCACCACAAAGGTTTGGTTCACTTCAACTATCGGAAACCTTCGAGGCGGAGTCCGGAGCCTTTACAACAACGATTTGGGGCACAACCCACAAAGGATTGGGGGCTCCCAAACAGCTACAATCTGTCACAAAGACAATCAAGTGAGTACAATGGGGGCTAGGTTTTCCTAGTGGAAACCCTAGCAAATGGTCCCTCAAGTGAATGAGGGGAAATGACAAACGGCTCGGTGAAGATGTAGATCGGGGCCTTCTCCTTCAATCCTCCAAAGATCAACAAGTTTGGGTGGAGGGATTGGGAGATCTAGTGATTCTTGAGCTTGCAACAATGGGGATCTTGAATTCTGGGCGAGCTCTTTAGCTGGAGGAAGGTGGAGGGGTATTTATACCCCTCCAGAAATTCTAGCCGTTGCCCTCAGTTTGACCAGTTTTCACTTAGGCCGGAAGTTCCGGTTGGGCCGGAAGTTCCGGCTGCCGGAACTTCCGGGCAAACCTCCGGCCAACCACAGAACACTTTTGCTTCGAAAAAAGTCGGCCGGAAGTTTTAGGCCGGAACTTCCGCCCTTGGGCCGGAACTTCCGGTCCAAACCGGAACTTCCGGCCAGTATAAAACCTGAGCATTTCCACAAGCATCAATCTTCTTTGATTGTGAACTTTGAACCTGTCACAAGCTAAACATACTGTTAAACACGGCTTGTGTTGTCATAATCACCAAAACAAGATTACGGGCAAGTTTGCCCTTTCAATCTCCCCCTTTTTGGTGGATGATGACAACACAAGAAAAAGATTTGCAACATATAGACGGGCTCCCCCTAAGCATGTGCATAACTTGATAAGATGCATTTGAATACAATATGCACATAACTTAGGATCAACACTCCCCCTATATTTTACAAGTCAAGCAAGTAAACAAGTAGACATAGAAACACAACATAGTCTTTACATAAAAGTTCACAAAAGGTTCCACATGTCTTACCACATGCATAAGATAGGAGGTTCACACACACATAAAAGGTTCAACAAAGGCGACAAATACAAATAACCGGAGCACAAAACATAACGGAAACAATAAAAGACGAGACTTTGTGCTCCACCCATGCAAATCCCGCAACCTAGGAGATAGACTTCTCCCCCTTTGGCATCAAGACACCAAAAAGGGAAAAGAAAGCGAATCTAACGTCCCTCACTCATCATCCGACGAGTCCGTCGCAAGCTCCGCATCATCCGGCACATGAGTAGTCCACTGAACTGTCGCGTTGTTCCAATGCTTGTATGGAAGGTGTGGAGGAGGAGGAGGACAGTTGGGGACCTTGAGATGCTGCATCATCTTGTAATCATTCATAAGACCCTGGTGCCTCTCCACTGACGCGTGAAAGTTCTCTTTGTGAAGGCAAACATTCATCCTTAATATCTTGTCAAGTGCACGCTGAGCCCATGTGCGTTGCTTGGGTTGACCGGGCTTCTTCACTCTTGGATCACTTGGGATATGAGACCCACTAGCTCCATCATCGGTGGCCATAGGACCTTTATCCTTGTTGAGATTGAGATGAGCAACCTTCTTGTGCATCAAAACAGGCTTATGAATAATGTCGCAGCCGAGGGCTGCATCGGGGTTAAGCACATCATGATCTCCAAAAGGGAACTTGGACTTGATGAGCCTCATAATGTAAGGAGCATATGGAGGCACTTTCCTTCCTATCACAGCATCATATATCTCATTAAAAATGAAGTCCATCACATCAATAGGAAAGGCATTCGCTTCGGGATCATCTTCCATAAAAACATGTGAGCATAGACCATGAGATTGACAAGACCACCACGGATTTCATTGTTGTTGCCTCCACTTGGAGCAATAGTGTGGCGGAACATGCGAAGCAAGATGTCATAAACGGGAAGGAGTCCCGTTGTGCTGCCAATCACTCCATCATCAGCATATAGATCACTCATCTCATTCTTATCATAAGCAGCCCCTTGAATGTGCATGCGTTTACCGGAAGCCCTGGTGCAGCTAGCAAACCCATACCGGTGTCCATCATGCTCAAGAGCATCAGCAAAGTCATGAAAGTTGGCGGAGAGCTTGTGATTGCCGCACATCCAAGTCATACCACGGGCAGGAGTCTTGTCAAACACCACAGTGGAATAGAACTGATGAATCATGTGGATGTTGTAGTCGGACTGAATCTCCATCAGAGGACGCAAACCAAGAGCCTCCACCACAGCTACAGCCCCACCAAAGTATGCTTGTTGCTTCTCCAAGTGTTCAAAATCAATGGGCTGCATAGGGCACACCTTGTGCTTGCCAAGCTTGCAATATACCTCCTTGTACAGCACCTCTTGCTCAACATGATAGAAGCAAGAGTCCAAATCAGGGTCACGCTCGCCTTCATTGGTGAAGGCTAAGCGCCAAGGAATGAAGTCCCTTTGATGCTTAGGAACAACAGGCACGGGTGCTTTTTTCTTCTTCTTTGACATAGGTTTCTTCGACACAGGGGCAGCAGCAGTCTCACCACGAACAAGATCATCCTCTCCTCCACTAGTGGGACGGGACCGGGAAGCGGTACGCTTGGCAACAGCTCGACGGACACGAGAGCCACTAGGTGCTGAGAACAGATAGAAGATAGCATAAGATAAGTGCTCAAGTCAGATGATAAAAGAAACAAGAAACAAGTGGATTGAATGTTAGCATTTTTCCTGTTTCAGGGCGGAAGTTCCGGTCGCAGCGGAAGTTCCGGCCAACCGGAAGTTCCGGCCAAGCCGGAAGTTCCGGTTTGCACGGCTGCGAGAGGAACAAGAACCTCAAACAAAAAATTGCTAACAAAAATCAAATCGTTTCTAGTATATGTTAGGGCAAGCCTAGAGGATTGTTTTCACCAAAGGAATTCAAGTAAAAGGCTCTATTTCTACTAGGTTAAACGAAAAGTGCATCTCGTCCTAGATGTGAAATAGAGGAAAGTACCGGCATCCATGGTGAAAACCGCTTGGAGGAACGGGATCCCCTCGTCGAGGAGATGCAGATCCGACCGGAAGCCGGAGGAATCCGCGGCGGAAGGCCGCGGTGGAGATGGGGTGGTGGGGAGTTCCTGGGCGAGGAGAGAGAGAGCACGGGCGCGGGGGTGGAAGAACTGCTCGGAAGAAACAGCCCACCCCGCGGCCTGGCATAAAAGCGCCCAGAACACTTAACCCGGAAGTTCCGTCTGAGCCGGAAGTTCCGGGTAAAGTTCCGGCAAAACCTCCGGGCAAAAACAGAACAGTTTTAGCCCGGGGACTTAGCCGAAATTTTGACTGAAACTTTCGGGCGCCGGAGGTTCCGAACCAGATACAAAATTCCGAGGTACCCCCACTACCACAAACTCCGGAAAGGCAACAAATGACTTGAGCAAGAGTTTTAGCATGTTTTTAAGGAAGGAGCAAAGCATGGCTTGGGATAGAAATAGTCACTGAAATGGTACTTCACACTCAAGCTTTATAAGAAGCAACAAAAAAACCATAACAACCAAGATTTGAGTGTGTTTTCCATGAAAACCTCGAAAAAGTAAAGAAATCCAAATAAACTCCATAAAGATCAAATCTTCACAAAGAAGATGGCGGTGGCCTAAGCCACCATGTATGAGTGTATGTGGTGTGACACCGCGAAGATATATCTTGGTTCACCGCCACTACTCGTCATTTAAGCTCACAATTCATAAAATGAACAATATAGAGACAAAATGAGTTCTTACTATCGGCATAATGGGGGGAGGGATAGTCCAATGGATTAGGACCGCACTCCCCCTATGTCCATGCCTACACCTAAACCAAACATATAGCTAAGATATAGGTGTGTATGCAAGATATTCAAGCGACGCTCCCCGAATCGATGATATTTAGCTCATGCCTCAAATAAGTGAACCTTGCTTCATCAAGTGGCTTCGTGAACATATCGGCAAGTTGGATCTTCGTGGGAATATAACCAAGCTCAATATCACCCCGGATGATGTGATCACGGATGAAGTGATAGCGAATCTCAATATGCTTCGTTCTTGAGTGCTCCACCGGGTTGTGGCCAATCTTGATAGCACTTTCATTGTCACATAAAAGAGGCACTTTGTCACAATGGACACCGTATTCCTTTAAAGTTTGCCTCATCCACAACAATTGAGTGCAACAACTAGCGGCCGCCACATACTCGGCTTCGGTGGTGGAGAGAGATATGCAATTTTGCTTCTTAGAAGACCAACTCACCAAGGACCTACCAAGGAATTGGCAAGCCCCGGAAGTTGATTTCCTATCATCCTTGCAACCGGCCCAATCCGAATCCGTGTAACCGGCAAGAGAGAAAGTTGAGCCTTTAGGATACCACAAACCAAACCTTGGGGTATGAACCAAATATCGAAAGATTCGAAGAACCGCCGTTTGGTGGCTTTCTTTGGGAGCCGCTTGGTACCTTGCACACACTCCTACACTCAACACAATATCGGGTCTAGATGCACAAAGATAAAGCAAAGAACCAATCATAGAACGATAGAGCTTTTGATCAACATCCTTATCTTTACCCTTTGGATTAAGTTCAAGATGACACTTGGTGTCCATAGGAAACTTCTTCTCTTTAGCATTTTGCATCTTGAACCTCTTGAGCATGTCTTGGATATATTTGGCTTGAGAGATGAAGGTCCCTCCACTCAATTGCTTGATCTCAAAACCAAGGAAGTACTTCAACTCTCCCATCATGGACATCTCGAACCTATCGGTCATAAGCTTTGAAAATTCATCATTAAAAGCTTTGTTAGAAGAGCCAAATATGATATCATCAACATAAAGTTGGCATATGAAAAGCTCCCCTTTAACCCTCTTGGTAAAAAGAGTGGGATCGATTTGCCCCACTTCAAAGCCACGGTCTACCAATAGCTCTCTTAGGTGCTCATACCAAGCACGAGGTGCTTGTTTGAGACCATAGAGCGCCTTATCAAGTTTGTAGACATGGTTAGGGAAGTGTGGATCCTCAAATCCCGGAGGTTGCTTAACATATACCAACTCCTTTAAAGGACCATTAAGAAAGGCACTTTTCACATCCATTTGTTGCAACTTGAAATTATGATGTGATGCATATGCAAGAAGGATACGGATGGACTCAAGGCGAGCCACGGGAGCATAGGTCTCTCCAAAATCAATGCCTTCAACTTGAGAGAACCCTTGAGCTACCAATCTTGCCTTGTTCCTCACAACCATTCCATGCTCATCTTGCTTATTCTTGAATATCCACTTGGTGCCTATAACATTGAGGCAATCTTTTGGCTTCTCCACTAGATTCCACACTTTGTTGCGCTTGAAGTTATTGAGTTCTTCATGCATGGCTTCCAACCAATCCGGATCTTCAAGAGCTTCAAAGACTTTCTTTGGTTCCACCATAGAGATGTGGCTTGATGTTCATTGAAATTTGCCAATTGTTTTCTTGTGGTGACCTTGTTCTTGACATTAACAATGATATTTCTAGATGAAGACTCTTTCTTCTCCAATCCTTTTTGACTCTTGCTATACGACGGGTTTCGATATCCTCATTGATGCGAGGAATTTCGCTTGATCATCTTGATCATTTGAGTCCCCGTCTTGACCGGAGTGTTGACCTTGATCATCTTGAAGCTCATCTTCAACAAAGGAAGGAGAGGGTTGATCTTGGTCTTGACCTTGGCTAGTGTTGACAATAGGAGAACTTGGTTCTTGAATAGCCTCTTGGTCAACTTGAGGAGGGCCTTGAACTTGTTCTTGGGTAGGTGCATCATTTGCTTCCATAGAAGGTGCAACTTCAACTTGTGATGATGGATCTCCACATGAGTGGAGCTAGGACTTGCTTGAGGAGGCTCATGATGGATTTCAATGGGGCGATGGAAACCAACCCCCATTCTTCTTATTGCTTCTTGAGGTTCCTCATTATCTACATCACAAACATGAAATTGCGCCACTTGGGAGCCGTCATTCTCATCGAACCTCACATCACAAGATTCTATGACTTTCCCAACGGTCTTGTCATAGACTCTATAGGTGTGAGATTCGGCACCGTAACCAACAAAAACACCCTCTAAAGCTTTAGATTCAAATTTAGACAAACGAACACTTTTGTTCTTATAGAAACACTTACAACCAAAAACTCGGTAGTAGGAGACATTGGGCTTGTTGCCGGTGAGCATCTCATAAGATGTAAACTTCTTGCCAACACGAAAGAATAACCGGTTAGATGAGTGACACGCCGTGGAGATAGCCTCGGCCCATAAGAATAGCGGAGACTTAAACTCCGCCAACATAGACCTTGCCATATCCATGAGAGTCCGGTTCTTCCTTTCGGCTACACCATTTTGTTGAGGGGTATATGCAGCGGAATATTGATGACGAATCCCCTCTTCACTAAGAAACTCATTTAAGGTGTAGTTCTTGAACTCGGAGCCATTATCACTCCTAATGACCAAAATAGGGACATTGTATTGGCGTTGAACAATATTGGAAAAGTCGATGATGGTTTGTTGGGTTTCATCCTTCGTCTTGAAGAAATAAACCCAAGTAAATCTTGAATAGTCATCAACAATCACCAAACAATATTTCTTCCCACCAAGACTAGGTTGAGGCACGGCACCAAAGAGATCAACATGAAGAAGTTCCAAAATCCTCGTTGATGAAATAATGGTCTTGCCCGGATGGGGAGAATCATGCATCTTTCCTTCAACACAAGCCCTACAAAGACGATCTCTAGAAAAAGAAACATCCTCTTTTAGTCCAAGAATGTGGCCACCCTTGTGAAGACTTTGCAAAGTTCTCATGTTGACATGGGACAAGCGGCGATGCCACAACCACCCCACGTCGGCCTTTCCGAATAGGCATATTGCTTGAGTGTTGGTAGACCCCGAAAAGTCTACCACAAACAACTCATTTTCAACATACCCAACGAACATGACCTTTAGAGTCTTGCTCCTCAAGAGTACCACCATATCAATAGTAAAATGGACATCAAAGTTCATCTTATTAAGAGCACGAACGGACATAAGATTGTAACCTAGAGACTCAACAAGCATGACATTTACAAGGGTGATATCCTTGCAACTACCACCTTGCCGAGACTCTTTACCTCAGCTTTTGAATTATCACCATAAGAGACGGTTATTGTATAATCTAGATTTGGTCTCAATCCGTCATAATCTCCTTGCTTCCGGTCATATGACTAGTGCATCCACTATCAACCACCCATTTAGATCCACCGGAAGCATAGTCCTACAAGAAATCATTGCTTGGATTTAGGTACCCATTTCTCAATGGGTCCTCTTTGGTTAGCAACAAGGGTCTTAGGACCCAAATAGAGTAATCAATGTAACCATCATATGGACCAACATATTGAGCATAAACATCCCCATAATAATCAACATAAAGAATATAGTTGGGGTTGTTATGCCCCGCAAAGTCACTACGAGTGGTCTTGCCCCTTGTGGCACTACCACCCGCAATGGAAGTCTCGGCTTGTGCGGGCTTGGTCTTGATCTTCTTGTTGTTGCCCACTTTCTTCTTGGGCTCGGCTACATAACCAAGACCCTCCTTCCCTTTGTGTGGTTTTTGCTCAAATAAGTAAGCAATACCCTTATCTTTACCTTTGGGAATAGAGGTCTTGGCACTAACATTTTCTTCAATAACATTTTCATGAACACGAGGAAGAATAGATATGCTAGTTGAGCTAGATTTAGAAAGTTGAGTTTGAAGTTGCTCATGAGACTTGACTAAAAGGGAGTGAGTTGTTTCCAAGGCCTTGTGAGCCTTGTCAAGCTTCTCCATATCCTCAAGAAGTCTAGCATTAGCAACCCCAAGTTCAACTTTCTCCTTTTTAAGCACTTTATATTTAGCAACGACATGATCTCTATCCTTAATGATTTTATTAATGATATCATCATTTTTAGCATCAAGAGACTCAAGTCTTTCCTCAAGAGAACATCTTTCTTCACTCTCTTCATCAAGAGAGGCATTCAAGGATGCTACGGAAGCATTCAAAGAGGCAATGGTGAGAGAATCCTCTCTCTCAATCTTACTCTTTTCTTGAAGAAGTTCTTCGGCCGCACATAGTTGTCTCATGAGAGACTCAACATGTTCCTTAGCTTCACCTTGCAAGTTAGTCATGAAAGTATCGAAAGCAACAAGTTCTTTCTTAATCACAAGACTAGATTGATCACTCATTTCATGCATAGTCTTGGGAGAAGGAGATGATACCTCGGTGACATTAGCCATGAGGCAACGAGCGTTGTTGGTGGAGAAGTTCTCATTGGGGGATTCAAAGAGAGAAGATGATGAAGTTGATACAATAGCCAATGCGGCTACCTCTTTAGTAGGTGCATCTTCTTGTGCCACCAACACAATTCTTGGTGCCTTCTTGAAGAAAGGCTTCCTTGGTCTTGCGGGCTTCTTTTGGATCAACTTTGAATGGTCCTTGGGGATGAGCTTCCCACCATTTTGCTCTCGGTTCTCATAAGGACACTCTCTTATGTAGTGGTTCTTGTCATGACAATTGTAGCACGTCTTCCACTTTGAGGCTAGCTCTTTCTTCCCACTTGAGTTGTTCTCTTTATCAACCTTGGCTTTAGCTTTTGCCGGGTCTTGCCAAAACTCTCTTGTGGCAAGAGCTATATGACCATTTAGAGCCGGTTCAAGATCATTTGGAGCAATGTTGCTTGGGCACGCTTCAACCTCATCAAGACATACCACCTTGGCCTTCAAAGCAAGTGAGGGGCCTTGTTTCATCCCCATGGCCCTAGCACGGCTATCTTCGGCATTCTTGGTGGCAACCTTGGAGGCTTGCACTTCTTGCATAACTTCATTGGATGTCATTTCGTTGTAGTTGTGTCTTCCTTGAATGGCCTTCACCTCGATGGGCTCGGAAGGCAAGAGAGCATTCACATACTTCCTCTTGACATAAGCATCATCCACATAGGTTGCCCCCACATCAAAGAAGGCCTTTGCAAGAGTCTTGAGTCTTCCATACATGTCTTCATGAGTCTCATTGTCAAACATGTAGAAGCCTTCGGCATCATTGCTCAAAGACTCATATCGGTTTCTCTTCATGCTTTCATTCCCAAGAAATGCAACCTCAAGACAATTCCAAGCTTCTTTGGCGGTGGTGGCATTGAGAACATAATGCTTGTCACTTTCACCCACTGAAAGTTCAATCATATGGAGTGCGGAGGCATTGAGTTGCTTTTCGGCAAATTCTCTTCTTGTCACATTGCTTGGATCCGCAACCTTGTACCCATCTTCAATGATCCTCCAAAGCTCGATAGAGGCACTGTTAATATGAGATTTCATTGAGCGTTGCCAACTAGCAAAGGCTAATGCATTAAGCTTAGGTGGAGGACCAATGGGGTTTATGCGGGTGGTGATAGGTGGGTCGATAGGGTACCATCCCGGAACGTTATGGTACTCTTCCTTCCCATCTTCATGCTTGGTAGGAGGAGGAGATGGTTTAGATCCGGAGGTGGTTTCCACCCCTTCTCATTTTTCTTTTTACCCTCCTCGGAATCACCTTCATCGGAGTTAGAGATACCCTCTAGTGGGATGGTTTCCGAAACCTTGGCATTTGTGAGTTTCATGAGCATGTCACGCAACTCATCAAATTTGACATTCATGTCATTCATGGACGATGTCAATGTTGTTTCCAACGATTTGATATCGGCCATGGATGCCATGGTCTCTTGGCCTTGGCAAGATCGGCCTCATCCTCACTTTGTGTCATACTTCTCTTAGGCGGTTAAACCCAAAACAAGAGAGCCTAGCTCTGATACCAATTGAAAGGATCGGTATGACACCTAGAGGGGGGGGTGAATAGGTGCTACTCCAATTTTAGTCTTTTTCAATTTAGGCTTGACACAAAAGGTAAATTCTCTAGATATGCAACTACGGTGAATTTACCTATATGACAAGCTAGCAACTAAGCACGATATAATAAGGCGGTAAACAAGGATAGAGGTAACCGAAGTCAAAGCACGCGGAGACACGGATGTAATCCCGAGTTCCTCCTTTTTAGGGGAGTACGTCTCGTTGGAGAGGTGTGAACCAACACAATGGTTCAACGGCCACAAAGGCCTCACCCTCTTCTCCGGTGAACCGCACCACAAAGGTTTGGTTCACTTCAACTATCGGAAACCTTCGAGGCGGAGTCCGGAGCCTTTACAACAACGATTTGGGGCACAACCCACAAAGGATTGGGGGCTCCCAAACAGCTACAATCTGTCACAAAGACAATCAAGTGAGTACAATAGGGGGCTAGGTTTTCCTAGTGGAAACCCTAGCAAATGGTCCCTCAAGTGAATGAGGGGGAAATGACAAACGGCTCGGTGAAGATGTAGATCGGGGCCTTCTCCTTCAATCCTCCAAAGATCAACAAGTTTGGGTGGAGGGATTGGGAGATCTAGTGATTCTTGAGCTTGCAACAATGGGGATCTTGAATTCTGGGCGAGCTCTTTAGCTGGAGGAAGGTGGAGGGGTATTTATACCCCTCCAGAAATTCTAGCCGTTGCCCTCAGTTTGACCCAGTTTTCACTTAGGCCGGAAGTTCCGGTTGGGCCGGAAGTTCCGGCTGCCGGAACTTCCGGGCAAACCTCCGGCCAACCACAGAACACTTTTGCTTCGAAAAAAGTCGGCCGGAAGTTTTAGGCCGGAACTTCCGCCCTTGGGCCGGAACTTCCGGTCCAAACCGGAACTTCCGGCTAGTATAAAACCTGAGCATTTCCACAAGCATCAATCTTCTTTGATTGTGAACTTTGAACCTGTCACAAGCTAAACATACTGTTAAACACGGCTTGTGTTGTCATAATCACCAGAACAAGATTACGGGCAAGTTTGCCCTTTCAGTATCTTGTCTCGTTCACATATCCTCGGCAGGCTATTACCTGGTTGTGTCCGTTGCAGCGGCCAACAGCGTGGAAGCGCGTGACCTTCCCACCTGACGGGGTGATTGGAATAGAAGCTCGGGAGGGGTGACGGGATAGCGGTCTTCGTTACCGGCCGCACCACAAATGGGCGGATATGTGTTGTGTGGAGAGGGCGGTGATTAGCTTTGGACTCACACCTGGCCCCATACCATGGAAGTATGGACAAGGATTGCAACTCGGAAAGGCAACAAGGCTGGGTTTCTCTCATGGGTAAAGTTACGCAGCTCTGCAGAGTCAACAACAAGAAACTGTGACTGTCACATCCGTGTTCCCGGAAGGAACTACAGAACGATGCGGGAAAGGCATCCCAAGTGATGACTAAAGACCCGTGGAGGCTGTGAGCATAGTTTTCTGAAAATAAAATGGACCCTTTCCTAAAAACATTTTCCAAAACCTGCATTATGTCAATGACCGTTGGTCATGGCAGTAGCTAGTGCATAAAACACCTTATCGCCTATAATTTGAACTTGCTGAGTAACGCTCGTGTTGCTCACCCTTTTCCCCGTTGACCCCCTGCTTAGATTTTGGAGCCATCAACGGAGTTGCCAGTTAACCATCACGACGTCAAGGAAGTATCCAACAAGGAGTCAAGTCTACCTGGTGAGGCTGGAAGGAGCCAACTGCTACTTCACCAACAGAAGAACAACGACAACAGTGACAATGGTGGAGCAACAACAATATTATCAATGGCATACATGATGACCACTTTGCCAATGAAGGAGACAACAACTATTGGAAGGAGGAGACAACTTGGATAAAGACATTCCCGATGGATTAGAGTAGGGCTGTGACAACAGCAGTAGTGGAATAGGAATTAGAGATAGAGCTGATATCCAGCTTAGTGATACGAATTGGATCTTTTTGATGTTTCATTTGCACGAGACCTACTTCTATCTATAAAGAAGGTTCTCGAGATTTTGTATTGAATAGTGTTGTAATACTATAGTGTTACCTTGGACCGGCTATGTTTCTGTTGTACTACTCTGAGGGATGTAATATTTGCAGAAAGGTCCTTCCGTGAGTGTTATATCAATGACTTGTACACTACAACATGCAGTGGTGTGCTGGGTCACCGCAGATGGTATCAGAGCAAAACGACCTTAGGATTAAAACCCTTTTAGGAGACTTGTAGGTTGGTAAGACTATAGGAAGTTATCTTATCTAAACCATATCTTTCTACAACTATGATGGTTATTCACTTGAGAATACTACTGTTATACTTGTATAGATCTTCTTACTCGACTAAAGTAAATCTTCCTGACTATTCTTCTATAGGTACTTATCTATCTTACTTGTTTTTCAACCTGGTGGGACAAGTTGAAGCTAATTTCTACCAGCTAGTATCCCAAATAGATTTACATTCAAGTCAGTGTTACCTATATGATATCATTGATAACACCATCTTATGAAGATATGTGTTAAAGTAGAACCCTATCGTAAGTTTGTGGAGGGTGAAGTTAGAAGAGGTTACATGGTGGTGAAGAATCATCCACAATCAACCATGGAGAGTATGCCAATACCCTAATGATTCAGTTTTACGGGGGAATCACTAAAGTATAGTATAGATTCTTAAGAAATTAGGAGATGGCATAAATAATGAAGGAAGCTACAATACTACTTATGGTGTGCAATCAGCAATTACATGAAGGATCCAGAGATGCCAAGGGATGTTTGTTCAAGCCAAATGGAGGATTCAATCTACATGAAGTTTAGTTTCCTACGTAACCAAGTCAGCCCACAACTACTCTTTGAGTACTTTGTCTTAGCATTATCCCTTTGCAAATGGGCAATTGGGGTAACTACTGAGTCAAAGAGTTGTTAGAATATGACTATAAGGTGATATAAACCTATCATGTAGTGTATAGCATCTAAGCCTGGGTACTTGAGATGTTTTTACTCAAAGTACTGCTTACTTTACGGGCTTATGTTGCATGTTTGCTATATAACTATATTTGGATTTATTGGATCTTATTGGATTTTTGATTGACTAGGTTGGTACATGAAGTTAGGAGTTAATGTACAATGGCATGATTGTCACATTGATTTCTTTTCTTGATGTTACTGATCTAAAGGTAGATAGTATTCGTGTAAGGGAGAGATGAGTTATTAACAAGATGAGACAGTAAAGAAAGCTCATGAAGAGAAGGAAATCCAGAAGACAGAAGTCAATAAAGCTACGAATATGGAATGTGAAGAGTGTCACGTCATATTTGGATATGGAGGCATATTCCACCAGTACACAGAAGGATGGAGGAACGAAGTAAGTTTGACCAAGATTATTACAATAAGTTGGATGAAGTTCTAATTAAGATGATGTTGGGAAAGCTACATGAAGAAGCATTACCAAGAAGGAAGATTATGAAGTTCTTGCATATTAAGGCATGAAGTTTATCCATGGAAGTCCAAGATCAAGAAGGAAGAAGGAAAATATGAAGGATACATATGGAGTTGTCATAACTTGGTGGAAGAGATTAATGTTGGAGTAATACAGAGATATTGATAATACTTGGATTGAGTTCCAGAAGAAGTTTAGCAACACTTATGTGTCTAAGAGTATTATAAGGTTGACGATAAAGGAGTATGAAGACTGGAAGAACATGGATATTCCAGTTTTAATGGAATAAAGGAGAAATTGATCGTCTATTGAGAGGCATTACTAGAGATGGAAGCGGTAAAATTAACTGCCAAACACGAGTTCGTGATTAGAATTTGGATATATATAAGGAATTTTTTTTGTTGAATATACAAACAGATTACAAGAAAAGGTGAATGAGAAAGTCATCCGAAAAATGATGATAAGTCAGAAAGGGATGGCAGAAGTAAAGTACTTGGATGAAGGCACGTGGAGATTTCAGATAAGACATATCAACCATGTCAAGAAGTGCAATTACAGAGTCCAATGTTCAAGAGAATATTAGGACCATGAGGGAAGAGTTTGTTTTGTCATGAATAGATGACAACTCAAGAAGGTGGACCAATTTGGATGAAGTCACCTCACCACATATGATGTCGATGTACCAAAGTCAAAGTTTATATCTCGAGTAATGGTGGAGAAAGATGTATTACCAAGACAATTGACATCTGAGCTGACCACTCGGATGATGGAAGATGCAATCAAGGCGAGTTACATGGTCAAACAAGTCACAACTGTTTGGAATTAGTCTGAAATATTAGAAAGGAAGGAAATGATATGTCAGCTGAATTTTACATTGACGACCAACATCATATTCGAGTATGGAGTTAAGATATCATCCATTTGCACAAGTTCCTGTGTGCAATTCTTTTCTTGAGACCATCGGATGAGCCAACTGGAATTCTAGCCATAGTAGGAATCCAATTTATCGGAGTATTACTTTGGTTGTTCACAATATGGTGGATATACCATGTATTCTTCGGGAAACTGTTGGATATATTGGAATAGTTAATATCTATTTATCAGAGAACGATACTGGGTATTCACAACATGGTGGATATACCATGTGTTCTTTGTGAGACCATGAGGCACATATACTGGAAGTTTAAGCACCAAGAAGGATCACGAAACTTGACTGAATGAAGCCAACAGAATTAAGCTCAACTGACAGAGGGTCAGAACGGAGGAAGACTTTGAGAATTCCAAGGGGGAGAGTAAACAAATGTATGGAATAGTACTTGGTAGAAGATGACGCGGAACCCAAAAGGAAGACTTTGACTGAGACAAGACTGAATTGGTTATTAATGCTCTAAAAGTTCTTCAAGAAAGACGAGCATTGTTGAAAATCCTTGATAAATTATGAAGCCAAGGAAGAAGTTAAGAGTCGAAGGATGAAAATTTTAAGGGATTTAGTGGTCATAGAAGCTATGACTAAATGATCTAATGGAGAGCAAACAAATGAGACCTGAATTCATTGATGGGGAAATCTAGATACCTATTCGTTGAATCTAATTGAGATCAGGATCCGAGGGGATTGATGCCAAAAGGTTTGTACCCCTGATTACAATTGATTGAAGAGAAGAAAGAGTAATCAAAGTTGGATAGATAAAGGTGTCTACTACATTTGGAGGAAGCAAATTACAAAGAGCAAACTATGTTCTATAAGACATTTTAAGAATAGTTACCTCATATTCTCGAGCAAAAGGAGATGAGCTTTACCATCAGAAGTGAGGTCTTCTTAGGCTCATGATTATAAGGAAGGGTACCACCTGGAGATCATATAAGGATGTAGAAAGGATCTTCGACAGAGGGTATAAAGCCATAGTAATGCAAGAAGTCTGAATTGGATGACGTGAGAGACATGAAGGTGTAGTAAGATCACTAAAATTGATCAAATAATCAATGAAAGCCGATAAATGGATAGTATGGATCCATGGAGGATGGACATAAGGAATTTTGGACAAGGGATCACCTAAATCTACGTCCACGTCAGGAAGGAATTGAGAGAATCATTATCTGTAGAAGTTCTTTCTACCTTACTCTACGCGAGAGAGTCGAAACTTCGGGACGAAGTTTAGTTTAAGGGGGAGAGGATGTAATACCCCACAGTTTAGAGAGTCGGAAGGATAGAAATATGATTTGTGCATTTGCATAGCATGCATCTGAAAATGCGGGAAATTTTGGCGCGTTAAATTAAACGATGCAAAGTGATCGATGTTTCTCTCGACACGATGAATTATGGTTTAGATCATCTGGTGGAGTGCGATAAACTTCGACATGATCTTTTTAACAACTAAATTGAGACGAGAATATTTAGTCGAGGCAATCCAGAATTGGACATGACCTTTCCTAATTCTCGATATTTCTAGTCACAATTCAATAACATGACATGTTCATAGTTTAAACACTCATAGAAACAATAAATTCAAATCCCCATATCTAGGATCATCTCATTACATCATTCATCCAAGTATCATCTCACAAGAATGAGTTTAACACCTCAATTCATCATCTTATCTCACACACTGAAATAACTCATTTTACATCCATCCCAAATACAATGTGATATTCAAATGTCCAAAGTCTATTTAAGTTACATCATATGGAATTTAAATACAAGATCAAAAATGAAAGAATCAATATTACAAGTTTAATCGAATATGTACATATCTCATCCAAATACAAAGGAAGTTACAAAAGATTAAAAGAAAAGCCTAGCTAAATCTTTATCTTCTTATTTTTCCAATCTTCATCTTCAATTCATTTCCTGCAAAATAAACAAAGACAATAGGAAAGGGGTTGTGATTAAAATGTTTGCCTTCACCACAAGGGTGAGGCAATTTAATATTGGAACTTAACTAATGAATATTAGGAACTTGTCCTAATATCCAAATATTGACTAGAGGGATCAATTTTGAATCGAAGGCAACAATGGATCATATTTTGGATCATCCTAAGGCAACTAGGCAACAAGGGACAAAAGGCAACAATAATCCAATTGAGAGAAGGTACAAAAGGCAACACTGATTCAATGAGGCATATTCATCTGATCCATATCTATTTATCATAGGCAACATATTAATCCCTCTAATCTAGTCAAGTTCCTAATCAAGAAAGCCCACATAAAAATATTTCTCCAATGGTATTAATTACCAAGGAAGAAAGAGAGTTAATTGTAAAGCCCACAAATCTGAAATTGAAAAGCCCACTTGATCACCACCCATAACTTGGAAAGCCACCAATTTCTCACAAGCCCACAAAAGAGAATAAGCCCACAAGTCCATCTAGCAACAAAAGCCACTTGGCTTGCCCAAGAATAAATCCTACAAAGAGATAATACCAAGCTTGAATGGATAAGCTTGCCACATAGGAGAGTTATCCACAAGCAAAATATCTCACATTACTTGAACCCTAAGGAATGCCCAAGCATGAGAGCTTGACAACCAAGCACCTTACTCACCAATGCAAATGAGGAGTCACCTAGTTGTGTGTCACCACCACAACAACCAGCCAGTAGTTTATAAACAACACCACAACCATCCTAGCAAATTCATTTGTCACAAAGACATTTTCAAGAAGCAGCCAGCAGCACACACAATTCACAGCAACCACAACTCACACATTATACAACCATCAGCACACCCATTTCTATCTGTTCTTCCACAAGAACAAGCACAACCAAGCACTACTCATGGAGATCACCTAATCCATCCACCACAAGCCATTTCAGCTAGCAATTAAACTCTAGGAAAAGTCAAGCAGCAAGGAGGAGACGGTAGAACCACAAGAAGCAGCAAGGAGGAGACGGTTGAACCTTGGAGCAAGATCAGAGCTCTTCCGTAGCTCTAGCTGCTCTACAATAGAGGTTGATTCATAAGTGCTAGTGAGAGGCTAAGCAGGTTCTGTAAATGACAGAATCATGCTAGAGTGTTCATTTTAGCATCTGTTCTTAACAGAGCCTTGCACTGCAAGGTAGGGTGCTATAGGAAAATAAATTGCACCACAGAGAACTTCTGTTTTGTGCAAGAAATAGGGCAGAGAGATGTAAGGGAGTGAAGTTGTGTGCTTTAGCATTTGTTTGAGCATTGGAGGCAAGGGAAAAAGGCAACAGTGTAGTATATGTTCGTATTTTGTTTTTAACAAAGCATCACACAAGCCAGTGAACCAGCAGAGCTGGATCAGCTGAGCTATGCACATCCTTACACATGGAAGAAGCACAGGAAAACATAAAAAGCATCTCTAAACAAGAAAGCCACTGTGTAACTCCAAATGGAGGCATCACAGCAAGCAAAACATGTCTAAATTATGCTTAAATATTTCCTACATCATTACTAGACCATGCTCTAGTTCAGTTTGGATAGAATCATCACAAGATTCAATCTAAAAATCATTTCTCTTCATAATTGAGCGAGAAAGGTTCCCAACATTAATTCCAGAGGTCATGGAATGATCTGTGTACACTAGATCATCACCATTCATCTCATTCTTGATGCACAGAGAACAATCAGTGCATATCCGAGAGCAATGCATCAAGGAATCATATCCAGTTCATCCAGCACCTAAACAAATGAATGCATCCGTGACCAATCCATGTCTAGTTGTACCTAGAGAGTAGAGAGAGGAGAAGAAGTTTCTTACAAAGCGTCCATGGCCGTAGCTCCACGGCGGCGAGGCAGTGCCCGCGCTACCGTTGGAGGGGGCGTATGGAGGTCGAGGATGAGCACCACCGCACCACGGCGGCACAGGGGCGAAGCCCTGCGCCCAGCCATGGCAAGCACGGCGGAGCAGGAGGTCGCGGACGGCGGCGAATAGCGCGGCACCGAAACCCTAACCCTAGGGGATTGGGTTGTGCGCGGCCGCGGGAGGAAGTGGAGCACGAATCCCTCCGGTGAGGAGGAAGAGCGGAGTGAGGGGAGTCGTTTGCCCCACGCCACGGCGGCGGAGGTGGCCAGAGTTGGCCAGAGCAAGGCGGCGATGGCGCGGGCGACACGAACGCAGAGGAGGTCGAGCACGGGTTCGAACGCGAGAGAGAGAGAGAGAGAGAGAGAGAGAGAGAGAGAGAGAGAGAGAGAGGAAAGTGGCTCGGTCGGTTGACCCGACCCGAGCCAGGCCTGGTCTTTGACTTGGTTCAACCAAGTTGGACCAGGGGTACTTTTATAATTTCATGAATTTGAAAAATTCAAATCTCTCAAAGTACTCTAAAAATTCAAATAAATTCCTAAAAATACTTTAAAAATATCTACAAATATTAGCAGAAAATAAGCTATTTAAATAAAATACTAACAGGAATTTTTGAAAATTATTTCTTTGATTAAAAATCCAAAGATTCTTAAGTGGATTATTCTTTGGAATAATTTCTAAAAATTATTTTCTCAAGAAAAATAATCTGAGAAAATAAATACTAAGTTCAAAATAATATTTGAACTATACCAAGACTATCTTGTTACTCATCCTAAATCAAAAATATTCAAACTTAAATGAATTTTACACCAAATTCAAATATACAAAAATCAACTAAAAATATGCACATACTCTACAAAATATGAGGAATTTTTATGTAAGTTTTATTTGAAGTTTTGAAAAACATTTTATGGATGAAAAATTCAAGGATCCTTAAGTGGAAATGACTTGAAATTCTTTTTCAAAAACTATTTTCTTAAAAGAAAATAATATGGGAAAATAAAGTCTTGAAATTCAATTATATTGAACTATTTAAATTCAATCACTTTAAATTTATTCCTCATGAAAATTGTTGTCAAACACTTTAAATAATTAAAAACTCCAAAGCACTTGAAAAGTCTTAAATCCGCAGCTTGGGAATTTTGGGGTGACGATGCATATCATGATTATGCATAATAGCCTGCTGCTAGATTTATCCGTAGTCCTATCAGGATTACTTTGCTATTTCAGATTCAGGGTTTTACCGCAAACCCTAGAACCCCGAAGGGTTGAACGGCCATTTCTACCACAGGCAAGTTCATTCTTGCATGTCCGTTGAAATATTTTTATCAAGTACTTATAAAAGTAATATATTTATTCATCTGCATAAATAAAAAAACCTATTTTCGTATGATGTGAATTGCTATATATACTATGTTGGCTAGCAATGGAACCACGGATTGATGTTATGGTGGAGGTTCCATTGTACGGGAAAGTATATACCTAGATTAATTACCAATGTCACAGTGATCCTTGCGCCGTATTGAAGCGTTTACCATGAGATCTGCTATGGACGGTAAAAGTCAGCCGTATCTTCTCTCGTTCACATATCCTCGGCAGGTTATTACCTGGTTGTGTCCGTTGCAGCGGCCAACGGCGTGGAAGCGCGTGACCTTCCCACCTGACGGGTGATTGGAATAGAAGCTCGGGAGGGGTGGCAGGATAGCGGTCTTCGTTACCGCTGCGCCACAAATGGGCGGATATGTGTTGTGCGGAGAGGGAGGTGATTGGCTTTGGACTCACACCTGGCCCCAAACCATGGAAGTATGGACGAGGATTGCAACTCAGAAAGGCAACAAGGCTGGGTTTCTCTCATGGGTAAAGTTACGCAGCTCTGCAGAGTCAACAACAAGAAACTATGACTGTCCCATCCGTGTTCCCGAAAGGAACTACAGAACGCTGCGGAAAGGCATCCCAAGTGATGACTAAAGACCCGTGGAGGCTGTGAGCATAGTTTTCTGAAAATAAAATGGACCCTTTCCTAAAAACATTTTCCAAAACCTTCATTATGTCAATGACCGTTGGTCATGGTAGTAGCTAGTGCATAAAACACCTTATCGCCTATAATTTGAACTTGCTGAGTAATGCTCGTGTTGCTCACCCTTTTCCCTGTTGACCCCCTGCTTAGATTTTGGAGCCATCAACGGAGTTGCCAGTTAACCATCACGACGTCAAGGAAGTATCCAACAAGGAGTCAAGTCTACCTGGTGAGGCTGGAAGGAGCCAACTGCTACTTCACCAACAGAAGAACAACGACAACAGTGACAATGGTGGAGCAACAACAATATTGTCAATGGCATACATGATGACCACTTTGCCAATGAAGGAGACAACAACTATTGGAAGAGGAGACAACTTGGATAAAGATATTCCCGATGGATTAGAGTAGGGCTGTGACAACAACAGTAGTGGAATAGGAATTAGAGATATAGCTGATATCCAGCTTAGTGATACGAATTGGATCTTTTTGATGTTTCATTTGCACGAGACCTACTTCTATCTATAAAGAAGGTTCTCGAGATTTTGTATTGAATAGTGTTGTAATCCTATAGTGTTACCTTGGACCGGATATGTTTCTGTTGTACTACTCTGAGGGATGTAATATTTGCGGAAAGGTCCTTCCGTGCGTGTTACATCAATGACTTGTACACTACAACATGCAGTGGTGTGCTGGGTCACCGCAGAAGCCTCCGGTGATGATTCCCCTCTTCGGCAGGGTGTCGGGAAGAGGTTCTGAACCCTCCCGAGCTAGGGTTGACGGCGGCGACGTCTCTGAAACTTTTCGTGGATTTTTGCTCAGGCTCTTAGGGTTTTCGCGTCGGGGGAAATAAGTAGGCGAAAGGGCGGCGGCTGGAGACCCCGAGGGGCCCACACCACCCTAGGGCGCGGCAGAAGGGGGCCCGCGCCCTAGGTGCGTGTGGCCTCCTGGTCCCTCCTCTGTTGCTCCTTCGTTCCGTCAGGTGTGTTCTGGAAAAATAGGGACCCCCGTGTAGTTTCGTCCAATTCGAGAATATTTACAGACTAGCTTTTCTGGATATAAAAATAGCAGAAAACAGGAACTGGCACTTCGGCATCTTGTTAATAGGTTAGTCCCAAAAAATGTATAAAAGTGATATAAAGTAGATGCAAAACATGTAGCAATTGGTATAAAACAAGCATGGAACATCAAAAATTATAGATACGTTTGAGACGTATCAGCATCCCCAAGCTTAGTTCCTACTCGTCCTCGAGTAGGTAAACGATAAAAACAAAATAATTTTTGAGGTGACATGCTACTATCATAATCTTGATCATATAATATTGCAAGGCACATGTAAATGAATGAAGTGATCCAAGTCAATGGTCTATAATTTGCTATCAAATAGATAATGAGTAAACAATGAATCACACAAGCTAAACGTTTTCATGAATAGTACTTTCGAGACAAGCATCAAACAGTTTTGCATAAGTGTTAACTCATAAAGCAATAGTTTCTAATAAAAGGTATTTAATCAACACAAAGGAAGAATTTAGTTTCAGCATTTGCTTCAACTTTCAACATATTTATCTCATGGATATTGTCAACACAAAGTAGTATAACAAGTCCAATACATTGCATATAACGCATGTTGTAACAAAGTTGACACTAGTGTTTGCTTGTGGAAGACAGAAAGAATAGGAAAACTGACTCAACATAAAAGTAAAAGAAAGGCCCTTCGCAGAGGGAAGCAGGGATTAAATCATGTGCTAGAGCTTTTAGGTTTTTGAAAGCATATAGAGATTGCATAAAATATTTGATACTCCTCCCAACCTTGCTAACACAAGCCATGGCTAACCGAATCCTCGGGTGCCTTCCATCAATCACATACCATGGAGGAGTATCTATTTTTGAGAGGTGTTTGTTAATTGTCAACGAATGGTAGCGGGTGAGAACAGTATTCTACCTGTCGAACGGACTTTTAAGAGCGGCTCCCATGAAGGACGTTATTTCTACCAGCAAGGCAGATCATCCCTCTTTCTCTTTGGTTTACACACATTCAGGTATTTCACTGTTTGTCATTGCTTACTGATGAATCAGGGCAAAAGTGTGAAGAGAATTAATTGGTTAAAGTTGTAATTAATTGGGACTGGGCACCCCGTTGCCAGCTCTTTTTGCAAGTTATTGGATAAGCGGATGTATATGCCACTAGTCCAGGTGTAAAAGTCCATTCAAAAATAGAATAAAGAATAACCACACTAATTCCTCATGAGCTAGTAAACATTGACACAAAAAGGGAATAATAACATTTTGAATAATTTAAAGGTAGCACATGAAAAATTTACTTGGAGTGGCAAGGAAATACCACATATAGGTAGTTATGGTGGACACAAATGGCATGGATTTTGGCTCAAGGATTTGGATGCACGAGAAGCATTCCCTCTCAGTACAGAGTTTAGGCTAGCAAGGTTATGTAAGCAAACAAGAATATCAACCCGTACACCAAGTTTTATATGACAAACATATTGCAAACGTTATAAGACTTCATACCGTCTTCCTTGTTAACCAAACCCTGTTATTAGAAAATATCTAGACCTTAGAGTACCACCGATGCAAACCAAATTTTCAACAAGCTTTACGGTAGTTCTTCACTAATAGGCTTAACTCATGTGATGCACAATTTAATCATGATCTACTTGTTAACTCAAAACAATTGACAAGCATCAAGTTATCCATTTTAGTGATCTACAAGATTAAGCAAGTTTTTCCTTATACCAATTACCACATGCAACATTTTCTGAACCAACCAAACACCAATCAATTTATTTCATCAACTCTCCAAACAAATATAAGTGAAGCAAGAGAGTACTTTCTACAAAAGAAAGCTAATAGCTCTGACAAGAGATACATGAAAACAAGAGCTAAAAGCTGAACAGCGCTAGATATGAATACTCAACAAATATAAGTGAAGAATAGGAGTATTCTCATGAAAAAGCGGAGCGTGTCTCTCTCCCAATCAAGAATGCTAGGGTCCAGTCAAGCTTTATTGAAAATAAAAGTGCAATACTGAAAATAAAAGCACACAGACGCTCCAAGAAAAGCACATATGATGTGAAAGAATTAAAATATAGTTTCACTAGAGATGACCTGATAATTTTGACGATGAAGAAGGGGATGCCTTGGGCATCCCCAAGCTTAGACGCTTGAGTCTTCTTGAAATATGCTGGGGAGATCCATGGGAGCCTCCCCAAGCTTAAGCTCTTCACTCTTCTTGATCCTATTATATCATCCTTCTCTCTTGACCCTTGAAAACTTCCGTCACACCAAACTCAAAGTAGATCTCATTAGAGGGTTAGTGCATAATCAAAAATTCACATGTTCTATAAAGACGCAATATGATTTGTTACTTTAAACATTAGCTACAGCCACTGATGTTATGTGAAGCTCTTCCACCCAAAAAAGAATTTCACTCAACACTAGTAAAAGAGAGAATGCAAAATAAAAAGGCATAATCTGTCTAAAACAGAACAGTCCGCAAAGACGAATTTTTTCGAGGCACTTACGACGCTCAGATCGAAAACTCTGAACTAATGAAAGTTTCAGACATTCATAAAGATTACGCACAAAAATTTTTCAGATTTAATTAACAATCTGGTGATTTTAGGAATTTCGTACAGTGAACAGCAAAAATCTGTTTCTGCGCAGCAATCAAAATTAAGCATCTTAACATTAGAGGCTACTCTTGGCACAACAATGCGAGAAAATAAAGATACAAAGGAGTTGCTACAGAAGTAAACTCCTTGACTAATACTGAAAATAAAAGATAATGGGTTGCCTCCCAAAAGCGCTTTCTTTAATGCCTTTTAGCTAGGCATAGTGATTTTTATGATGCTCACATAAAGATGAGAGTTGAACATAAAAGAGAGCATCAAGAGCATATATAAAACATGTTTAAATCTAACACTCTTCCTATGCATAGGAGCCTTGTAAGAAAACAAGTAAATAAGCACAAAGTGACTAGCATAGGAAGACAAAACAAGTGCAACTTCAAAACTTTCAACGGACCATTAGGTCTTAAAGCAAAAATCATATAGAAGCAACACAAGAGAAAGCTCAAAACTTTCATCATAAAGAGAGGAAATTTAATAACATGAAGATTTCTATAACCATATTTTCCTCTCTCAAAATAATTTTCAGTAGCATCATGAACAAACTCAACAATATAACTATCACATAAAGCATGCTTTTCATGATCTACAAAACATAATTTTTATTAAGCTCAAAATAGTGGGGTTATCAAACCCACTTTTGACAATAATAGTATAATTAATATCATTAGGCAATATAGGACCATCATCAAGAGCATTATCATATATAACATTAGGGAGCACATTTTTACTTTCTGCAATTTCCTTTACTGAGTCAAGGAGGATTTTTTTCAAATTTATCAAAAGAGATATTTCAATAGAATCATCACATTCGACAATATAGCATTCTTCCTCTCCAAAGCTAGGGGACTAAAAATAACATTTTTATCAAAACCAGCTTCCCCAAGCTTAGAGCTTTCCATGGCATTAGCAATAATGGTGTTCAAAGAATGTATGCTAATAACATTGCTACTATCATGATTGTTATGCAAATAAATTCCATAGGCTTTTTAATTTTCTCTTCAAACACTTCATGTCCCAACTCAAGATAAATTTCATAAAGCTCTCTCATGTTGTTTTCAGCCATAGGACTAGTTTCAAGGAAAGTAACCATTGATAGCAAGTAAAGAGCTAGACATAATAACTAACAGAACAAAACAGAAAAAAATAAACTAAATGCAAGTAACTAATTTTTTTGTGTTTTTGATAATTGAAAGCAAACAAGATAAAATAAACTAAGCAAGACAAAAACAAAGTAAAGAGATTGGAAGCGTGAAACTCCCCTTGCAGAAGACTGCTGTCTCCCCGGCAACGGCGCCAGAAAAATAGCTTGATGACGTGAAACACACGTTCGTTGGGAGACCCCAAGAGGAAGGTATGATGTAGTCAGCAGCAAGTTTTCCCTCAGAAAGAAACCAAGGTTATCGAACCAGTAGGAGCAGCAACTCTTCAGAAGGTTGTTGTGCACGGCGCAATACGATCACACGTGGAATCTGCACACAACACAATCAAACTACTTTGCCCCAACGAAACAGTGAGGTTGTCAATCTCACTGGCTTGCTGAAAACAAAGGATTAAACGTATGTGTGGAAAATGAGTATTAAATTGCAGAGAATGAAAAAGGAACAGTTTGCAGTTTGTGGTTGTTTAATCAGTGTAAAAGAATGGACCGGGGTCCACAGTTCACTAGTGGTGTCTCTCCATAAAAGATAACTAACATGTTGGGTGAACAAATTACAGCTGGGCAATTGACGAATAGTGAGCGCATGACAATGCATATACATGACATGTTGACTACTATGATATTTAATTGGGCATTACGACATAATACATAGACCGTTATCCAACAGCATCTATGACTAATAATCCACCGCCGGGTTGTCATCCGAGTCCCCCGTTGGTATTAAGTTGCAAGCAACGGATAATTGCATTAAGTAAAGTGCGTAATGTAAACAAACACAT
Source organism: Poa pratensis (assembly GCA_947311845.1). Classification (NCBI taxonomy): domain Eukaryota; kingdom Viridiplantae; phylum Streptophyta; class Magnoliopsida; order Poales; family Poaceae; genus Poa; species Poa pratensis. The sequence goes on along the minus strand of CAMZMU010000060.1, from coordinate 29,334,974 downwards.
ATGCCCGTGGACATAGCATCGTTAGGTTATCCCTAGTGGCAACAGCACATCCACAACCTTAGAACTTTCTGTCACTGTCCCAGGTTAAACGGAGCATGAACCCACTATCTAGCATAAATACTCTCTCTTGGAGTTACAAGCATCTACTTGGCCAAAGCATCTACGAGTAACGGAAAGCATGCAAGATCTTAAATAACATATAAGATAGATTGATAATCAACTTGACATAATATTCAATATTCATCGGATCCCAGCAAACACAACATGTAGCATTACAATAATATGATCTTGATCATGTAGGGCAGCTCACAAGATCTAAACATGATGGCACAAAGTGGAGAGACAACCATCTAGCTACTGCTATGGACCCGTAGTCCAAGGATGAACTACTCACGCATCACTCCGGAGGCAGGCATGGCGATGTAGAAGCCTCCGGTGACGATTCCCCTCTCCGGCAGGGTGCCGGGAAGAGGTTCTGAACCCTCCCGAGCTAGGGTTGACGGCGGCGGCGTCTCGAACTTTTCGTGGATTTTGCTCAGGTACTTAGGATTTTCGCGTCGGGGGGAATAAGTAGGCGAAAGGGCGGCGGCTGGAGACCCCGAGGGGCCCACACCACCCTAGGGCGCGCAGAAGGGGGGCCCGCGCCCTAGGTGCGTGTGGCCTCCTGGTGGCCCTCTGTTGCTCCTTCGCTCCGTCAGGTGTGTTCTGGAAAAATAGGGACCCCCGTGTAGTTTCGTCCAATTCGAGAATATTTCCAGACTAGCTTTTCTGGAATACAAAAACAGCAGAAAACAGGAACTGGCACTTCGGCATCTTGTTAATAGGTTAGTCCCAAAAAATGTATAAAAGTGATATAAAGTAGATGCAAAACATGTAGCAATTGGTATAAAACAAGCATGGAACATCAAAAATTATAGATACGTTTGAGACGTATCATGAACCACCATCGAAATCCCACACATGACTTCACGCTCATGAGCATCTCGAGCAGACCCTGCATTAAGATATGCACCACATGAGCCAATGTTTACATACACTATCTCAACATTCACATACAAAATTTCACCACAACACACAAATACTCGTCTCACCCCCACATAAGAAAAACCCAACACACCATTTTACCTCAAAAGCTAGCGCGAGGATATCCTCCAACATCTACGCCTTACAGAACTCGATCTGCTCCGCCTTGACACTACCGAAACCCACCACAACCATCATAAACTCGTGTTACAAATGGTTGGAAAAGGCGTCATACACAACGAAATAGATAGAATATGTATCAGAGGTGGCAACGTATATACGAGGGTGATGAAGTCGACATCTTGTTCTCAACGAAAACCCACTCACGACCACATCCCACCTCAGCCTCTTCTCCTCCTCCTCTTGCTAAAGGTGGCCGTCGGTGGACGGCAGGATGCAGGGATCCCTGGGCCACATCAGAGGGGGAGAGAAATGAGCCACGACCACCATTCTTAGTCGCGGCTAGCATGGAGTTCGTCGTAATCGTCGTTACGGGTTAAGGAGGTGGACGGAGAAGCAACGCTACTGGGATCGAGCAACGACCGGGGCCATTGGTTATGGATGGAGGAGATGTGGTAGCAGCGACGCAAAGGAGGAGGCACATGGACAAGAGCCGAAGAGGCGACGCGATAGGAGGGGGGAGGATAGCGAATCAACCTGTAGTTGGATGGTTAGCAGAGTGGTTGTACCCCAACCCATAAGAGTTCATACTCCAGATTTGACACGTGTGAAAGTGTGGAAATTCTTTTAGCGCATGTACAACGCGAGCCGCCTGTGTAGGCGCTTAAATTTGTTTTTCCTAAAGTACTAAACCCTAAGCGTCTGAAGCTCCAACAGGAGGCGCTAGTTTGAGGCGCTAACTTTTCTTCCGAACGTCTGCGTAGCGTGCAAATCGTTTCGTGCTGGGAGATAATAATATTGGAGCGCTCAATGTTTCCCTTTGCGGCGCGCTTCGACAAATCCCGGGGTCGACAGGGAATATAGCGTAACTGCAGGGATTTTCTCACCTAACGCCTATTTAAGAGCCCGCATTGTACATGCTCTTAGGGTGAGAAGACATTCCCATCTGGATAATACCTAGGTCGTCCATATAGATGGCGTGGATAGTTCTCAATGCAGTTGGAGAACTTGCGTGTGGCAGGATGGTTAGGAGGATGGTTTTACCTCAGCCCATCAGAGTTCAAACCCCAAGTTTGACGCTGATGTTTCTCATTTAAGGCAGAATATTCTTCAGTGGGTGGCGACGTTTTCCGTCGACAACAAGGCCTATGGTGACTTCGTCAATCTCAACACTCGACCCACCGACTCAGTCTTTCGGAGGTGCTCACAGGGGTAGCGTGTGCTGTGTGCGCGTGTATGTGAGCGCCTGTGTTGTACATTGTTTCGCAAAAAAAAGTTCTCAATGCACTTGTGTTTTGAAAAGAAAAAAAAACGTCTAGCCTACTGGCTCACACAACCGCTGCCCGCGTCCTCAGCGACGTGCGGCTCCATGACACCGGTTCCACAGAGAAACCAAGGAAATTCACGCATTTAACGCCCCAGCACCAAAATTTCTCCCTCTTTTTTCCTAAAATAATCCACGGCCAATAGGAAAGAGGTCAAATGTCCCGGTTAGACTACGGAGGCCGGAAAAATTTGCCAAATCATCGCGTGCGGAAGGGGGAAGTTTCCCGGAAGCGCACGACGCGGCGGAAAAAAAAAAACACATACAGTGGAAACGGACCGCGGGGCCCAGCTGCCAGCGTCCCGGCCCAGCACCACGCCCGCGCCGGTATAAAATAGCCCGTCCCCCCAGCGACGCGAGATTGCTTCCCCAAAACCTCTCCTCCTCCAATCCGTCCAGCCATTGACCTAACGGCGGCGCTCACCTCCTCCTCGTCGATCTCCCCAATCGTCCTGCTGGCTTCCCCGGTTCTTCCGCGTAAGCCCCCGATCTCTCGATCCCCCTTGTTTGTCATCCCGATCGCGTCGAGTTCTAGGAAGATCGGGGCAGGTTAGCGCGTGGTTGGTGTCGATCTGATGTCCGATTTGGGCGTACGTAGGAAGTAATTTGCGTAGGATCCTTCGATTAGGACCTAGTTGTTGCGGAATTGCCGAGCTGGTTGGTCTGTTCTCCCGTAGATCGGAATTTCCGGCTGGGGTTAGGGTTTGGCTTCCATCGATTTGGGCGTTGTTGATTGGGGGTGATATGCGGTCGGATATTGTAGGGACGAATTAAAGTTTCAGGTTTGGCCGATCGGTGCACAGATTTGTGCAGCGTTGACATAGTTCTTTGGATCGATTCTCCTGGGTGGCTTGGGATGGATCGTGAAATCTGTTAATAGGTCGTTGACTTCGTGGGCTTGGTGATCCGGGGCATGGTCTTCTACGTATTTTGTCGTAATTTTCGTTTTGCGGGAATGATTCCTTTGTTCTGTTACTAAATTTCGTATTATCCTATATAATCTCCAAAAGCCAGTCGATTTGATCCCATAACCTGTAATGTAAGATGGTAGGTTAGATAAGTCTACCTGCCAATGGGTGTTATATATTTTATTATTATTTCTGTTGCATCAATGTGGGTTGCTTGAGCTGTAAAATTAGCTACGTAAATATAACCTTCGCTTCTTGTGGCTTCTGTTATACCCTCCGTTCGAAAAAGGATGTCACAAAAATGGTCTATCTATAGTTCATTTTTGTGACATCCTTTTCCGAACGGAGGGAGTATTATTTTTTGAGGGTAGGGATTGTAGTTTATGGAAGATAGTAACACCAACTCAATAAATGTAGATCATATGTAGGCTGAATATTGCTCTGCTGTTTATATATTGACATGACGATGTTTTGTATTTTCATACAGGTTTTTGAACTTGATTCACCCATGTCTTTTGAAGTTCGCGAGGGATCTCCTTATTTCCTCACGTGCTACTTCTGGTTCATATATTGCATAAAATTCCGAGACTTCACTTGATACAAGTGGACCATCTGGAGTTTTGTGCGAATACTTCCTATCATGTGAATCAGTGGTAGTTGGTTTAATTGGCAAGACTCAACCTCTCTCATCTGGAGTTCATATTTGTTGCTTGAGTCCTTGGTGCTTTCCTGAGTCTTGCCAAGCCTGGTTTCTCATCTGTTACATTCTCTGCTCTTGCTGTCGTTGGACCAATTCTGTTGGTCTACTCTCAACACGCATTTGAGCCCCTCTTCAGAATTCTTGTCATAACGTGAGCTGTCCTATTCTGCTCACACTGCAATCTTCTGAAGCTCCCTCTGATTCTTTTCTGTTCTGAAAACAGTCACACTCTCCTTAAGTCTGGTTGATCCGTGGTCCCAAATTCTCACTTTGAGGACTACAATATTCCCTGTCTGGCCGAACTTGATACTTCTCTTGTTATTGATAATTGCTAATCTGGTGAAGCGTACTGCTTGTGTTTCACGCTAAGATCTCTGTTCTTTGTTCTTTCTGAGCACAAGACACCCACTGCTGTGATGGCTCAAACTTGCCTGCCACCTGGCTTTCGTTTCCATCCAACTGATGTTGAGCTTGTTTCGTACTACTTGAAAAAGAAGATTACGGGGAAGAAACTTTGTGTTGAAGCTATATCAGAGGTTGAGCTTTACAAGTTTGCTCCTTGGGACCTTCCTGGTAATTGTCTTTTGAAGTTGTTTATACTTCTCTTCATATAATAAGACACCCAAACGTGTTGATCTAATATTCCTTAGATGTAAAAATGCAAGTCAGATGTAATTCTCTCACTGTAGGTAAATTTAGCTTATGTTTGTACTAACCTTCTATTTTTCTGTGCAGATAAATCCTGTCTCCAGAGCAAAGATCTTGAGTGGTTCTTCTTCTGTCCTCGTGATAAGAAATATCCTAAAGGGTCTAGGACGAACCGTGCCACACCAAATGGTTACTGGAAAACTAGTGGAAAAGATAGAACAATTGAGCTGAACTCTCGCATTGTTGGGTTGAAGAAAACCTTGATTTTTCATGAAGGCAAGGCACCCAAAGGCGACAGAACTGATTGGGTGATGTATGAATACAAAATGGAAGATGATAATTTGGTCTCTGCTGGTTTCTCAAAGGTATTGCTATTTACCTCCAATGTTTATGTTTATTTTACTCAAGCAAGATATCATAACCAGATAGTTAACATGTTCGAATCATGCATGTTATTCTTACTCTTTGCGCCGTGTGCAATTTTTATGCAACTACTTCTTGAATGAATGACATTGTATGCTATGTTGAAGTCGTGCAGTACTTATTTAAGGCATCATTCTTGTGATAGAGCTAAACCCTTATAAAGTGAATCTATATCTTTGTATGAGAATTAATCTATCATACTGGATTGTCATTCAGTTAATGTACAATTACTTTATAAGTTGCTTATTTATACTTAGTTATTAGAAATTTGTCTTGGATCTTAGGCAACTCTTGTAACTGCTCTTCAAGGTTTTTTAAACACATTTGTCCTTGGTTTGTTTCAGGATGCTTATGTACTGTGCAAGATATTCAAGAAAAGTGCCTTGGCCCAAGGATTGGCGAGCAATATGGAGCTCCTTTTGATGAAAATGAATGGAGAATTTTGATGTTGGAACTTCTGCCTTTGCTTTTGCACCCTCTTCAGCTGTAGAGGACCCACAAGTCGAAAGTTCTGTCTTGGCTACTGCCACAACTATTCAGGAACCACTTGCTTCTCAGCAGACTGTTCCTTTTCAGATGATGTAACATCAGTTCTAATGAAGTCGATGATGCACCTCCTGAAATTGATGGAATATTATTGGATGAACTGTCAATGTTTTTGAATGATTCTCCCCACCGTGACATACCCTTTGCAGAGGTATTGGCTTGTTCAATTCTTAGTTAACTTATTCTGGAATCTCCTCTCAAAGATATTCCTAGCTAACTTACCTTCATTTTGTTGCAGAATTCGGGTCTTCCTCCAATATCTGAATTTGAGGCTCAAGCGCTTGAGATGAACACTTATGATCTCTACAACGAATTGGCAGGACTTGCCCATGCAGGAAGTGCTTCTAATGTTGATTTTTGTGCTAGCAACGTGGGTGTTACTGAAAACAATTTGGAGCAAACATACCCTGAACTTAATAACAGTGATGATTATTTAGAGCTCGATGATCTCCTTGCTCCTGGTGAAACCTTCTCCTATGGTTTGCCAAATGATCAGTTTTTGCAGTATCCCCTGGACCAGTCAGCATTCACACGTGACTATGATTACGGTGCTCCTATATCTGCCTTCGATGCAAGCGGATCGCTTCCACCATTGCCTGTGTTTGATGCAAGCGGATCCCTTCCAACACTTCCTAGCATATTTGATGGTATGGCTTGTGCTCCCAGAACCTTGTGAACTCCAACTGTTTGATCCCAGCAATGAAGGACCCATTCTCTTAGTTGGTTTACAAAAATACCAGAGGTATAGATTGTCATCTTTGTGGCTATTGATGTCAGAATTTTCTGCTGATTCTGATTTGCTTGTCTGAGCCATCATTCTCTGATGCAAACAGACTCTTCATGAATCTTTTGATGTTGGTCTCTCATGTAGATGGCTAACAGTTGCCTCATCGTGGCATGGCTGACACCCTATTGAAGCCGGAACTTGGTCGTGACTCATCATGAGCACAATACTCGACAAGCGACAGAGTGGTTCTTGCTTGCGCAGACGAACTGCTGGTTTGAAAGTTAATCTATCTCAGATGTTGATGCTACAATCCATCACGCCTACATGTTTCTGTAATAACTGGCAGCGTAGTCTGCTGCCTGAGGGTGTACTTGACAGCCTAGTTTATTATTTCAAGTGTTCAGTATTTGTTTATCATCCAAATCGTGTGTATTTACCGTATTTGAATCATTATTATTATGGTATAAGTTGTGCTCAAGTACTGTTTGGTTATTGCTTTGTTTTTCTTTGACAGTTTTATTACTTTTGTTTGTAATGTTGCTGCTGAGTGATTTTATGGTTCTCTTGTACTCCCTCTGTTCCAATTTAATTGATTTGCTATGCATCAAATATGGATGTATATAGACATGTAACAAGTCTAGATACACACATGTAGTGCATAGAGTCAATTAAATTGGAACGGAGGGAGGGAGTAGTAGTATGTTTTTTTCAGTTGTTTGACCTGAATCGCGTTTGCTCATCTGGTTACAGAAGAATCTGTTGGTAGAGTGTAGACAATTCCAAATGGATTTGGTGGTTAACAATACTAATGGTCTAGTTGACAATGTTGATTTAGCGCCTATGTACCATTCAATGTTATAGATTTGATCATTTTTTAAGAATACGCTGAATTACCAGAAGAATCTGTTGTAGAGTGTAGACAACTCCTAATGAATTTGGTCTGGTTAACAATAATTTTTTGTAATGAATTTGGTCTGGTTCAATGTTGATTTCACGCCTATGTACATTCAATGTTATAGATTTGACTAAATCATTTTCTAAAAATACGCTGAATCTTTGTCCAAGACTAGTAATTGTGCGTGTAATATGAGAAATATATTTTTGTTAAGTAAAAAAAATCAATAAAACGACAATAATAATTAATCAAAATGATATAAACCTGTATATATTAATTATATGATAATGACAACAATAGAAAAAACAATGTTCCACACATATGATGTCTGAATAAAACAACTCCGTTGTTGAACGAAGATCAAGCATTCTATTTATTGGAGTATTATTTTGGACTCCCGTAGATACGCTAATATTAGGTCGTCCATCTTAGCCGCTAGTTTTTTTTAACAGAGAGCTGCTGGCTTTATGCCCTCACACATGTAACAAATAAATGCCCTTCGCTCGGTTTGATTTGCCATCAAACTTTCTCATCTTCAACGGGGGTTTTCAGTGGATAGTGAGATCGTCGTGAACCTCGTATATATGTCTCTCCTGTATGGAAGCCCATTGCCATACTTGAGACACA